>OZ012710.1:15914111-16514111 GCA_963942595.1 Cylloceria caligata | reverse complement strand
TTAAATAATATTTTCATCATCATAATTATTGTTGAATTTCGGATTTCGCCAAAGATTTATTCTATGTTTTCGATATATTTTTTTTTCAATTGAGGACAGGAAGATTTTTCTTTGTTTAAATGAGAAAATATAAATGTGGTGATACGATGGTTGCCACGGTGGATTCGATGCAATTCGCACTTGGACGATAATCGAGTAAACATCGCGATACTTCGATAATCTTCGTTCTTTTTAATTTCCCTTTAAATAATATAACGAGCAATTTCGCCTAACGAAATCTCGAGACCCGTATTTAATTAGTTTCGTACTGTAAATAATTTTTCGAGTGTCTGACGCCGATCGTGATTTTAATTAGATTTTTTTCCATCGATATACAATAATTGCACATCGTTGCCTGTGTTCTCTAATGAGTTTTTCGTAATCTCGGTATCGGTGACAATGTTCGTATGACTCGTCATATTGAAATTAAATTTTCAGATATTAGAATTTCAATTCGGCCCACAGACCACATAAATAGCACGAGAGACCAACGAACGCGATGAAACGTAAATAAAACGAGGACTGTGAGTAATACTCGGGATGCGATGAGCGAGGGGTCTGCTCCTCTCGATAAAACCTCCGCCGCCCCCCAGTTAGATTCTATTGGCAGACGCTTGGAACGGGCAATTAGCCTCACCCGATTAATTTTGTCTTCTTGGCCCGATCTATTTTTCAACCTACGTCGTCGTCTTCGTCTTCGTTTTCGCTCAATGCGTTGAGGACGATGACGATGACGCGGTACGATAATCACCCAGTCTAATGTACAGAGCGATGCTCTCCGGCCATCTCTATCGCGAGATCTGCCGACCCTCACCATTGGCACCGCTGCCAAAGACGCGCAGGTGAAGCGAGGGAACGAAGTATAAGAAGCTTTTGGGTGACTACCAAAAGCAACGCGAACTTCCCCCTCATCCGTCCCCGCTCACCATCTTATCGTCTATCCACGGTCACTCAAAAATATTCCATTTCGTCATACGAAAATTATTAATGGAATTTTCAAATTTTCCATATCACGACCCTCCGACATATTTTTTAAAATAGTCTTCCTCGCATTAGAGTTATTTAAAAAAAAAATTCTTTTTGCATTTCCACCACCGTGACATCATCGTGACACACTTAATGAAGACTGTAACGCGATACTCACCCTTCCTCTCGCCAACATTTGCTCTGCAGCATAAACGTAACCACCACAACGGGGACATCCTTCACCCTCGGGAGCCTTGGCTATTGCTCGTGACTCAAGAACTGCACCCGATCCTCTCGATTCTCTAAAACATGTCAATTATTATGATCGATTCTTTCCCAATCACAGCATTCTCTTAATTATACATAAAAATAATATTTAAAAACAAATATTATGCTTGATTAAAAAAAAAAAAATATATTAAGCAGAAGATATAATATCAAATATTACAGTATTACGTAATAATAATCATCACTTATAAAATATGAGTTTGTTAAGGCTGAGTGAGCAGCGAAGAGCGGGAGAGCGTGGCGATAAAGAAAAAAATGATTAATTAGATCAAATCAGCGACGTTAGTACGACGTGGATGAAAATATACACAAAAGTAAAACAGTTGAAGATGAATAGATGAAGAGACGAAGAGATCTTTCTCAGTCGGTTGAAGATATTGGGTTGAATCGTGACCGTATAAATTTCGTGGCTTTAGTTAAATATAATTTGTCTAATGGTAAATGATTCGCCAAATTGACTAATCCGCGCGGGTTTTCAGTTGCAAAAATAGTCGGAGGGCGCGATAGCGATAATCAAATACATTAATCCGCGTGTGCCTGAATACGTGTTCGTGGGAATTAATGTGCTTGACTGCTGAATTCATTAACGGTCACAAAACAGATATATAGTACGCAGTTATAGTAATTACTGTAGGTAACGTGGTACCAACAACCCAATATCGACGTAGTGTTAGACCAAGTGTGTTAGAAAAATTTGTTATTGATATAATTTAACCGACCGCACGCGAGTCGCTTCCGCCGAGCCCCGAGAGGAGAGCCGAGAAGCACACAATCACATATTTTGTTTTCTTTTTTGGGATATATAATAACATTCAAAATGACATATATGTTATATAATAAAGATACTTTGAATTGGCAGAGAGAACGAGAGAAAAACCCACGAGAACTAACGTGACATAAATAATAAAATTGTAACTTGGAATAGAATAAAATGCAAATATGAGAAAATATGTATCGAGACAAAAGGAAACGCTAAATGTATCGAGAGGATATACGAAAAGTAGTGATGCTGCTTCAAATAGAAATGAAGAATAGAGAGAAAGTGAAAGAGAGAACGAGGACAAAAGAGAGCGGATAATTTGCCCAGGACCGATCTGGTTAAGTACAAAAGGTCCTATAAACAGCGTGAACTATATGACACTGTAGGTTAGCGGGTTTTTAATGGATTAGTCGAGTTAAGTAGATCGTAAGGCAAAGATATACCATAGAGGCAGTATATAAAATGATACATGTGTGTGTAAACAGAAAGATAGAAAAGACAACGAAATAGACAGATATAGAATGAAAATAATATTAAAAAATAAATAAATAAATAAAAAGATCATTAGAAAAAGAGTAAAAGAATGAGAAAGTAATATAGGCCGTGCAGGAAACGCGGAAAGCATTTAATCACGCGGAATTCGGAATCATTTATGTTTTCTCGGTGCTCACCATCGTAGTACACGGAATGTGTGTTGGGGTTTTTCTGTGATTCGGTACATTTATCAATCGATCAATGGGCCTCCGTGTGGCTCGAACTCAGCGGGGCTGGCGGGGACTGGTTGGGGACTTGTTTGGGTTTATCAATTTTTAAAATATATATATACACACATAATATATATATATATATATATATTTTTTTTTTTATCGTAAATGTATATAGGCAGTTGCGAGCGTGGTCCCGCACGTGATTACTCATTTACGTTCTTTTTTTGTTTGTTCTTCTTGCTTTTTTGTTCTTGTTTGGATGGATCGCGTGAGAAAAGACAAGATGCAGCGAATATCTCATTCACATTCACAGTGTTATTTATTAATCGAAGAAATATATATTATAAAGAAACATATATTCCCCAATGTTCTTTCCTTCTCACACTTTCTCCTTCCTTCTTTTCACACGACGAATATTATTATTATTATTATTATTATTATTATTATTATTCATCGGATTAATCGTACTGCCGTTTTGTATTTGTTTTGATTTTTTTTCTTTTTAATATGTAATTCTCAAATTCTATAATATTCTAGCACTTAATACAGATGGTACAAATGATCCTAAAAACTAAAATGTGTTTAGTATTTAAGTGTGTATTCGCAACAAGTTATGTTTGTTTGTATATATATATGTGTGTGTGTGTGTAATTATTTAATATATATGCTCTAGCGAAACTTGGTGAATTAATTCGGTGTTACGAGAGATATATAAGGTGTAGATAAACGGCCAAGACGTAACGAACAACGTGCACTGACTAAACAATTAGAGTCAAGGCCTCGTTGCAACACAATCTTGTCGCTGTGTTACACTGTAAAAACGCAAAGGAATTTTTTTGTGGATGAAAAAAAAAATTATAGAAAAAGAAGAAATTTTAATGACAAAAAAACCCCAGTTAAAAAAAAAACAATATTTATATATTATATAACATATATACTTGTAGCGGACTAGATTCATCACAATTAACGATGATTATTAATCATTATTAATAACGGCCTGGGTGGCGGGCGTTGGGTAAGGGTGGGCGACTTACGCACATTAATCAGTGAAAAGAGAAATAAGAGCGTGTGTTTGTTTCGTGTCTGTGTGAATAATTATACAAATATATGACAAAAGGTAATAAATACATAAATACCAATCAGGAGAAATAAATAAATTAAACGACTAACGGATTGTTTTGGGTGGTTTTAACTTGTACAAGAGCGAGGATAAACGACGTGTTAGTTCGTTTCTTTATTATCTTTACGGTTTCTGTATACTGAATTAATTTTGAAGTGCAATAAAAACCAGGAAAGTCTCGAACGATATATATATATATGCTGTTGTGTGTGCAATAAAAACCAGGAAAGTCTCGAACGATATATATATATATGCTGTTGTGTGTGCTCGAGCCTCGAACGACCGATCGAGGAAATGGAATCGAACGATACAGGAGCTCAGAAGGGCTTAAAACGATTTCAGTTATTGACGAATCGACGATAGATCTCCTGACGATATTGGTGACTCGGGCGAAGTATTTAGTTGGCATAACACGATGTTTGCGTTGGCATGGATGCATGATGAGGAGGTGGGCCACGCGACACGAGGGTATTTTTTATACAGTTGGACTTTAGTGGTTTCTTTTCTTTTCGACTATATTATATATTATAATATATGAATGATAGTAAAAGAGAGACAGAGATAGACAGAGCTATGAGTTTCTTTTTTTTTTTTGGAGATTTCAGAGTGGCGATGGGGGGTGGGCACGAGGTCGTACGGGCGGGGGCGGGTGGTAGGGTGGTAGGTCATTGGGTGGTTGCCCTCGGCACTCACTCGGTTCTCTGCAGGTGCTCGCCCTGGTCCATGGACAGGCAGCCTGCACCACCGCCGAAGCCGTAACCCTTGGGTCCGAATTTGCGGGCGTGGCAGACTTTGCAGAACAGCTGACCCTCGTGCTCGGAGCAGTTCGTGGAGTCGAGCAACTTGCTGCAGAGACCTGCAAACCATCAGCGTCCAAGGGACGTTGGTTTTTCATCTTTGTTCTTCGCACACCCATCCACACGGTTTATCATTCTGAACGCGATAATTATATCTATGCCTCGTTTGTAATGCTAATCGGCTTGTTTAACGAAATTACATTTCTTTCTCGTGAAATTGATCGTATTTTAAGTACCGCGTAATCGTTTCTAAGATATTTTGCATCAGGTATGGGCATCGGTGAATTTAAAAAAAAAGACAAAATTGTTGCTATTCTAAAATAAATTTTTTTGATTCTTTGAACGAAGGCAAACATTTATTTCTATTTTTTTTTTCATGTAACAAAAAATAATGTAAAACAAGTGTTGTTTTAGATTTATATTAAAAAAATCTTTTATCTAAAATTATTCACAATCGTTTTTTCACGATTTTAATTCAATTGTTTTTTTTTTTTCCAGTCGAGTGATGCCGATCAAAGTTTTGCACAAATGAACAAACGAAATGACTTTCTTTTGATTTTAAGACTCTTGATAATAAAAATTATAAGAAAATAATAAACGACTTACCGCACTTGAAGCACATTTTGTGCCACTTAAGTCCTCCGGCAACGCGTTCCTCCGCGGCGTACACGGATTTGCCGCATTTTGGGCACTTGGGGTGTTCAACGGGCTTGAAAGGCATTTTGTTTTAGTCTGCGAACAGAAAATAACAAGAAAAAAAAACATAAATAATGTGCAATAAATCAATCCTGTTTCCTGTCTAATTAAGTGCGTCCACGCTCAAGTATCGGATTCGTACAGAGGCGGCAAAAACATTAAGCCGTTTACACTCGTAATCAAGAGACGCTCCAGCATCTTGATGCCAAGTATAAAAGTAATTTAAAATAAGTAAAATTCCCTTATGATACCTCACTCCGTTACATCATTATCTATTTCCGTATTCGGGATACGCTTGCTTGCGAGGGATCCAATGGGGATTGACCGCGCGATTGAAACTCGGTACGCGCGCATGGCTCTATCTATAGAACGCTATTGCACGAACCTTTGTGGAAAGCTAAATTTCGTACATGTAAGAGCTCGTAAATTCGCTAAGCATATATGCGGTTAGCATCGTCTCTGGTGTACAGTGATCGTCGTAAGGTATGTCGTCCGCGTCCGACACAAGTTTTAGGACGACCCAATTAATCCCAGAGAGTGTGCGAAAGCCCGAGCTTTTACAAATGAGCAAATAAACTTGACGCAAAACTTTACTCCTATTATGCTAACTACAATAGCCTAACTCTTTAGCGATATATAACAGAGAGAATAAAAAAAAAAATACTAAAGATTTGTACGCTTTCGAGTGGAAAAACTTTCTTCCCTCCTTCGCGTTTACTCTCTCACTCTCTCAGCGAAAACAAAAATATCATCTGGCCGAGTCGCGTTCTATTCTGGTAACGAGATCGCGGAAGCGGTATGCGCGACGAGAGTCAGCACCGGCGTGACGACCGGAGACTTCTCGTTTCTCTACAGAGTAGGTCTTCTTGTTGGCTGGATTATACAACTTGCGTAACAGACGAACAACGACCGAGAAGCTTACAGCAAGACAAATACTTGGAACGTAGCGTAATGCGATGTTACATCATATCTATGATTTATTTTATTATTGCAATTACTATATCTCGTATGTGTCTTTTATATATTTTATACAATGCGCTACTGACGTTTGATCATCTTTCATTTCCTTTCATAAATTTAATTTACTTACTTCAATTACAATTTTCAATTTAATTTTTATGTATTTATAATTATAATGAAAATTTTATTTTTATATCAACGCATATTTGATTACATGGATCCTCCCTTTAGATGTAATAGTTATTTTAAACATATTCTGAAAGGAGTAATAATAATAATAATAATTCTTTTCCAAAGACATGATAATTATATTTAGACAAATGGCTGTTATCGCTAGCTATCATCAAAAGTCTGTGGGCTCTTCTCATTCTCAATATGAATAAATAAGTTGCACTTTAGCTCTTATTTTTGGATATTTAAATCTTCGTTATTCAATGCACTCCTTTTATTTCGATTAAAAACATAATAGTATGAAAGTGAATTGTGGTACGTCAACTCTATTACAAAACCGAACGGTTGAAAAGGAGGATGCCAATAAAACGTAAACAATAGCTCGGTGATTTTTGCTGTCGGAAACGGTCGTCTATTTTTGTAATCAGCATACTATCCCCTCAATCTTTCTTTGCCCCCCCCCCCCGACCCTTTTTACGTTCGCTGGAGTCAAGAGAGTCTGGCTAAAGTTTTCCATCTTGTTCCATCGGTCCGCTTACACGAGCGCACGTTATGTGTCTGGAACCAGGGGGGGGGGGGGGGGGCTAGTGGGGAGAGGGTGGCCCCGCCGCGTGAGTTCAGCCGGCAAATTCTATATCCGTGCAAGCAGGCAGGCGCTGTACAAACGTAGGCCGGGAACCCGGCGACGCCGTATTAGGGAAGGCTCGTCCTCGACGGCGCGGGGGCCGCACCGCTATCCTCTATCCCTCAATCTCTTTCTTTCCCTCCCTCTTGACATCAGCTTTACCGACATAATGTTCTATCGTCCCTCTATGCATCTATGTTCCATTCTCTTATCATTAACTGTCCCCACGCCTCCCCCAAGATTCCGTTTTTCCCCTTTCACTACATCTAACGCTTTTCCAAACCGTTTCTTTCTTCTATCTCAATTCCATCGGCTCCAGGTTTTTGATCATTTTCGCGCCTTCAACCCCCCCCCCCCCCCTCCGTCCTACACAGCCCACACTTTAATGCAAATATACCGCACTTGTGAATAAGATTTCTCGGCAAATTTTCAATTCCCCTTCTCCTCGTATGTTCCTGAATTATCTTTAAAGCACTGATACGCGAAGAGAATTATATTAGCCACGTGAAAAATGTTTGAATTACCAAAATACTGCAAAATCTTATTATTATAACTTGTTCGCGTTAGCCTCCCGTAAATCCCGCATTCACGTCGGTAACGATAAATAAAAAAATACTTCGCTCACATAGTAAATCCGTACAAATCGGTCAGCACGAGTATTTGCTCAATAATTTGTAAACTTTCACGTTGTAATTTATTGTTACGTGCCGCAGAGCTTCCCTGGTACGCGGTTTGCGCTATGATAATCCGCTTCGGTTTGAGGAGCAGGGTACTCACCACTAGGATTTATCGGATCGAAGTCGCGAACCAGCGAGCGTCTCGTTTCGTTCTTGATTTTTCGTTTAAAAAATCAAGATAATACGTATCTATGGAGATAGCGAGAAATCGGGCTTTTCGGGAACGCACCAGTGTATTACCACTCTGCACGGCACTAATACTGGATACGAATGGCTGTTCCTGCGACGAAGCCGTCCTAGTCATACCAAGGTTTGCACACGGCACGTGCATCGGAACGTCAGTGCCGGTGAGACGGCGAGAGACGAGAGAGTGTCTCTCTCGTTTTCACATTTATCGGTATCATACTCTCTCGCTCGCTCTTTTTCACTCGAACGAAGGAAGGAATGAACGAGCGGCATCAACAGCACCAGCAGTGGCAGCATCAGCAGCAGCAGCACCGGCGGCGGCATGGAGATAGCGTGCGGGGTGCAGATAGGCGAAGGGCGCACGGTGTGGCGTGTGGGGTCGGTGGGTGGCAACGGTAAAGAGCGTCACGATGATTCCGATAGGTCGAGGACTCGTGATGCCGCCAAGCACCTAGGATCGGTGAAAGAAGAGCAAAGGGCGAGGTACCTTGAAAAAAAACCGAAGGGAAGAAAATAATGCTACTTCGTCTATAAGCAAAGAGAAGAAACCCCAAGAAACTTTCAGGGAGAAGATGTAAAGCTACAGTAGAATCTCTTTATTTACCATAATTATAAAACTCAATGACTTCAAATATTTTTATTCACGATATTTTTAGCAAAAGGTAATGAATAACGTTCCGGTAACAAGACTTTAAACTTTCTGTCTGCAGATTATGCTACACTATACGATTTGAACTCTATGTATGATAATTGCAAATACATAAACGGTACCTACTTTATCATTACTATTAATATTATATAATGGAACGTATTATAAAAAAGTTGTAAAGCAAAACCTTGCGCGTTGCTTCCTCATTCTCTTGGTCCTTCACCCAACAGCCTCCGATGTCAGAAAGTCCTCTCATCAATTTTGGTGTCCTCATAGAAACAATTTTGTGGACGATGTACCAAAAGAATTTGAAAGCATCGTAGAGAAGTGCAAGGTTCTATTTTGTAAATATTTTTTTTACTTTTGACGGAGTAGTCCTTTCTTTTACAAGCTTCAGTCTAAAGTTTTTAAAAATGGGAGAGTATTAAATAAAAATATTCTAAGTCTCATCAATCTGTTCGTTCGTATATATTTCAACGAGAATGACAATAGATAGAGAACTCTTTCAGCTTTAATTCTCAATCCAAAGGTATTTGATTATTTTAAATAAGAGCAGTGTGCAAACTGTAACTTTAATTTGCCATAATGTCCGAACGCCTGTACCGATTTTTGTCAAATATTATACTAAGCATCCTTGAACGTTTATCAGGGGTGTATACACATTTTTAGTTCACTGTCTCATAATTTTCAAAAATGTTTGTGGTGACGAATTCAACAATTGAAAATTTCCTAAAATACGAAGCACTTTACAGATTTTCACAAAACTGCTGATACACCCCGTTCGCGGGGTACATTGCGGTATTGCAATAACTTAAATTTTTCGTATACTCATAATATTCGAACCTCTTTAACGATTATGGCCAAATTTAATACCAAATAATCGAGTACGTTACTGCAATTGTGAAGAACTATTTTTTATTTAAACAACAACGTTGTTTTTTTGTTGTCAAAAATCACAACAATCAATGATCACGCAATCGAGCCGATTGCTCGACGGATTTTTGAGTCATAGACGATTGAGTATGAGGACTTTTAGAAGTTCTGAAATTAATATCAATGCATTCCCATAGCCAATGGAATTTTTAATACATGGCTCAACTATCAAGATATATGTTTCTTACAGGAATCGTGTTTTTCATTCTCCCGTTACTATACACACGTTACAAAAGTATATTCTCATAATTCATGCTAAGAAAGAGAATGCAAAAAACAAACATCTTATTACGGTAAAAAAAATAATTCTATGTCCCTATAACCCAATTACCGTGGTAGCATAATGACTCGTTGCATTCGTCAGGCTTCTTTTTTCTTGAAGGACGGAGAACGAAACTATGAGCGAAAATGAAGAAGTATAGTTAACAACCAAAAGAGAAGGGGCAGACTCTTAAGGAAGTTGAACCATTGAGCGACGATAAGGGGTGGCTTATAAGGGAGAAGGGGTTTTGCAATGGCGCGGGCAAGATACACAAGGGCAAGAGGGAGGCTCGATTGAAACGAGTGAGAAAAGCGATGCGGGACATAAGGGCGAAGAGAAGAAGGTCCAACGATGGGTTACGGCGGGGGCGTGACGTGTGCCCACGGACCGCGTGAGTAAGACGAACAAGTATACAAGCGTTACGACAACATGGCAGTGAAAAAGAGAGACGAGAGAAGAGAGGAGGTATTATGTAGTATACATGAGCGAGAGAGGAAGCGCAGTTGCAAGCGCTCGGTACGGTACGCACTCATCCACTATTAATAGTTCCTTGCTCAAATTTCTATTTCGAGTCTCCTGTTTTCTCGCTTGTATGTATGGATATATAGATATATATATATGTGTACTTGTATTTTTGTCGTTGTAAAGCGTGTGTACAAACTGACGTGTAGTCGCGTTTAAGAGGGTATTGCATGCCGAACTTGTACACGTGTACTCGATTTGGTGTACTTCCTGGTACATGTAATCCATTGATTATGTGAATACTCGCGAGTGTTGATTTTTGAGTCGAGCTAGATATTCGATGAAATCTAAAGATTTAATAGAGGCGGGAAAGAGATTTACAGCACGAATATGTAAATCAGAGATCAACAAAACTATAAAAGCAGGATGATAAAGCATGCATTCACGAAAGCTGACATTTGTCGTTGCGTTGATGAGAGTCGAAGATGTGCCGCGAGGTTGCGGTATCGCTGACCCTTCGGTCGTACGCGCGAGCTCTGCTGCTGCTGCTGGGATCGTTGCACTGTAGTGCATTTATTTTCTCGAGCGTTGTCCCTCGCCGCGGCCAGATTACTGATGCACACGGTACGAAGCGTCAAGTTTATAATATATAAATTATTATACCGCTATACATACTGCTGTTTTCGCTGGGTGAGTAGGTAGGAATTTCACACGATATTGTATACTTTGCGGTCGACATTTTGGAATTGGAGGGTTTGTCACGTGTGGACGGAGGAAGATGGGCAAAAGCAACGGATCGTTGCACTTTTACCGGTACCGGCGTCTCCGATTTCCATCGCTATGAAGGCAAAGCACAAGAAGAGGAGGTTGGACGGGAGAAGGAGGAGGAGGAGGAGGAGGCGGCGGAGAGGGCGACGAGGAGAGGAGAGGAGAAGAGAGTCAGAAGAACGTGCGAGCTGGTAAGCTTTATATTTAGAGGGATTCTCTTGCGCTGCTAACTGGAAGTGGTGTCGTGTCGTGAATCTCTCGTTCTCTCTTTCTACCCTCGGAGACGATCTCTCTCGAGGGCACACTCACGGCTCTCTCGATGCGCAGCAGCTTCTTCCTGATAGCTCACGGGCGCTCTCTCTAGCTTGTCCCGAATTATCGAAGCGCATAACCGAGTGCTGTTACGCCTGACTCGCTTGCGTTCTCTCCCATTCCGCATATGCTCATCTATCTATCGAGGAGGATTACGCGAGCATCGACGGCCGAGCTGAAAATGCATCAAGTACCATTACGCTTATTCGCGTGTGATTTCGTCGTCCAAAATTCCTCGAGCCAACTAATCGATCATTCGAATCGAAGAGAGGAATGACGCCGACGAAGGCTTTCGGATAATGGCAGTAGCGGCCAAGCGAGAACGAACGATTTAATAATGCAACGTACGATCCAAAATTAGAACAGACGGAGGGATACGATGTATAGAAATGAGAGAGTTTAGATTACATAGAAATTCAACTTTTGCACGATATTCTGAATGAATAAAACGAGAGGTGAACGTATGGTACATTATAAATCGAATAGAAATGTACTTGTAATGTGGGAAAACTATTTTTGGTGGAGACGTATACGAGGTCGTTTTTGGCCCTCTAGGTTGTTACATGGCAAGGTTTATAAGTATAGAAGTTTAAAACTTTTCCTCGGGGATCATATCGCACAGGTGCTTGTGATTATAATGATATAGTCGCAGATCTATTTCACGTGGATTCACGTTGGAGTGCGTGGGCTATATTCTACGGTATATATTACGAAGAAACGACAGCTGGGACCATCTATTTTACGTTGGCACGTCCAGCATCGCCACACGGCCACAAATTACACGTTCTCCTCTGCGTGGCTTCTAACATTCACTGTCTCTCTTTTCACGATGATGACACTCGTTCAACCGTTTCCACTAAAGACAGCTAACGCATAGGCTCACATCGCGACACTGAATATTTTTTAGTTGGTTAATTTGATATCCCGGTCAATGGCAAATCTTGATTTGAATTCGTTGTAAGAAATCTTTTTTTATTTTCAGTTGAAGTAAAATGGGAGGTAAACATTATTTTATAAATTTTAGATAATGCATATTAGTCAATTCGAGTTTATGAAATTCGCTTGTTAGATTCGCAATTGTTGTCCCTAGTTTTGTACTAAAATTATTTACAGTTTTAACGCAGATTTAATTATAATTCAGCTCCTGGGGCAACATACTTTTTTTTTAAACTTCACGAAAAGGAATTTACCGTAGTTCAAAGTACAACTTATATACCCGTCATCCACGTTGTGGACATATTAGCGTTGAGCGGTCCAGAGCCGATCCACGTGCTCGGAGTGAAAAGTGACTCGGTGAATAAAATTGGAGAAATCGTTTCAATTAAATGGATGTGCACGACCTATAATAAAAAATGGTAACAAACAATTAACATAATATTTTCATTAGTTGCGACCCAAACACTAGCGTTGCCGATCGCTGTGTTATCCCCAAGGCTGGGGATCACTAATCAGCTCGTTATACTTTCGTTGGTATTTTTCACATTTTACAGACCCATTTTACCACAATTTTTTCATTCAATAAAAACTACGATCCCGGTAAATATGCTTAAATTAGCTGCATGAGTCGTGAATTTATCGAAGGTCGGGCTTTCAAGCTTCAATTGCAATGATATAGTGCATTTGTTTATGGAACAGCCTATCGAAGCATGAATCGAAGCATTTGAATACGAGGGCTATTTAAAAAATTTTCGGAGTTTTTAAGAAAAACACATATTTCGAAGCAAAACAATATTTATTTCTCGACGTAGTCTCCCTGCCACTCGATACATTTGGTCCAACTTTTCTCCCATTCTTTTAAACTGCCAGAAAAAAATTGATTGTCTAAACCTGAAAAATAGAGGTTTGCAGCGTTTTTCACCTCAGCATTTGATTTATATTTTTCCCCCGAGAAATTTTTTCAAATTACGAAACTGGATAAAGTCGCTGCAAGTTAGATCTGGCGAATAGGGTGGGCGCGGAAGGAATTCAAACTTCAATTCGTTCAATTTGACATTGGGACCACGCACGTGTGAACCCGAGCGTTATCCTGGTGAAACAGGATTTTTTCTTGACCAAATGCGGACGTTTTTTCTTAATTGTGGCCTTCAATTTATCCAGCAATGCAGCGTAGTACTGTCCGTTGACTGTTTCACACTTTGCAAGGTCATCGATGAGAATTATTCCACGGCTATCCCAAAAAACTGTCGTCATCACTTTTCCTGCAGAAAGAACGACTTTTGCCTCCTTCAGAGTTGGTTCCCCCACCGCAATCCACTGCATTGACTGTTGTTTGGTCTCAGGCGTATGGTGGTGTATCCAGGTTTCATCGACGGTTATCATTCGTCGCCAAAATTCCGCTGAATTTTATTGATACATGCTAAGACATTCACGCGACTTGTCCGTCCGTATGCGCTTTTGGTCGATTGTCAACAAACGCGGCACCCAGCGCGTGGATAATTTTCTCATATCTGAATGTTGGTGTAAAATCTTGTGCACCCGTTCGGACGATATCCCACAAGCCTCAGCAATATCTTGAATAGTCAATCGACGATCTTCCATCACAGTTTAATACACTAAATCGACCATTTCGTCAGTTGTAGCGGTTTTCGGGCGCCCGTAACGTTCTTCGTCTAAAATGCTTGTACCGACCACGTTTGTACTCGGCCACCCAATGTTTAACCGTTGTAAATGAAGGGGAGGCTTCATCGTATACAGAGTCTAACTCATCTTTCATATCCTGAGTCTTTTTCTCTTTCAAATGAAGGAATTTTATCACTGCGCGATACTCAATATTCTCCATTGTTGACAGACAATATCAGCTGACAACTTTGGAAGAATGCCATAGACAAAGTAATAATCGGAATGAATTTTTACGGTTTACATATGTCAAGGCCATCTATCGGACGGGGAAAGAAATTTTTTTCTACAGTTACTTTATGTCGATGAGGCCAGAAACTTTTCAAATGGCCCTCGTAGAAGTATCCTTCTGTCATCTAAATATTTTGCTTCGAAACTTTATATACACGAACGATTTTTTGTTGTTGAGATTTTAATGTCAGGACACTCAAAATAGTCTAAAACGCCGAGAAACGTTATGTTCAAGATAAAGGTTCACAGATGAGGAATTAGCAGTTTTTTAACTGTTGATAATGCACCTTCATGCTTAAAATCGCCAAACCGAGAAAAACTGTTTCAATTAACCGATTTATCCTACATTTTTTTTAATTTCTCGCTTTTTTTATCAATGACTATTCTTTAAGCTTTGATTCGTGCTTACCGTTATGAATTACAAAATCATCTCGGAAATTGAATCAATAACCGATGACAGAACATTCATCTTCTTTTTTTATGTTAAATCATTCACTCATCGCCCAATCACAATACTCGAAAAATACACGGAGTATGAAGTATATTCACTTGCACACTGACCGATGAAATTAAAAAAAAAATCAGAGTAGGAAAATGGCGATAAGTATATAAGAGCACGTATCATTGGAAATAAGGATGTGCGATGAAGTTTTTTTCTAAGGTGACGCGTAGACCGATCATGATATGTTGACAATCCCGAGAAACTTCCTTTATGGCTGGCGCGTCGACCGATAGTGATGCATTGACATGGTCGAAAAACTTTAATTTTGGACGACGCGGGTACCGCTAATGATGCGTCAACTCGAAGCTACTCCAAGTTTAATCTCCAGCAGGCTAACCGGAATACGATCTGAAATTAACCGAACAGAGTCTACCCGATTGAGTAAGCAATCGTTCAAGTCAATAAAAGTCAGCCGTAAGTTAACCCGACGCCACTCTAAGTTTAATCTTAGTTGACTAACCAGAAGTCAACCTGAAAAGAGCCCAACGGAGTCTACCCGATTGAGATGACAATGGATCAAGTTGATTGTTTTATATTAATATACCAACGACGTCATAAACGCTATTTGGTGTACGACCGTACCATGTTTTGATTTAGTCTGTTACAAGAGTTTGTTCAAAACACCAAAAATATATATATGCACGCAATAAGTATAATAATCTTATATTAATAAACGATGACAGTGGACCAAATGGAATGTCTGGCGAAATGTCGCTAAAGACCAATACTCAGGTTACTCTATTTACGACGAGGATGTAAATCGACGGCAACGCACAGAGGAGAAATACGTGAACGCTACATCGTCACCTTAAGACGCCCCTGGAGCACAAGATGGCGATGACCGGAGCAAATACAGCCCGAGGTTCCTTCAGTGAATATCTAAAATCGTACACGACATCTACATCATGTGGTGGATACGTTACATACATCAGGTTCATAGCTCTAGAGCAGTGGTTCTTAACCTGGGTTCGATCGAACCCCAGGGGTTCGGTGAGTCAGTCTCGCGGGTTCGGCGGCGGTCAAAATCAACCCGCCCTCATCGTCTATATTAATTATTATGTTTTTGTGTGAAAATCTTGTTTTAATGGTAAATCGTGTTTTATTTTTCTAATTAGGAAGGGTTCGGTGAACGCGCATATGAAACTGGTGGGGGTCAGTACCTCCAACAAGGTTAAGAACCACTGCTCTAGAGGTATCGTGAAAGAAAGTGGAAAGGAAGCGGATCTGATCAAACGGAACAGATTGATAAGACGAGATCGTATTTCCGCTACGCAGAGAAACAGACTCCTGATAACTGCAAGTTGAAATATCCTGAATGTGATTTCTGGAAACAGACGGGGTACATTGTAAAAGCATGTTTCAAGAAGAAGAGACGAGAAAAGCTGAAACTGTGCAGTTCCGTCGAGGAGGATCAAGACGACGAAGCTTACAGCTTCTTAAGCAATCGAATCGGAGTGTCCGTCTAACTGTCACACAACGGTCCAGGTCAAGCTCAAAGATGTGCCAATCTCTATGGAGGTTGATTCAGAAGCATTTTTTGCATTAATCTCCAGACGATCATGCGTGGGACTAAAAGAATGCAAGATATTTGTAAAAGATAGTACAAGTCATTGGGGGGGGGGGGGGGGGGGTAACAGATAAGGTTTTAGGAAAAGATAAACTCGCGCTGTTCCCTTGCTGATACTAGAAGGGAACAGCGGCAGTCCGATTGCGAGCGGAAGTGGAACAGGGCACTGGGCATCGGTATGACGGGGATTCATAGGATCACGTCTGAAGAGATGCCAAACGCGCAAGAAGAGTTAAATACAGAGATCCAGAGCTGATGATACATCTCAAACTGAACGCCAAGCTCAGGTTCCTGATGGCAAGCCAAATTCCGTTTGCTATCAAAAACAACATGGAAGAGGCCATTGAACAGTAGTTCCAACAAAGGGTGTACCAAACTGTAGAACACTTTGAGTGTGCAACATCAGTAGCAGGGATATGGCAGGACGACGGCTTCATACCGCTTGTTGAACATTCAGGAAATACCAGCCGCTACGTTCGGAATGAAAATGTTACCCAAGTGCAATCTGAAACAAAGCTACCAGCAACCAGCGCTCGACGAGGAGTCAGCTAATATGGTATATTAACGGTCAGTACACGCAGAGGACTTTTCAAAGTCTGCGAACTAGCGTTCGGTGTAACATCAGCAAATAAGCTCAATATATAATGGGCATAAGAGGCCTCGAGGAAGTCATCGTATTTCAGGACGATATGTGCATCTTGAGGAGCACGAGCGAAGAGCACATGGACATACGGATATATAGAACGCATATAGCGTCTATAGCGTCTGGAATAATACAGTTTAAACGACCGAAAGTCAAAGTGTGTATTAGTGGCATGGGAAATAGAGTTTATTGGTTGGAAAATAAACGCCCGGGGAATTTCGCCGGAGGAGAAAAGTTCGTGCGATGCTTTGTCACTTGGAATAGGAGCAGTGTTAGCATACAGATTTTCGGATAGAACAGAAAAACCAATTGCATATGCGTTCTGAACGCTGAATATGAGTGAAATGAATTCTGGACAGTTGGACAAAGAGACTCTATTAATGGCATTTGGGGTCCAGCATTGCCACCTGAACACGAAGGAAAGGTCACAATCGTTACAGAACATCATCGGACACTAAGTATTTTGCGGTTTAATAAACAACATACAAACAATGATATCACCGAGACTTCTGCGTTGGTGCTTTTATCATACAACGAATATAACCTCGAATACAGGCAAGAAAAATACCACTCCAACGCTTATTGTTTAACGCCTTTTCTCTGTAGTCAACGGTGGACTAACCATGTTCACTAGGCAAAGATTTGCTATTAGAGAGGATACAAGAACCCGTGATACAGGCCCAACTGGTAAGCACCAACACGCGGAAGGACCTATTGTTGTTAGTTTCAAGATGTCTGTTATGCGGATGGCTTAAAGAAGTCCCAACCGATAAGAACTACGCATATATTAAGGCGGAACGAGCTGTCCAAGAACAATCAGACTGGTAGTGTTGAAAATGCTCCAAGCAAGTTATCTGAGCATAATGGCAATGAAAGCATCCGCGAGAAGCTACGTACACGTAGCCCAATATGGATGACGCGGTCGAGTAATGTATAGAAGGATGTCAGATTCAGCGGAGAGACAGCAATCCACCGAGGATCATGGAGAAACCCAATAACGCGGGAGCGACGCTGATTGACTTCGCAGGGCTTTTAAGGGAAAAAACTTTTCCTGATTGTGGTCGATACAACGTCCAAATGGCTAGATGTACAAATTACCTCAAATATGACTTCAGCAGAAGTAATTCAATACCTTCCTGAGGTATTGAGCTCTTTGTTACTCATGGAATACCGGATTTACCGATATTCCGATGTCATTACCGACAATGGCACATTCATAACCCGAGAGATCAGACTTTCTTTTAAAGTAATTGCCTTAAAAGGGCATTTGGGGGTAGCGGGGATGAGAGGGGGTTTAGATTGTTTTCATGAATGTCTATGATAGTCTGTGTTCAAGAGCTTGAAAAGGGACTTGGAATAATCCGGGCCTGGTTGTGACATTTGACACCGGTTTTCTCGATTCTTGACACGGAACAGAGACTGAATAAACTTAAAATAATCCAGCAATGAACGGAGCTCATTAAGAGAACTCAGAATAATCCGGGATTAAAGGTGGAACCATTAGGGGACTAAGAATAATGAGGGCTTGAGAGGTTCATTGGGGGACGAAGAATAATTCTTAATTGCTAACCAAGAGAATGTCAAGATCATATATAGAGTTCAGTTTTAAAATATATGGCTGAAGCTGCGAAATATACGTGTGATAAATGGCTGCGTGCTGAAATTGAAAAATTGCGAGGGAAATTTTTGGACAAGAAGCGAAAGCGGGCAAGTAGTAGGAGACTCAAGTTATTTGAGAGTACGCAATTGGCGTAGCTCCCGAAACCTTAATCTGATAGGGGACTGTAATCAAAGTTTAATCCCAGTCGACTCATCAGAGATTGACCTTAAAAGAACCGAACGGGGTCGGCCCGACAATCGGTCAAGTTGATAAAAGTTCAACCCTAAATTGTCCAAATGAAATTTCTAATGTAAAATCGACTTAAACTTGACTGATATTTGACCGATTTCAGTCGATAAACCTGAAATTTACATAAAATCACTGAGTTGAATGATAATTGACTCAATAGACGACACGACAGAATGAAAATTTGCAAATGCATGAATCAAGAAAATATTATTTCAACGAGGATAAATAATTATTGAGTTATTTTGGTATTCTGTGAACAGCGGATGGTCAAATGTTGGGAATTTCGATTTTAGCGTATTTAGTATAAATTCAGAGACTGCTTCATGACTGCTCATCGCACTTGGAAGCGAACCCTTAGGTCGTCGGTGCTGCAGTAGTGCAATAGTTAGATGGCGAGCGGCTACTACAACAGAACTAACAATAAGTACACATAGAACTCCTGCGGGACTCGTGACGACGGTACGACGGCGTAGGACAATATTGTCACCCCTGCGAAAACGGGGGGTTGTTCCACCACTTGTAACGAGCCCGCACACACCACGTATTCTTCCCCCATCTGTTCCTCATCCCCGAGGAATTTCCCATCGTGTGAAGATTAATTCTCGCGAGCCTCGAGTACCAAACTTCCCGTCTCAACTTTCCGGCTTTATTAATATTTATAAATTCAAGTACGCACCTGCCATTTCCTTGATATCATATTGATTATATTTATAAAATAAAATAAAATAAAATAACAAAAGAACAAAATTATATAATTTATATTGGAAGGAAGTAGTGAATTCTGGTTTAATTCGATCATCGAGTATCATCGAGGAGGAAGAGCGGAGAGAGTAGAAAGGGGTGAGCATATAACGTTTGGAAATGGTGGTGGAAACGTTATGCAGATACAGTGGCAGGGGATGAGACTGCTGTTGCCGACACGGTGTAAACAAGAGACTGCATGGAAAGCTTTCGTGGAAAGCGCTCACGCCGTACCGAAGCCCATTCGATTGCAATTGTATATGTGTCGAAGCGCACCACGCGCGTAATGCGCGGTGGAACTGTACGGGGAGCACGGACGAGCGACCCGATCCCAAACGCAGAGACTGCAATGTCGCTCAGCCACCCCAACCCTCGTTCGTTTCTCATTCGCGTGTAGGTGCATCCTGATACACGCAATGCTGCATGTTTATTACGTGTACATATATATGTTACGAGAAAAAAAACTATTGATATGACAAAAACGATTCGACACTAGTAATTAACGTTCTAAAAAATGAGACTTCACTGTACTATTACACTTTAATAAGTTTTTTTTCACAAAAATACAATAAAAAGTCTTAAAAAATGCCTAGTTGTATTTGCTATGATCATAAAATATTAATGAATAATTCAAAAAGCAATCAATAGGAATAAAAATATTTACACTTTAAAATAAGTGAAAAACCTTCTTTTTTTTTTAATCACAGGTGTATTCCACTTGATACATTAAATATTATCGAGAAATTAACAATTATTGCACCCTCGCTACCTGAAAGCGTACACAATTTTTTCTTCACTGAAATCACTCGACTATAGTTTCCCACCCACATGCAGTATCTACGATAGTGACCGTAATGCTTGAACTCTCTTTACGACTCCGGTGCTTGAGGGTGCAACTACTGTTCATCGTGAAGTCTTCGTCTCCACGGTACACTAGTTATAATGTATTTGCAGTTTTATGATAGACATTGGATAGTCGTGGTTTAGTGGCTTGTGGCGATGAATGAATGAATGGAAGCCTTTTTTCCTATGCTTTCTTTGTTTCTTTTCTCTCAGAGGCATTTTTGCCTTGACTCTTCGCAGCTATGTAATTAGGTCATGGCACCCCGGGACTGTCAGGGTGAATGACACTGGGACATCAATCGGTAACCAGTTATATACACACACGCTACACACACATAATCTCAACCGGAAGTAACATCGAGCTCGTTTAATCGACGCTTCGTTTAGCACACATTCGCATAAACAATTACTTCACGGCTTCGCATATTGTTTATTATTCCGTGAACAAAATTAGGGCTCTTCTTGCATCGAATTAATAGACGGTACAGAGATTTTTTTAACACGCTGCATTCAGATGTATTATTAGACTACAGGGTGTCTGTGTGTCTACGCGAGTTTCGATATATTATTCTGTACGGACGATGAAAAAAACACGCTTGCCGATGTGAGTGATACAGCAACATTGCGAAAGTGAGTAAGAGATTAAACTTATGGTCATCACACAAGAATTTCCGATAGGTACTATTGCAATAATGGAGAAAAAATACGTAAAAAAAAAATAAAACGAAGCTGTTGCATATTGCACAGGGTAATAGGTTTGATTAAACTGACTAAACGAAACACCCGCTATAGTAGGGATTTTTACTGTTATTAGAATTATAATTCTCTAAATTAAATAATTAGCAAAATATATATTTTTTATTTATAAAATATATTTTATATTTGGCAATTTACAAAATTAGCTGCGTGTTCTGTTTTATTTGAAAATAAAAATGTAAAGACTTTCCATCGGTTACTATAGCTTGGTCTGTTTTGCCAATTTTTTTTTTATTCGAATAAGTCGCGGCATTTGATATTATGAATTTTATGCTGAAAATAGTTGAGCTAAGTGCTCTGTACGTCTACACTCTGATAGCCGTGATAATCGCGAGTAGCGGAAAGTCTCGTCGTTGGATTAGTCTCAAAGTCGTTTCAACACGGTACTCTCGCTCGGTTTGATGAGCAGAGATGAGAGGAGTTTGCGCGCAACCCGGAGGCTTATACACATAGACGATGGCCTAGTTTTCTCTTCTCCACGACGAGCGAGTCCTCGCTACATCAAGCTCCCGTGTCTTCGCTCTTTCCCCTCTACTTTTCGGCTTGTGCTACGACGCTTGCTGCGAGCGTTCGCCTCCGCGCCACCACGAAATATTAGAATATCCCACGCGCGTAATACAATCCCGTTCCTAAGGTAACCAAATTTAGGATGTGACTAGTAGACGCCCTCGAGACACTTGCACAGCTCGCGCGGTGACTCAGTCGAAACGACCAACCCGACGACGGAAAATATGATAAGCATCACCAGCACCGTAGACTCTCAGCTTTTTGCTTATCTGTGACTGTCTGTGTCATTCTTAGGGCATTAACCAAATATTCAAAACATTAGTCATCTCTTCAACACTTTTCACCATATTATCTCCATGAGTGCTATACACTGTTAAGCTTAAATGGGACTATTCTACTATTTATTCCATATCAAAGACACTTGAGAAGATCCAGTGTATACGCGCCGTGAAATCTGCTAGCTACAAAAAATAGTAGTTGAGAGTAGTATTTTATTTCCAAGTATACCTTTTTAGGTATTTACATCTGTCTCTTCTCTGTACAAGTATTTTTCTTTAATCTTCTTATTAACGAGCATTAGCAGACAATTTTCATACAACTTTTAAACAGATTGTTAAGCATTTTGTCACATACACCTAAGTACTCATATTTTTTTTAGTTCTAAGTTCTATCTTAAGAATAAACTGAAGATGAAACTTAAAATCGTGCTTATTATTGAACTTGAGATCAAACTTAAGATCGAGTTTACTGTCGGAAATTACGCACACAAATTGGTGTTTTGATACAGTGCCTAGTAACATTTCAGTATAATATATAATGTAATACGTAACGTTTTAATATACTATGCAACGTATTATGTTACGTTTCAGTATACTACGTAACGTAATACGTTATGTTTCAATACAATATGTAACGTAATACGTTACGTTTCAATATAATGTGTAACGTAAGACGTAACGTTTCAATATAATCATGACATTCTCTGAGCGATGCGACTGATATAATATCTTTCGATAAAAATTAGGCAGATTTTTTTTCCGATTAATTCAATCTTCAGGTCAATCTTAAATTCGTTCTAAAGTTCCATCTTAAGTTCATTATCAAGTTCTATCTTAAGTTCAATTTTAAGATAATATTTTTGAGTGAAAATTCGGCGTACTTATCAACGCGAGATAAACATTTAAACAGTAGAAAATAAAAAATTAACTGGCTATGAAATGTAAAGGTGAAATGCTGCTACGTTATTTCGCGTATTATTAAAATTATACTCTGAGGTGGGTTGTACTGCGAAAAGTATTTCCATTCAATGAATTACCCGAATATAATATCTAAAGGCGGAAGTCAGATAAAAATCACTGATATTCTTTTAGAAATAGCTCACTTGCTTGTTTGACTATTGTTGTATAATAAGGAAAAATGTATATTGTCGACTACTAAAACAATGAATTCTTTGTTCTGTGACTGAAGCGTCTATTAGTTGTAACAAGCCTACAATAAATTTATTTATTTTTACACTTTGCACATATTCACAAAGAAATCGGTAATTAATATATTCCCAAGAAAAATCTGAGTTATGCGTAAAGTGTATCCTTTAGGCGTGAATATAGATTTAATTTTTTGAAATTGGTCAAGTTGTAATTAATTAATGAAAATAATTTTAGTTATTGCTGTCAAAGTATACGTTACTTCACCAATTTTGTCTCTACCGTAACATTGACGCCAGAACGATACATCTTATGTACAATTTAATTCGCCAGTAGCTTCACTATCATTTATATTGTGAGGAATTATTTAGGTTGTCGTTCAGTTAGAAATACGATCAAAATTAGTCTACAGCTTCGTTTACTTTTCTTCGTACTTTTTCTCGGTAACCGCGTGTATGCGTTACTACGAGTTATCTTCTTATTCTGGTTGTTAATTTCTTTAATTTTTCATTCAAATTTTAATTTTTTGCGAGCTAATGATTATGGTGTTGAGACTCATGTTCAAGAAATGTAACGACACGGTGACGGCACGGCACGGCGTGTCTAGGGACGTTTTAACGCCATTGTGACGGCACAACGTGCTTAGGCATGCCGTGCTGGCATGGCGCCGTCACATTCGGATGGACATGACGGCACTATACACACGGCGAGCTGGTGCAACACGACGTGTAGCTAACGTGCCGTCGCCGTGTCGACTCATTCTAATTTCAAGGCACGCTTTTCTAGATTGAAGTAATTACCCAGATGGGTAACCCAATTACGCGACGACAAGTAAGCCTATCGACGATACATACCGGAGTAGTTACCCAAGATGGGTTAGTTACTACTACAGTAACTCATCTGCGTAACTACTCCATAGATAGATATTGAATAGATAGATTTACTTATCGTCGTGTAATTGGGTTTTGCCTGTTTATTAGTCATATATCATTATACATATATATCATAGTAGTCATGCGCGGACTCAACCAATTTTTACTTCGATTGGTTTTCGATTGAGTTTTCGTTGGATTCGGGTAGGATCTGACGAAAGGTTGAGTTGTGGAAAAACTCAACCTCAAATTAACCGAGTTTCAGCCATCATGCAGCCGAGGCAAGAGTTTGATTAACGATTGATTTTACTAGAACCGTTACACAGCAGAACGATCGGAAATCGGTTGGTTTCATGTTGCTTTTTACACAAATCAACGAATTGGAATTGGATCGGTACAAAGTTGGACAAGTCTGCGAGAGACGGGCAGGACCTCGTCTCTACAGAAGGGCGTTCTAATTCCGCTCCATTAGTAGGGGTTTTTCTTTTTCCTCCCAAGGAAAAAATTTTTCCCCATGCCTACACTTAACACATGACCAGTGTTAGATAAATGTTAATTATTAATATCACAATTATCAATATTATATTATCAAATATCAATATTATTGTGTTATAATATCAGAAATGATATTATAACACAAACATAGACACCCTTAAAAAATAAACAAAACAAACATAATGACAGTATCGAAGCGGCGATAACCCATGCACATGATACTCACACCTACTTACACGGAAATACACATGTATGGCTTTCTTATTTTGTACTTTGCGCAATCGTAAACATATTGTATCATAACCAAGCAATAAACAATTATTTAAAAAAAAAAAAAAAGGCGTTCTAATTCCGATATCGCCGTGGGACGATCCGTGGACGATGGGTCCTGCAAAGATTTGAATTACCGATTATTTTATGAAGTTGGTTCGAAATTTTGTCACATAACTTTCGGCCCGAACACTTTGAAGTTGTTTTTACATTTTTTATTAAATCCGTTAACAGCCGAAAGAAATTGAATGCACAATCATAATTGAATCCATAACTCTAACTACATAATTTTTTTGGAATCCTAGTGATCAAATGTTCACTCTCTAAAATTGTTTATTATTATTTATCGTACAAAAATATTTTAATTTACCGTACTTATGGAGTTTTCCACTTGTGCACCGAGTATGCACCGTATCCAGATTTCTGAATACGAATAAGTGAGATAAGTATAGAATCAGATCGTGCATTTTCTATACTTTTGCATGTTACAACGTGCACTCTGTTTAACATGGAAACCGCTATTAATACCTTTTGCTACTATTTTCTTCATCAATGAACAGGTCGTTGTAGCAACGTGGCACATATTCAATATTTTAGGTTTCCGATCATGTGCGTTATTTTTTATTTTACAATTCTTTACTTATTTTGTGGTCTTTGATTTACTTAATTATTACATTACAAGATGTTACTTTTTTACTATTTACTGCTTTCTATTAATACTATACATTAATACTTTCTATTAATACGAAATAATTGATTCAGACGTACCAGATGACAGCTTGTTTATCTGTCTACGTTTCGTTGTAAAAACGTCATGGTTCGCCACAAGACTATCTTCCCTAAGGTAGGGGCAGAACAACATCCATTGGCTGATTATATGTGTATAAGACCGTGCACCACGATCGCAAGTAGCGATATCTCACTTGCGCATATGTCAGCTCAGTCGGTGTAGCATATACATTTTGCGTCTAGTTACGATCATCTCGACGTAAGATTAGAATCCAGTGCTGGCGTAAGACTTGGTCAAACATTGGAGTCCTGCCGGAAGCCTGGACAGACTCGGTATCGTGCCATTTATAAAATACCACCGGAGTACGACAACTGAAATTCATTGGCCGAAAATTTCGCGTTACAAGGCTTAAGTGACTATAAATATTTGTGCAGCAAAATTGGTGATCGCCAATGCTCTTATATGCCAAAGACAAATTGTCAAATGAATTATTTAAATATAATTTACACTAAAAGTTCATTCACTGCCGTTTGGATCGAAGCGTTACCGTGTATCTTGTCTTATTTTAATTTATTTGACGGTTTATTAGCCCTGTTGGTCCGAGGTCGATGGAGACAGACAGCGTGGATCGCGGGCTGATATAATAAATTATTATAATGAAATAATAAATTCATATGTTCCATAAATTCCGAAAACCTTCCCAGTCTTCTTCGCATTACTCTCGTGTTGTCCTCGGAAAATTTTGGCCCTCGTCGAGTTTTCTCCGCAAAGTGAAACACGTAGATGAGATATATCAGTGAGCGAGGGAGAGACGAAGATATAATTTTATTTTTAGCCAAAACAGTTCAGCCACGTCCTTGGTAATACAGCACGCACACACGAAAGAATTATCGGTAACTTTTCCGTTATGCCTGGATGACAATATCCTTACGAAGTAGATTCACCACTCTGGTAACTCGTATTTTAGATTTTTATGGAGTCATGAGTAGCTCGAACGAGAGAAAACCTCTCGATCTTCTCCAATTGCATATCTATTTTCACGTAATGTTTTTTTTTTTTCAAAACATCTCTTGTGAAGTTGAGACAACAAGTATGTAAAATATAAATACAACAGCAAAGGTTGTCCTTTGCTGTTTTATTTTGAATACCTCTTTGACAAATTTCAAGATATCGAAGGAGACTCGGTGACACAGACGCGTGGGAGGATCGTCTGATACGTGGGGGAAAGAATTCAAGGACCACCCCACAAGTGCTCTATTTATAATCAGGGAGAGATTTGACGAGCGCTTAGAAGTTTTATTTTTAACATTGTGATTGGCCAAAAATATTCGTCATCGAGAAGGTATGCGATATAATGACAAGGCACGCGATTTGTTCCAAAGAATCTTTGCGCAAAATGTTTTCTAATATCATTCCGTGTTGCATGTCAACGTAAAAGTACATCACCGAGACGGCGTCTTTGACGGCGTTCAGAGTGATTCACAGTTTGAGAGTATAAACCAGAAGTGCCGTGTACGTCAACGCAGTAGAGAACTATCGTTGATACATGTACAAATAAAGTTTGTTCATTTAGAACGCTTGAATTGTTAACGCATCGTTAACATTTCTTCGCTGCAACGTTTCTACGTATTAACATTCACATCTTGGAGAAGTTCAAGAATATTTAATTCGGGAATCGCGTATTACCCTTGCTTGCTACTTCACACCACCTCGCCTTCCCTCTATGACATAATAATGTGCACTTGCGTGAAATAGTAACGTGGTATGAGTAGGCTCGCTGCTTGCCGAACTCGAGATTCTAAACTCGTATTTGCCCTGTGACGAGGAGTTTTTGGAAAGCTCGACGAGAGCTCGCACACTGTCGGAAACACAAAAAGCTCTGTGCACACAGAGAAAAATATTTCATCCACTACAGAGGCCAGAATCACTGCGTGGTATAGCGTGGGCGATCACGATGGCATAAGTACGAAAATAAATGCAAGTAAGTCTTTTGGCAGAGGAAACACCACGATAACACATATAAATCCTCCGCGAACCCGATGACTCATTCGGGAAAAACAACATCGGCACGATGTCCTCACGATGCGTACTATAATAAACAAAATGAAAATCTCTGACATCTGTTCATCGGGTTCTGACTTTCTCGTGGTAATTTTTTTGATTCGAAGGTACATCAAAGGATATCCGAACGTTCATGAGAAGATTGGTCATCCCAATAAACATGTTTCTGATTCATCGTTTACCTCTAGTGGTTTACCGAGAATCGCTAAAGATATACTAAGAAATCTTAGAGGATTTTGGGATTGGGGGAAGATAGCGAGAGTCAATTTGCTAGTCTGGCAACATCCCCAGATCTATCGCGAGAAACACAGTGTTTTCGATCTTATTACTCTTGTACCTCTGAATAGCCTACATCTACTTATTCATTGTACTTAACAAGGAATGCATCCACGAATTTCATTGCCAATGATAGTTCTACCGATGGACTGAATGATTTTTTAAATCATTCATTCCTTTGGTCAAATCGTTTACTCGTTGAGTCTATGAGGTAAATGGTTCATACATTTTTTAAATGTTAAGGTAGATTGCGTACGATAGACCTCAGCCCTTGATATTTACCTTGATATCACTACAAGTGCAAAAGTTATAAGAATGAAGTACTGCACATTACAAAACGACGTTACACTTTTAAATACACAATAAACTATTACTGTTGATTTTCCATAAGATATTCAGTTTTAAAGCTCTTGCAATTTAAACAATTTTTCCCAAAACGTAAACTGACGGCTCGTCAAAGTTTCTGATGAACGATTTAAAAAATTATAAATCAGAAACGCTTTCGGTTTTTAATTTAATCGATAACGATAAGAAATTTCATGCAATTTGTCAATGTTATTTCCACAAATATTTCAATCTATTTTCATATTTCTAGATTTCAATTAAATAGTTCTAGATTTTAATTAAATACTTCTCATTTCCAAATTATAAATAATAATACAAAGTTTATGAATTAATTGGTTACTGGCAAGCTAGACGACTTCTTGGCTTTGAAAAACGTATTCGTGATTACCCACGTATGAGCTTATGCCGACGTGAAAGTTACCAACGTCGGGTTTGAGTAACCCCTACCATTCGAGAGGGATTTGACCGACAGCTGAATTACCGAAACGATACATCAAGGGACGTTTCCTCTTCTGTTACGGTAGTTTGCAAGCATTTAAATAATTACCCACTAATGTTTTCTTAATTGAGCTGTTGGTTGGAGCAGTGGAATTTATAAATATATTTAATGGAGGCGTTCTTGACGACATATCGAGTAAGTAATGGTGTGTCCTTCTCCATATATGATACGTAATAATAATGCAACAATATAAACATATAGTTGGGCGCGAATGATGCCAAAAATTCCATAAATATCTACTGTGACAGTCGCGTTAACCGAATGAACGTGGTCAACACGTGTCAGATTCACCGTAGCGTAATAAGAATTGGTAACAATACAAAATTGACTGAGACCCTACTATGTACACGAAATTAGCATAAATGACAAATAGTGCTCATTAATAATAATATTTTTCAGCAAATTACCGTAATTAATTCAGAATATTACTATTGTTTTCATTAAATTATATAAATGTCTTAGCGTCCGAATAGATAAATCATTTTTAGTAAAATATATAAATAACTAAGTCATAGGACGCTACACAAATGTTCCAGTCGATTACACATTTAGCCAAGCGTCTAAGTATTAATAATTATGGACGGACAGCTGCACTTAAGACTTTTCCAAGTATGCCAAATGATTCACAGTAAAGGAAACATTGAGCTCCAATACGTTGCGTCACCATATATTAGACACAAGTATCTTTTCGTAAGTATAACGAAGTTGAAGCTTTCCGGGATGAGTCGGGGAACAAAAATAGTCGGCCACATATATTTGTTTTGACGATACGGAAAAATTACATACGAAGGTAATTTGTCAAGTTTTATACCTGTGTCTCTAATTATTTTCCATCTTTCACAAAGCCACCTCTTTGAGAAAGAATGTTGATCGATTTTGGCTTTATCATAGAGGAAGCTTTGTTAAGGATGAAAAGTATATGATGTGGTAGGAATGCTCTACTTTGCAAGCTTTTTAAAATACTCTATACACCAGCTTAATCCGCAAAATGTTTCTAATTTGGCAGACTTCGGGATAGTTATAGTAACTTTTCGTAAAATTCTTCAACATTTGTACATAATTTTATTTCGATAGCTCAATATTTTGTAGACTCACGATCGTAATAATACTTTTGTGTAAAATTCGGAGTATTGAAGAAATTCAAATTCTACTCAAATAAACGTTACAATCGATTTTCCTTAAATTCAATACCGATGATCGGTCGATATTATTACATTTCTTGAGAAATTGAGACAACATGTATGTAAAATATAAATACAAGAGCAAACATTGTCCCTTGCCATTTACTTTCAAATATTTCTTCGACAAATCTCACGGTATCGAAGGAGGCTCGGTGACACAAACGCGTAGGAGGATCATCTGAAGAAATAGTCGGAAACATATTTGTTTTGGGTATACGAAAAAGTTACTGAAGAAATAGTCGGAAACATATTTGTTTTGGGTATACGAAAAAATTACTGAAGAAATAGTCGGAAACATATTTGTTTTGGGTATACGAAAAAATTACTGAAGAAATAGTCGGAAACATATTTGTTTTGGGTATACGAAAAAATTACATAAGAAGAGAATTTGTCAAGTTATATACATGTGCCTCTAATTATTTTCCATCTTTCACAAAGCTATGTCTTTGAGAAAGAATGTTGATCGATTTTGGTTTTCTCATAGAGAAAAGTTTGTTTAAAATGAAAAGTACATGATGTGGACGCAATGTGCAAGGTTCTACTTTGCAGTCTTATTAAAATACTCTATACACCAGGTTATCTGCTCAACATTTCGAATTTGGCACAATTCGGGATAGTTGTAACTTATCGTAAAATTTAAAGAAAAAACAATCTATATGATGTATTTGGTTCGCTTACACCGTTTATCACTATATTTGATATTCAGTAGTAATTTCTGTCTCTTGAACATTTGTACATAATTTTAATCCGATAGCTCGATATCTTGTAGACTCAGGATCGTAATAGTAATTTTTTTTATTTGAAAGATTGAAAAAATGCAAATTCTACTCAAATTTAAACGTTTCGATCGATTTTCCTTAAATTCAATACCCATGATCGGTCGATATTATTACATTTGTATAGGCCATGATGACAATATTGTTCAGAATTTCTCAGATTTTTTACTGATTTTGGACATTGATGAGAAATCGCGATATTCTCCGGAAGAGAATTTTTCCATAATTTCTCCAAATTTTGAAATGTCTTCAGTTGATTTCATCTGATTTTCTAACTTAGAAAATCTTTTCAGATGCCATACCGCATGGGTTCTATCGTGTGCTGCAATGTAGGAAATTTTTTCCCATGCTGCCTCACATGGGTTCCGATGTGGGTGTTAGTTACCTACGATGATCCAAACAGTGTTCATAAAGGGTTTCCACATAGGAAATTTCTTCCGTTACAAGCCCATGTCAGAATGTATATGGTTATCGATTAACCCCGTTGCATTCATTCCCATCCTACAATTTTCTTCTCTCGTGGGTTATCCCTCCAAGATGCGCCCCCCACCCCATATCGTCCCATATGGTAACCAATAAAGAATACAGGAATGTATAAATATGCTTTCCTGTTTTCCCATTCATTCCTACATAATTCTGTATGAGAGCCCATGTAGGAATGTTTAATATGGAAATAAAAAATATATACTTACGATCTTGCAGCTAAACTATATTCAATTAAGGCTAGAAATGATAAAAAATGTTGATTTAAAAAAATTTGTTTTACTTTAGCATCCTAAGATAGCGACGGATAGAGATTGTATCATCGTATGCGGATAAGGACGTATTAAAATTCATATTGGCTTTTGTCGATGCATCATATAGTTTGTGACGATCATAAACGAATAAACCTTCTTTTCGGCGACACAACGCAAAGCGGATGAAAACTTACATATTTCCATGCGGATCAGCGAATAAAAACTGATTGACAGTGATTCGCAGTTATCGACATTTATTATAAAAGAAAAATGTAACCAACTCATGTTTAAGCCTATCCATATGCGTATAGGGTGAGACAACATGAGAAACACAAAACGGCACGCCGTGTCGGCTCGGTGGAGCAAGTTGCGTCTACACGAGACGGATTTGTGCCTGCACAGAGTGCTGTAGTGATAACCGTTGACTCGCAGCACATCGTGAGACTCGTTGTCACTGATGCCGAAACTGTGAGGGGACCGTGATGGATTGAACACGCCGTGTTGGCACAATGTTGCATGTTTGTTTATCCGGGAGAGAACGTATAAAAGCGGGTTTATCTTCGAGACGATGTCCGGATAAATTCGGATATGCCAGAGCGCTGGATAAAACCGGAAATATTTTTAATCCGCCGTTTTAACTGTCGGTTAAACGGTACATGAATCGACGGAATGAAAAATAAGTTTGCATCAGAAATTATGAACAGTTTTTTTTACAATTTTTTTTTTTACAAATGCAATTTCCCTTCTATTTGGATGTTTTTTTATTTTTGAATTTAGTCAGAAAAATCGAGATTTTTCATTTTCACAGAACCAACGCTTCCACTATGAGAAAACAACAAAATTATAACGATAGCCCGGCTGATAGATTTACACGATATTGCCAATAATATTTTTCGTAAACAACAAGCTATTCTTAATCTCACGTATTAAGTGCGTAAAATATTCTTAAGCTCATGTAGATATCACACTGGCAATTATCAGTGAAACTATTCAAGTTCTGGAATAATAATAATAAAGAAAATTCATAAAAATAGCTCTGCATTTGTATATCCACCGCCAATAATATTTTTTCGTAAAAATTACTCGATCTTTCAGACGTAGTGTTTTTTTCGAGGCCCTCGTGGCAATGATGTACACGATTTCCACGAGTGTGGAGAGAAGAATAATTATTATTAAAGGGTTTGTAAGAACCCCTGAATAGCTTAATGATGTTGATGGGAGGGTCCTGAGTATATGTGACAGTGGATAACAACTTATATCGTCGACCACGTGAGAGCCATATATAGATTCGTAGCACGCTCGAACTTTTCATCACAAACATTTTCATTTTCATCTATCTTTACCGCTACTAATACCCCAATTCCATGCGGCGCATCTTCTATTTTCGTCCGACGATGAAGTTTTCGTACCGTTGGAAAAACTCAACGTTACGTACAATTTTCTAATTTCATTCACATGTGTTATAGTCTAATGCAAATTGGTCAAAATAACTATTACCGCAGATTTCATAAAACAAAGTTGTAAATTAAGATAATACCGAGGACATGACTGACGCGATTGTTGAATCTATCACTGTACTGATAAAAAAAACAATTTTTTAGATGGAACCAACTGAATTTATTCACTTAAGAATAATGTTTCTTCAGTGTACATTATATTCATAGATGTACAGTCATGTGATCTACGATGATATTTCGAAGTTTCCAAAAACGCTGCGTGAATGAAATTTCGAGTTTCGCCGAATTTACCACTTTGGCTGATAACGCGTGAAGAATTCCCTTAAAGCGAGGAATCTATTAATGTAATTCCAACTTTGATAATCAGTCTAACATTCGCGACATACTTTTTTCCAAATGCGATTTTCCGACTGTTTGGAATACTCTGAAGACATACAGAAAAACCTCGATTTTTTATTCTCACAGAAAGAAAGCTCCCGCTATGAGAAAATAACAAAAAAATGTATTAGATGACCCTGTCATCCAATAAATAATTGTCCTCCGTTCTCGAGGATTGCTCCTGTACATTATTTATGTGTAAATAATGAGAATCGAGTCCACTTGGCTCGATTTCATTCGCGTCTTTGCCCTACTTCTTTCAATCATACATGACGCCGATAAAACAGTATATAACAACGTGCATCTCGCGCAGGAATTTGATCACGATACGACAAATAAAACGCTGCACTGGTACACGCCGCGCAAATAATTAAAAGGAAATAAATAATTCGCACAGAGAATAACGTAATATAATTATATTATCCAGTTACAAAAGAGGTAAAATAAATAAACACAGTAAGCGATAGAGGGGGTGTGGGGAGATTGATTACGTGTAGGTAAGTTGTTATTTAACCGGGCTGGTTACTTTCCGAGGAGGATCTTGCGGGTAGCGCCGATGCTTTGACCAGCTTGGGTTGCGCCCTTGTTGGAACCGGCCTGAAGACCGATGACACCCTGTCCGGCGCGGAGCTGCTCCTCGCTAAAGTCACGCTTGCACTCGTCGGAGGGTTTCGGTCCGAGGTAGGGACCAGCCCATTCGGGGTGTTGGTATGTCTTTAAGAAAAATTAAAGGAAAACAATCAATAAACTGTTAAATAAGAATCTAATGAAGTTATTCGTGAATATTTGATAATTTACCGTCCGTCCGAGCGAAAAAAGTGTCGTCACCACTTGTGCTATGTCCTTCTTTTCATACAGGTCAACTGTCTGAAAGACATCCGTATCGTGGACACCGTATTCCTTCATGGCCTTCTGGAACCTGGGAAAATTTATACACAACGTCAAATAAAATTGTTCCAGCAGAGGGGGTAAACTCTAAGTGCAAAGTATTCATATAATATCGAGATAAGCCTACTAACATGTTGATGTTCTCCATCATCTTGAACTGCCCGCCACTCGTGTTGATCTTGGGAATGGATCCAGGTGCGATTTTGTTCATGAGATGGCAGAGGACCTGTCCATCACGAAGGACTTCCTCGAAGGCCTCACCGGCGGGAAATTTCTTACCGAGAACGGCTTCGATCCATTCCTGGGCTTCCTTCTCTTGCTGCGGATCGCGTTTTCCAGCGAGCTGTTGCGTACAAGAAGATGAACGTTAGTGCAATTATATTCTAACGGCGCCCAGCTTTTTTTTTCTTTGCACACTGGTCCTGCTGGATAATTTTCCCTTATTTCTTTTTCACTATTCATTTCCTTTAATATTTTTTCACAATTTTGTTTCTGCAGACCTTAAGTTGTTTTTTTTTCAAATTATTTTTAACACCATTGCTGAAGAGCTTCAATACTACGGAAAAGACTAACGTATATTGACACAAGAGGATTCGTTAAGTACCTTGGCGCGGACTTGTCGTTCTAGAGCCATCCTTGTTAGTGCGGTATTTTGTCGTGGAACGAGATTGACTGAAGTGGCGAGGCTCGTTGCGAAGCTCTCTTATACCCCGTCGGAATCACGCAACGCATATCGTATCCAGCCCACGCCTCAGGAACCCTGTTCCAACTCGGCAAGACAGACTCCCCCATTTTCCAACGGTTTTCAACGATCTAATATTAGCGAGACTTATTCGTTCGAACTACACGTTATAGTGTAGTGTGCATAGTTATGCGTATGCGAGTGAAGCGAACGTTAGGGGCCCCCGCAATTTCGAGGCCACGCAGCATTTCTGCAATATAGTGCAGAAATCTTTTTTTTAAATTACGTGACGAGTGTCGCGTAGAGTTCTTGTGCCTCCGCGGCAATACCGGGATGTTTAGTCATAAACTTGGAACGTCACGCGTTACAAGTAATATAATAATTCTAAAATAGTCATCTTTTACAATCAGAAAGGAAGTCATATGCAAATATATATATTAAAAAGATTATATATATATATATAATTATAATGTTGAAGCGTTGAGGGATATTATAGGCCCTCAAGGTGAAACGCATCTTCTTTAAATAATACACAAACGTGGGAATATGGTTCAGAGTTATAATTGTGTGATCCAGTTTCTATAGTGGGCGTCATCTGCAATGTCAACTATAATAATTACACGCAGCTGGGTAGCGTTACTTGTTACGCTTGCTTTGATTATAATATTTTGGCGAAGCATCTTGACCACGTTTCCGAACAGCTGTTATATTTCACATACGAGCTCACGCAGTTTTGACACTTGACACATTTTTGTCTTTCTTTATTTATGAACACACGAAAATCGATGGGAAATATTTATCATTTCGAATCGTGCACCACTGACTCAACTTTAAATATAACTTTCTTAGCCATCTGTGCGCTTTTCATATCGGCAGCAGCTGTTTAGCATACTGCACGTCCGCTTTTATCGTGGATCATTGGAAGGTCTCTGGTATTCTAGGTGAATAGACAAATCGAGAATACGAGAATAACGAAAATTCTAGTATTGCAGTTTCATTAAATGACCAAAGGTTCCGTAAAATTTAAATGGAGTAAAGTAACAAAAAAATTAACAAAACATTCAACTAGAATTGTAAATAAATATTTATACGTAAATTATAATCCATATGTATAACAGTTTCGACCATGACGATCACATTAATTTACCGATTCGGTATATATAGTTATGTAAATATATAATATATGTGATATATATCTGTGTGATATACAATTACAGTATATGATATATATCTTTTTTTTTCACGATCAATAATAGATGAATGATGGATCAACGGTTGTCCATCGTTCCAGCGACGTTTGATTGCAGTAGTGTGAGCGCCGATAACTCGTCAAAACGATTATATCGGCATCCCGATGCTCGATATTTGCTTCTACCGTACAATATTTTGCATAATCTATATTTAATAAAGTATCACCAGCGTTAACTTCCCGCTTCATTATTGCCGTCATTCTCGGGATTCGGTTTGAGGATACAATTATCATTTTTAATGGGAACTAGCTGCAACGTGTTGCCAACTTTGACTGCTTTGAATGTGTCACCCGGTGATACTATAGGTGTCGGTATTCTCGTAAGTATTGCAAAACCCGGTGCACTGGTGCCCTCTAGAACAATTGACTTTACGGGTGTCAGCGAAATCTTAAGATCGCTGCGTTTTATAGGTATTAGCTTCTTCGGATCGAATTTAGTCAGGTTTACGATCTTCGGTGCTTTCGCCGTCGGCTCGATTTTATAGTGCGTTACTCTCGCGAATTTTCTACCCTCTACCGTGGACGCACTGCTGATAGTTGGAATGAGTTTCCTAGGAACGATAGTTTTTAAGGAAGGAGCACCGATGCTCGTTGCCGGTACGAGCCTCGTCGCGGAACCGCCGTCGATTGCGCAACCGATCGTTCGAACGGGAGTCAATGAATTCAAGGTAGAAATGTGTAGAGGGGTTCTAAGGGGGTTGTTCCTTTGCTGATAAGTCTTCGGGCTCTCGTTGACGCATTTAGTATCTAAATTTTCTTTGCTTACGACGATAAAAGGCACGTTAGGGGTGGAAGTAGCGGTGTGATTAGTGTGATCGATAGAGATGGTTGTAATGCAATTGCCACGATTGTCGATAAACGGTGAGTGATCCGTGATTGGAATGCACGAGTCTGAGTTGTACCTGGACAACAATTTCTTGCATACTTTAGGCGTGTCCACGCTGGAATTTAGTTTCTCGAGCTCCATCTCTGCAACTCGAAGAATCGAGTCGTCTAATCGCTCGATCGAACGACTTGTGCTCTCCAGACACGGAGAGCTGTGTGTGCGAGTAAACGACGAGTCCCCGACGAGGAGCTTTCGCTTAAGCGGTCTTCTCTTGTGGGTGACGGGCGTGCCGCCTGTATCGTCGGAACAACCTTTGTAGCACCTTGTCGTAGTAAAGCTTGCCGCGGTAACTCTTCTTCCGCTGACTCCAAACGATTTACTGGGGGTCATCATACTCGTTAGAGAACTATGGTGTTCTCTCACAGGCGTTTCTGCAATTAAGTCGGAGCATCGAAAAGCAGCTCGAAAAACACTGATTCATCGCTGACTACCGTCACGCTCTTCAACTCACCTCTGTCCAAATCCACGTATTGCACATCAGGCCCGATGTACTTAAAAACCGGCTTCCTTATCGTTCTGTCGTACATGTAAATCTTCTTAATCAGTCCAATGGCAGTCAAAACATTCGCGATATCGTATAGTCGTCGAACTTTTGTTTTGAATCGAGAACCAACATTCCCATCCGCGTTCCCCGAGGCCCGATTATCGACGTCCGTTATTAAAACTTTCGCCGCGATGTCCAAATTTATTACGCCATTCTGAAATTGCCACATAAAATTGTAACACAGAATTTATATTCCATTCAAAGGAATAAATTAGTAATTTTAGATTTACCTTTAGAGAAACGAGGAACAACATAACAAATTTTTGACACATAGCACCCAAACTTTTTTCCTCTTTGAACCCAGCATCGCTGTACGGCTCTTCATCCGTATCATCTTTATAAACCATGGTTGGGCTAGGAGAATCCTCCCCGTACTCACCAGTGTAAGCCTTCTTGATTCTCTGAATCTCCTGTATCTGTTCTTCCAGTCCAGATTTTACAGCCAACGATTTGAACTTTACGAGCGTCGTAACTAAACTGTTTTGACCATGCCAGAGATAGCGATTCTTTCCAGCTTTCCTAGCCATTTCTAGACTCTCCAAAACATTTATAATGTCGTATATCCTACGCTTTTCAGTGCCCAAAGCTTTGGCAGTGCCATCCAAAGATATTACAGGAGGTTCGGAGCCCTCAGGCTGTGCGAGGGGATATAAACTTAGAAACCTAAAAAAAACATTTTCTAATCAGCACTAAATTTCTTTCTAATTATGTTCAATTCTTGGAAAATCGTTTATTTTGTCTTTACTTATCGCACAACAATCCAAGCGACTTCTGTTTCCTGGGTAGTAATTTCAAACTATCGTTGTTCCTTATAATCGGAGCTCGATTCAGAATCTTCTTAGTCTGGCAACTGCTGTCCACAGCGCTCTTAAGATTCGATGCCAGTGATGTAAGGAGTCGCAGATTAGCTGTCGGTGAAACTGGTTCTGCTTTCGTATTGCCCAGATCTCCGAGTACTTTGCGCTCCGGTGTTTGTCTGTTTGTCAATTCCGACATGACTGGAAAACACGAATAAACGTATTTTATACCACACGAAAATTGTTTTCATAGAAGAGATGTGAATCAATTGCCTAAGATGAGGCCAAATGGACACATATAAGCTGTCTCGCTTCAGCGCGCGAAAACCTCGTAAACGAAGGAAGAAAACATGAAAATGCATAGACTAACCGTTCGAATTCATTTTCCAGGCGAATCAAGGGGTGCGGAATTGATGTGGAAATGATCACACATAAGTCCAATTAACACTTTTTTTGATACATAAAACGAGAAACATATTTAACCTGTCTGAAAAGGCTATAATCCGCTTGTGCGCGATTGCTCCCGCCGATTGGAGGCTATTCTGTCTCTACGTCTGTTTGTCAGGCCGCTGATTACACGCGGCAGTCGATATGTGCCGCTGATAGCACAATACACACGTTTTGGCGCGCTTATCCAGCGCCGCCGAGGAACGCAGTGATTTTTTTTATCTTAATTTCATAATTTTATTTAGTCGAGACCGTCGAGAGGTGCGAGAACAATAATAACGTTGTAACTGTTAATGTTAATTAAATTATGTTAAGAAAAAAATAATCTATTGATGGATAATTATTATTTAAAAAATATGTTTATGATATCAGGTTACGATCGAGCGAGATCGATTTGGTAAACTATGGTGTTTTACTACAGCACAGCATTAGTAATATAAATAACACAATTCTGTAAGCTAATTGCGTAGATACGAGTGAGCTGTGAATGAACAATTGCTGGCAACGTTGATCGTCAATAACTCTTATGAAATCGGCTTTTATTTTTATTTCAATGGAATAAATTGCAATTATGAGAAAATAATGAAGATAATAAAGATGAAAGATCGTGGTTGCTTCGATGATCGTCGCGGATCGTACACCTATAGTTTTTTTTACCACGCTTGGTTCAGTTGGCTGCATTGACGGCTTTTCAGAGTACGCTCCACGTGACTTTGCGGGTTTCCTCATAACCTTAAACTGTTTATATCGTAAGAAAACATCATTTCATAAGAAATAATTTAATTAGATTTCAGAATTTATCTGGATACTGTGAACAGTAACAAGGTAACTACAATTTCTTTTCTTTATCAGCGCAAAATAAAATCGATGAAAATACTTCTAAAATGGTTGATTAATCGTACAAGAATGATTCTGCCAGACTGAATGAAAAAACACATGTTTACCGTTTCTTACAACATTTTGTTAATATATAGATAAAATAATTTTTTAATTAATTGTGAATTACTATTTTTTTTCTTTGTATATTTGTAGACAAGATGCCTAAAACAAGTGCAGCAACGAAACGCCCTCGCAAAGAGGGCTTCAATAGATCTGGACACAGTATGAATCCGGAGCGACCTACGGAAGGACTGAAAGGAGTGGCCAAAGTGAGAACGAAGGGAACGATAAAGAGGTTACAGATGTATCGCTGTCAGAAGCCAAAGAGAAACAGATCTGGAAAGATCATCAGTCCGGCTCCGTTCCAAGGATGGCATCCCTCGGGAACAATGACGAGGGTAGAGCCTTCTCAAAGATGGTTTGGCAATTCACGCGTAATCTCACAAAACTCGCTTCAAAAATTTCAAACTGAACTTGGCGCGGTTATGAAGAATCCGTATCAAGTTGTAATGAAACCGACGCAATTACCGGTTACTTTGCTGCAGCAGAAAGCAGCAAACACTCGTTGCCATTTACTAGATACCGAGAGCTTCCAGAGTGTCTTTGGTCCAAAGAAACTTCGAAAACGGCCGAATCTCGCAGTTTCGTCTTACAACGAATTGCAGAAGCTCGTGGAGGAGAAGGAAATCGTTTACGATAAAGAGAAGGACACGAAAGACTTGGATCTCGTACGTCCCGATGAAGGAATTCGCGATGCTCAACGAGACTGGGTTATGGCGGCAGGCCAGAGCAGAAGAATCTGGAATGAGTTGTACAAAGTAATAGACTCATCGGACGTCATTCTCCAGGTTTTGGACGCTCGCGATCCGATGGGAACGCGCTCGCCACCGGTCGAGAAGTTTTTGAAAACGGACAAGGCGCACAAGCATTTAATTTTCATTTTAAACAAAGTCGATCTCGTACCAACGTGGGTGACGCAGCGATGGGTCGCGATTCTAAGCGCTGAATACCCTACGGTTGCTTTTCACGCGTCACTGACTCATCCCTTCGGCAAAGGTTCACTCATTAATCTCCTACGTCAGTTTGCCAAGCTTCACATCGACAAGAAACAGATAAGCGTGGGTTTTATCGGATATCCGAATACCGGTAAGAGTTCGATAATAAATACTCTACGCTCGAAGAAAGTTTGCAAAGTAGCTCCAATTGCCGGTGAGACGAAAGTCTGGCAGTACATTACACTCATGCGTCGTATCTACCTTATCGACTGTCCAGGGGTTGTTTATCCCTCAGCGGAAACTGACACGGAGAAAGTGCTCAAAGGTGTGGTGAGAGTCGAGCTCATAAACAATCCTGAAGATTACGTGGAGACTGTGCTCCAACGAGTGAAGCACGAATACATACGAAAAACCTACAAAATTGAAAGCTGGCAAGATCATACAGATTTTCTGGAGAAATTTGCGCGACGTTCCGGCAAACTGCTGAAGAAAGGCGAGCCTGACATCAGCCAAGTAGCACGTATGATGCTCAACGATTGGCAGCGTGGCAAACTGCCGTTCTACGTACCTCCCGTGGGTTTCGAAATTCCGCTTAGCAAACAACTCGAGCTTGTCGAAGAAAAAGCTGCTGATGCTAGCGAACGGATGATGGAAAACCAGGTGAGAGAACCGACGGAAGTGGAATCGGGAGTGTCCGAAAGTACGACGTCAAAGGAAACTGCAAAATCGACACCAAGACTGGGAGTTGTTCAAGATTTTAGAAAGATTCGAGTAGCTCTCTCGTATTCGGGCGATGATACGGCGAACGATAAATTCGTAATGAAACCGGCGAAATCTAGCTGCAACGAATCCATAGCTAGTGAGGTTACGAGTCTGAACGATTCGACTGCTCCCTCGCAAATGGAAACTCCTCCGGAATCCGAAGATGAAGAGGAGGAGAATGCGGATGAGACTGAGAACGTCGACTCGACAGGAGAGAAGGTCTTATGTGAGGATAAAGACGATGACAAGTCGTCCACGCAAACACCGGTCAAAGATAATCTGATGCAGAGCGCTTACGACATGATCGAAGAGTCTTACGATTCGAGCGACGGCGACGATGAAAACGTGAAACCCACGAAAGTCGCTGTCTCCTCCAGCGGTACTTTTAAGATTTCCGGTATGGAAAAGGCGAATGAAAAATCGGCTGAGAAGAGAGGAGACGAGAAGAAGCTGACGAGCAAACAACGCAGGGGACAGGAGCGGGCAAACAAGAGAAAAAAGATTGGCAGTAATTTTTACGAAGTTAGTAATGTAAAGAACAGAAATCGTAATAGAAAAATACCGAAAGTCAAGAGAATGTAACAAGGAAGGTAGAAGTAAATGCATTGTATAAATCATTATGAAGGGTTATAGTTTGTACGAAGTCTACGTTAATAATCATCTGAAGAAGTTGTGTTATGGAGGATCCAAATTTGGATACAGAAATAGAACCTTTTTCGCGTGATCATACCAGTTTTTACTTTTACGCCATTTTTCCCACGCACGATTCCTCATCACACTATATCAAGGCTTTAGTATAAAGACGAGTATTCTCTCGAGGAAATGAACAAACTTTGCTAGGAGCAAATTACCTTCGAGTATGGAATCATCAGCTGAATGTGATGTGGTACTACTCGGTCGATAACAAAAACTGTAATGCAAATTTCTCTGCGACGATTGATTCTTCGAATAAAAGCGAAGAACGGTGGACTGCATCTGATAATTCTACAGTTTACCATTATCATCTTTTATCTGATAGTTCAATTGGGCGAACAAATTGCCGATGGGTACGGTGTCATGCACATCACCCGAAGGTGATTTGGTATAACGACTGAACCGCCATGAGTTCAAGTGAGATAGCACCATTGAAGATCACGGCGGAGCAAAAGAAACCAATATAAATTTGTAGTACATCACGCGGAAGCTGAGAACTGCCATCCTCCTAACGATTTTGAAGGATATCATTGTCGTCTTTTATCAGATAATCCGTGGCAGAAAAATTTGGGATATGAAGATTCAGCTATCTCTCGCACGCGATAGGGGTAGGTCGAGAGGGAACAACAAAAACGTGTAGCACATAACAAAAAATTACGAATAAATGCATGCAAATTTCAGAGCACACCACTCTCTAGCTTCGTATTTGCCGGTAACCCGTTAAAATATTTAAGGACAAAATATCTACAAATATTTAAACTGTTCCATCTCATTTTATTACTTGAATTTATAATACGAGGTCTCAGTCTCGTATATAAAATTTATAAACTTATATAATTATTGTATATTTATAAATTAAATAACATTTTTAAAAACTTTTTACTTTACTGGTTAATAACTTATTTAATTAAAAAAAAATTAATTAAACTTTGTTAATGAAAAAAAATTTGTTATAAACATAAGTATGAAACTCAATATTATTATTATTTTATGAAAATCTCTTTTCATTACTTAAATAAATAATATATTAAATTATGAATTTGTATAATTACATAAAATATTTATAAATTTAATGAAAATCAACAATGAACCGTTCCAATATTATTGAAAGGTTGCGCTAGGCAACGAAAATCAAGATCTCGAGAATGTTTGCGGCGTTGCTTTCAACGTTATGTTGTAAATCACTGTTAGTACCGTTTATGTTCGCAATCCTTATCTTTGTAATATTTTGATTTATGCTGATATTTTTCACCGATATCTCGTTACGAAGTAGTGTATCTTATCAATTTTTGAGAAGTAATGACCCCTTAGCAGAAACTGACGAAAAAAAAATTGGTCAAGAGAATGGTAAAAGGTCCAAAAAGCCCAGATCACAAGACAAATCCAAAGATGTTATAGGGAAAGTGTTGAAATCAATGAGATTTGAGTAAACACAAGATCGAGGATTGCAAGCAGGCTGATTCACCGATCGAAAGCATTTCGTTTCACCGGTGAAACGAGCATTGTTCGATCCCTGCATCAGCCTGGAAACAAATTTTCTGGAGTAAGTTGGGCGGCATCCTGTGAATTTGTTAAAGAAGGACGAGCCCGACATCAAATAAATTCGCTGGTATGATACTCAACGGTAGACAACGTGGTAAGCTATGCTTTACGTTCTTTATTTTCTCGTGAGTTTCGAAAATCCGCATCAGTCAGCGAATCCGGCGTAGGGTACATATGTGCTGGTTGCTGTCACCTTTACCAAAATTTAGGCCACGCGTAGGGATCATTCGTAAACTCTACAGCAGCCAAGAACGTCTTCAAATTCAGAGGACTAAGAACAGCAGAACACGGATAAAGTGGAAACGATCAATTTGATGGGGAGAGAAAACGAGTACCGCAAAGATGACGGAAACTTGTCGACGAGGTCACGGCGTATAGATGATCCCAGCATCCTCTATTCAAAGATAATCTTATGCAAATCGCGTACGCGACGAAATACAGCATACGCAGCAGCCTTGCAGCGTAAGAGAGCAGACAGCTACGACGCATCGTGTCGACGGATCTCGGAAAATCACACTTTCCGCTAGCTGTACCTCGCTCGGTGCCTCCACAGGGTTTCCACTACGCCGCGTCGAAAGGAAGAAAAATAAAACAGTATGAAAAGGGAGAGAAGGGAAAAGAAAAGACATATGAGCAGCAACGAGTGAGGAAACAGGAAAAAAACAGATCGGTCGTAACTTTAACGTTGAGTCTAAAATGTGAAAGAACAAAAATCATTGCATTTTAAATTGTTTTTGTGGAATTATAACAATTGCTTCAATGGAATTTATATTAAATTGATGACAATAATCAATCATCATGCTATATATACGTCGGTAGTAACAGAATAAATCTTCGTATACTATGCGTTCGAACAAAGTTTTGACAGTGGCGAAAATTTTACGGAAATAGCGCATCGTTCGTCGGTCCGTAACGATTTCCGCCACTCCGTATTTCCTTTCGCTTTCCCATTGTTCTTCTTTTTCATATACTCACACACTGCATGAGATACTCGTTTGCTTTGCCAAGGCTTTGGCAACCGGAGTATACACTATAACGAGGGACGATTAGACACGCGACAACTTCGTCGAGCAAACGAGGAGAATTTCCTGGGTCCTTGTAGTATTTACATAGTATATAACAAGCGGGATATACTGATATAGTGACCGAGGGGTCAGACTATACCGACACCATCTAGTTGCGCATCCGGCTTTGCGGAACCGCAATTCTTATCATCCCGGAAAACTATAATGTCGTATACCGGAGACAGAAATTATACCCCAGCATCGGTTGTGTTAACTTTTTTTACAACAAAATAACCTCTGGGTATATTCCTTGCAATATAATCCATGCTACTCGCAAGGCATTCAACACGGAAAGCAAATGCACAGTATATACGACGTCATATCGAATACCGCTACAAATTTTTTTTTCATTTCCCACCTATACACCGCCTAATATTCGCAACCGCTTCAAAAGTAAAGATGGAATTAGTACACACAAAAAATTTCATAGTAGTACCCACACAATCATAGTAGTCGTCCTGGCAACTATTTACGTATCGCGACATTAATGCCGCGGCCAAGGAGTCAAATGACAACTATAATTCATGAATCGATGCGATTATTTTTTATATTTACATCAACTTTTTCAATTGTTACTGTAAGTAATTTCTTCGTTGATAGTTACGAAAAATTCGATATGCGTTTACTTTTTGGTGCAATTGTGATGGCAAAACGTGACGTCTCTATGCTGGTATCGCGCTGCCATTATATTGTCTGATGGACGCCGCACCATCTCTATAAATTAAGTCAAAAAATGGACGCATATATCGGGCCGTCTGTGACATAGCAACGTAAGACCATTTGGCTATATAGGACAATCAATTAGGTCAATGGTCACCCACTCAACTATATACAGTTAGTAAATGTCTGTAGACTTTTATCAAATATAGAAATCAGGATAATATTAATAATTTATAAATATTACGTCCGGTAGTGATATGTCACGTGCATTTAGTATCGTGAATTGCGCTAACCAAAAATCAGTACTATCTTACTGTGAATGGATAATACATACAAACATTATCACATACAGACACAAAATCATTCCGATGTATAAACAAACATTGTACTTTTCCAAAGCACGTGCTGTAGTTTTAATCCCGTGAGGGTCATCAGCGCTCATCACGAAGTATAGAATAGAACACGGAGCTTAGTGGCTTTTTCGGAGCAATTCACCTTTCTCGCGTTTATTTCAATATAAAAATTGAGGTATACCGCTTAGGAATAACGGAGACTCAATTATCCACGACGCCGTACCTTCGAAGATGACATACTTGCCAAAAAAAATATATTTCCGGTATTGCGAGGATTGAGAGTATGAGCATTGAAAAATCCGAGAATGTTTCCAGTTAAAAGGTTATTCAAAATCGCAACTTTTATGGATGAAACATTTTTTATCTGTTTCATAGTTTTCAAGATGTATTAAGTTGTAGTGAGAAAACCCTTGATTTTCAGATCACCAGGTCTAGAAATAGAATTGTGCTTGATAAAAAAATCTAAAAAAACAAATGACTGAAGCTTTATGAGCCTAACGTTACGAATTATTTTTGTAATATGAAGATTTTTATCTTCTTAAAATGGCATAGAATCCCACATTTATAATGGAGAAGTACATTACGCTAGAGCTTACGAAAATGCGGCTGAGTGAATATGTGTGGATGTGCGTAACTTCGTTAAACGGACGGGTCTACTGCATGGTGCGCTGATGGTGAACAGAAGCTCATCGTTCGTGGCGGATGCCGGCGCTGACCGTCGTGAAATATAATCGTCGAACTTTTCCTTCTCCCCTTTGCGTACGAGGAGAATTTTCTCTCGTTAGCGAATATGTGGAAATGAAAGCGACAAAAAGCATAAACAAAGTTTCTGGTATAAGATACATATATAAGAGTTACATTACATTTAACGCAAAACATTTGTTAGAGGAATTTGCTAACACTATGGAAATATTTGTATCGACTATAAGCACAAGAATATATCAATTATTTAATTTTCCAGACAATATTTACAAGTTGTCAATGAAACTTTCGCCCCACATATATTGCTTTATCGGTTGCGCTCATCAAATCGAGCTTCTGAACCTTTCTATTCTCGTGATTAATTCTGAGTATTTCCTCGCTCACAAGTCGATAAAATATTAGTACTTACATATCTATATCATACTGCGCGCCGAAGTGTCTAATGGTTATAGACACCGTAGAAGAAATTTATTCGTTATTAGAAGATGATGAGACGCTACCGCCGACATTCGCTAGAATCTCAAAATCAGCGAAAAAACAATTTTTTCATCTTTTGGAGCTATGATTCGATCGAACGCAAACAATGAGTTTCGTGAAACTTGTATAGAACATAGAATCATATAATAAGAGACTAGGACCGCATAAAAAGATGAATAAGAAACGTGATAAAAGAATAATAAATTGGGCCGAGAGAAAAAAAAATTACAAGCTCGCGTATAACGAGACTCTACATCGTATGCCTTCGTATTTAGTTTTACTAATCTTTTTTTTCACTTATTCTTTCAGAGTTTCCAGGTACATCAGACGACGGTTCGGATACAATTATTGTGCACCACATATTATGTAGTAATATAGAACATGCGAGTGGAGTGAACTGTGAAGTATAAACTTGGCTTTTGAGAGTTTTCATACTATGTGCGAAAAAGAATTCGAGGATTTTCTCTATGTCCAACGCATATAAATGCAGGGCACATTGGCGATGATGTATGCGTTGTTCTTTATCGTGGTGATTAGAACAGAAATTTACCTTCTCTCAGTAAAAACCGCAGCTTTTATGAAAATAAACAAATCGACAACCCAACTTTTTCTAGTTTACTCGGCACACGAAATGCAATGTGTGTATAACAAGTGCATAATTGCATTTATGTACGTATATGCACATGCATTCTGTAGCTCTGGAGCAGAGTTGGCTAATCACTTCCGTTCTTACGGAGTTGTGGGTGTAGGAATTTCACACGACTGCTGTAGGATCGTCGTGCCAGATATAGAGCGAGAGTGGGTTACAGTTTAGTCGTTTTGCTTTAAGTCGACTCTCAATGATAACCACTTTTGCGCTCGCACTCTATGCGTCACAATTTGTGATGCTAAGCTTTTTACGAAGCAGAAAAAGGCAGATAGAAATGATATGATTCAGGATGTGCACCCGCATCGTTGAAAGGAACGATGAATTGAACTCACCCCACGTAGAACGAACGTGTACCTACTGGTCGCGGATTGAATTTCAATAGCAATGCAGCTTTCCGTAATATTAGTTTTTCGGCGGTGTGCCAAAACAATTTACTAAGCCTTGCGAATAACATGAGCGGTTGGTAGATGGCCGGAATAAAAACTGAAACTCCTGCAAACGCAGATGAGCCTACATCCCCTAGGGATTTTATTTTCGATCGCTCAATGGACACAAATTCAGAAATGCGCATGCAATTCCTTTGTTTTCCAGAATTAAAAAATTGTGATGCCCTGGAAATTCGAGTAACCGAATCTGGTGAACTAATATAATGAGTAAAAGTTTTTAAATTGATTTCTCAGCTGCTTTGACACATAATATGGTTCGTTCATAATTCTACTTTCAAACCAGCAATTGCAGAGTATGCATTCAACACCAGACAGGATAGCATGCATCTAAAGGAACAAAGCTCGCCGCTTTATTAAAGTGTACTAGTAATAATGATGCAACCGAAGGTCCCTAGAAGACTTTTTATCCAAAAGGTTCTAGTGACACGCTCATCAAGCTTGTTCATTAATGCTTTTATACGTAAGGACGTACACCTTTCCAGCATGTGCAATCCAAAGTCCCGCGTAGGAATTATAATACGGGCCTTTTCAGGGTGCTATTCGGTTGCCCGGCTGCCCTATTCGGACGCTAATAAGACGACCGAATAACGCCCTGATGCAAATAAAAATGATTGCGTTACATAATGCAATGATCAAGTGGCCTGATAACGGCCTCATAGGTAACCTTGTAATGGCTTGATCAAGCCAGTATAAGGTTGCTTGTTCGGACCATTATAAAGCTGTCTCATCGGACCAATATGAGGCAGGATACCATCTGTATCTTGCTATTTCCATCGTGGCAAGGTCTTTCTTCAGTGTGTTTGTCTCTAATTTCACTATGAACGCTGAGTGGTGCACTTGAATTTTCTACTTCGGAATACAGATTCTAGCACTGCAGGAGTAGAAGTCGTACGTTGGTCCTTAAAACCTGTGATTCAATTTGAAATTTTATGTAAATTTCATTTATAGATAATTGCACAAAAAGTAGGGAGGTTATATATATTACATTTATGTATGAAAGATTTTATATACGTTCTTTTTATAATCTAGAAACTGAACGATATCTTGCAGCGCGCATATTCGCGTTGAACAGCGACGCTTTTGCTCACGGTCGATACCTATTTTACACTATAACAATGTTAAAAACTTTTTCAATATTCATATATATCTGAAAAGATTATTCGCGTGTTCGGAGATATAGAGACGTACGGAATTTTTAAGGGAAGCCCTTTACTCGAACTCCATTAGGGCCAGTCCTAGAAATGCCTCTTTCGAGTATGCTGAATACAGCCATAGGGCGACCCCTAGTAGGGCTTTACCAGAGTCAGCTCGAGTATAGCCTTATTACAGTGAGGCGCAGCAGGACCTCTCTAGGGTACACCCTAGTGAGACCTTAATAGGGCAAGTCTGATCGGGGCCATTCCAGAATTGTCTGATTTTACGACTAGAGTTTGCTATTCTGATTACGGCGGTATCCGGCAATCCGCAATAGGGTTGCCCGTTTTAAGCCCTAATCACGGTCTGATTTTGAAAAGGCAAAACCTAAAAAATTTCTACTCGAGATAGCGATATAAGCAATATTATTGCTCAACATTGAAATGAGAAGAATTGTGTGTCAACGCTTGATATATCAACACTGGGTCTGCCGGGTATAGTTAATCCCACACTGTCACTACATATATATTGGGTCTGGGAAAAAGTTCGTGGCGTTTTTTTAGTCAAATTCAACTGGTTTCTTATAGTGTGAAAATGAGTTTATTTAAACCAAATATGCTCTATTATTATCGACAAGGTTTCGCCATTTTTCGAAAATTTGAAATTTCGAAAAACTGAATCAAGTGGTTTTCACAGGCTTCTTTTGAAAGCAGCTTAATTTCATTGAAAGAGTTCTACAGAGATCGCAATAAGTGATAGTCAGAAGGTGCTATGTCTGGACTATACGGTGGATGCATGAAAACTTCCCAACCAAGCTCTCGCAATTTTTGACGGATCATCAAAGAAGTGAGTGGTCGAGCGTTGTCATGAGGGAATGCAACATCTTTCCTATTGATCAATTCGGGCCGTTTTCTTTCAATTGTTTGGCGTAATCTGTCTAGTTGTCCACGGTAGAGTTGAGAATCAATCGTCTTACCAACTGGAAGTACCTCATGGTGGACAATTCCTTTCCAGTCCCACCACACACACAGCATCACCGTTTTCGCCGTCAATCCTGGCTTCGCGAGCTCTTGTGACGGCTTAGCATCCCTTGTCCAAGATCTTTGACGCTTCCGATTGTCGTACGTGATCCATTTTTCATCACCGGTTATGACACGTTTCAGAAATGGTTCGATTTCATTGCGTTTCAGCAGCGCATCGTAGATGTTAATTCGGTCTATCATGTTTTTCGCGCTCAACTCATGAGGAACCCATACAACGAGCTTCTTTTTGTAGCCAGTTTTTTGTAAATGGTTCAAAAGAGTTTTGTGGTCAATGCCTAGCTCCATACCAATATCGACACTGCTGATATGCTTATCTTGCTGGACTTTTTCAAGAATTTCATCAGCTTTTTCTGTAATTAGACGACCAGAGCATGACGCATCTTTCACATCAAAATTACCAGAACGAAAGCGAGCGAACCATTTCCGCACAGCAGATTTTGATAAAGTACCTTCACCGTACATAGCACAAATTTTTTCACAAGCCTGCGCAACGTTCTTCCCTTTGTCGTAATAATATTGCAAAATATAGCGCAATTTTTCATTACTTTTCTCCATTTTCAAACGCAAACAACTTTGCAACCACTGCACCAATTTCGATGTTTATACACTCAAAGTAACGCTCGAAGTCTCACCTTTCCAACGAGCGTTTAGTGGTGTTGCTGCGATCTGTGTTTCCTGACTTATTTGCAATTGATGCCATCTATCGGGAAAAACGCCACGAACTTTTTCCCAGACCCAATATATTCTTCGAACTCCGTACGTGAATCGGATCGGGATCTGATGGGTTCATTGCGAATGTAAGTGGCGCCGTAATTTCAAACTTTTGTCACTGGCGCTATTCGTGGTAGGAACGCGACGCAATTTGGATTCCAATAAAGTCGCCCGTCTTCGGGGATGGCAAATCTCGATGAGGGTTTAAGGCGAGGAGAAACCTCCATACTTACACAGATATGCTGCTTCTCTTTTACTCCGCCGTTTCCGTCATACTAAAGGGTGGTTAAATTTTAAGGGCTGATGTTGAATGTGAACCACACCTAAACGTCAAGTTTTTTTCTGCATTTCATTTGACATTTCTCAATTTCAGACTAACTCAATTTGAACCATGGAAAGATACACAATCGAGCAACGCGTTAAAGTTATTCAGGCTTATTATGAAAATGGGCGTTCAAAACAAAATGCATATCGTGCACTTCGTGATTTTTTCGGTCAATTTAATCGTCCAAATGTGCGTACAATCGGAAAAACCGTGCAAAAATTTGAGCAAACCGGGTCTGTAGGAGATATTAAAACACCAGTGCATGCTCGTACAGCTCGTACTGCAGAAAATATTGCTGCTGTTCGCGAAAGTGTGGCTGAAGAGCCGTCCACCTCAACTCGTCGTCGTGCCCAACAATTGCACCTCTCACGCTCGTCGTTGATGAACATTATGCATAAAGACTTGCATTTACACGCTTATAAGGTGCAATTGACTCAAGAACTAAAGCCTCTTGACAATTCCAAACGTCGTCAATGGTCAGAATGGTGGCAAGAAATGGCAACAGTGGATGATCAATTTTCGAAGAAAATCATCTTCAGTGATGAGGCACATTTTCACCTCAGTGGATTCGTCAATAAGCAGAATTGCCGCATTTGGGCGAATCATAATCCAAGAGTGATTGTCGAAAAACCAAGAGTGACTGTTTGGTGCGGTTTATGGCTGGCGGCATCATCGGGCCGTATTTTTTCCAAAATGAGGCCGGTCAGGCAGTTACTGTTAATGGTGTTCGCTATCGTGAGATGATAACGAACTTTTTATGGCCCGAATTGGAAGATATGGATGTGGGCGATATGTGGTTTCAACAGGACGGTGCCACTTGCCACACAGCTAACGAAACAATGGCTCTTTTGCGCGACAATTTCAATGGCCGTGTTATCTCACGTGGTGGCGATGTCGATTGGCCGCCAAGATCATGTGATTTGACACCGTTGGACTTCTTTCTTTGGGGTTATTTGAAAGAAACGGTGTACGTCGATAAGCCAGCAACAATTCAAGAGCTAAAGGATGAGATAATTCGGCACATTAACGGCATAGAACCTCAATTATGCCTAAGCGTCATCGAAAATTTGGACCATCAGATGGAGGTGTGCCGCCGAGGTCGCGGCGGCCATTTGGCCGATATTTTGTTCCATACATAATTGAACCATACCATATTATCATAATAAAAAGAATTGACAATAATTTCCTAAATAATTTGTGTTTTATTCAAAATCAACATCGGCCCTTAAAATTTAACCACCCTTTATATACACAAATATCGATAGTCTGCGTTCCCAGCGGTATCGTTGGAATTTTTAAGGAAGACATGCGACAATGGGTGTAATGATAAACGTAGCAGCATGAAAATGTGGAACGAGCATCCGCCGCATAAACTGTACGTGTCAGGAGCTCCTAACCTGATAGATGGGGACGATGAGGAATTCTCAGCCTAGTAATACAACATAAAAGCATCAGGTACTTCAATAAAGATTCAATGGCCAATAAAGATGACATTGCAAACAAAAATTTGATTATAAACTGAGATTTCATTACAAATGAAGATTTACTCGTCCGCTCTTAAATGTCACCCGCGCAAGAAAAAAAAAGACCCGGAGATAGTCCATCCCGGACTTCATCCTGTGGACTCCCTAGAGTTCGCGTGGATGCAGCGCACGCGCCCGCATTTCTCTGTGTGTGTGTGCATTGGATTTCCAAAAGTTAAACAAGGATCTCTCGAGAACACGGCAAAACATCTTGGTTGAGGATACAAATATGGTTATACCCAACTAATTATGTATTAGTTGGGTATAAATTAGTTGTCACGACTGTCTAGTCTGTTAATGTAACAAACTACAATTAGTTCCGACAACTATTGAGAGTTAGTTGAATGGTTCTCACGAAAAACCTGTTTAGTTGCTCTGACTACTAAAATAGTATTTACGATAAAGAACCAATTTTATTGGTGTCCCAAATAACTATAATAGTTTTCGTACCAACTGCAGTTGGCAACTGCAGCTGGTATCAACTCTTTAGCATTAATTTTATTTCTCTAGAGAATTAGAATTTGGACTCGAACAGTGAAGAAATTGATTCAGGCTTCTGTAAGAGGCAATATAATAGTGAGGCATATTTATAGACAAGTATTCATTTTAGCATCAGGTACATGTAGCCTGAGTGGTTATCCTATGGAGATTATAAACTGTTTCACAATTTTTCTTCCGGGCTCTCGCACGCCTTTACAATAGCGTACGGAACGCGAAGTTCTTCGCTCGCTAACGCGCTCGCTCCCCTCTTCCGCCGGATGATCTGTATCGATCGGTCGTAGCTCGATAACACCTGCGCTCACTGACTGCCGCTCAGCAGTCGCCGCTCGACATGGCTCGACCGCGGGATTCCCTACCGAGCTGGTTCACGCTGCTGGGTAGTTCGACTTCTTTAATAACCGTTTCCTCGGCTTTGTATGTGCGGATTCGACTTTTTATTTTTCTAGAGGATGCACAATGCAATCCTCATTCCTTAATGTCCTTCTCCTTCATTTCCTACAGAAACAAAACTCGTGGGATCGATTTCCCCGTAGAAATCAATTTTTCTGTCCACGACGCACGACACTCTCGGTCCTTGTCCCACGCACGCCTGGGCTGTGCTCTCGATGTGATGTCTCAGTTGTCGACTACGGTACCCGGAGTCTCGACAGACGACTCGGATGCGGTGCGCTTTCAGGTCTATGATATTAACTCGTTCGCAAATAGACTATCAGGGCTTTCAATCATTTTTGAGATTCTATGATCTTTCACAGAACTTTCAATAATTCGTATAGATTTTGATATTTGGGCAGCGATTCGGGATAGATCACGGATTTTGTGTTTTGGCATTCCTGCAATCTAGTTGCGATTCGCGCAACTTCAAAAAAACTGTCACCTTTAGCCTTTGACATGCCGCCTCGCGCCTTTCTGTAATATTCGATTTTAATAAGAGCAACTGTTGCCTTCTTTCGATATCGGTCGCCGTCACACCTATTCTATCTGCTTCTCTAGGTGTGCCGTCACCAAGTCGTTCGTTTCCGTGTGTGTTGCACCGTCTAGACGAATCAGTGCGCGACATACCGACGCATGTACATAGAATCACTGTTCTCCATCCCTAAAAACTATCTCGCTGGGCGGGGAGAACGAATGCGTGTATAGTAAAGATGAGACACAGGACAGTCCTCATAATTAGCAGAGATATATCTCGACGCTCAGGAGCCATATAAAAAAAGGTCGCGAAAGAACTCCCTGAGTCACAGTAGACACAGTTCACCGAGTCACCAAATAGTTAATAGTCTTAAATGCTGGAGATCAGATTGATCTAGCCGTTCCAAAGTTCATTTTTTTTCTATCATTTTCATTAAAAGATTTAGAAAGCTATGGTTAAATGATTTTATTTCACTTTTCGCGTTTCTAAACATCAGACTTGAAAAAAAATCCAATTGCATGTAATTTTTTACGGATTTTTTCGGATTTTAATATTCCTGTCGACCCCGGCGTGATGAGGCCAGGCGACAAAAGGAGCGCGGGTGATGCTCCTTCTGGTGTGGCGTCGAGACGCGCCCGCGGCGGTGGTAGGGCGTTCGCTGGTCTTACGTTTTAACGGGTCCTGAAAAGGACCGAGTGTCGAACCGATGGCGAACGAGTTGTATTTGGACGATGTTCCCGGGTAGGTGCGGGTGAAGAATTGGCGATGCACTGGTGGTGGTTTCGAAGTACAGTGGTGCCTCGCATAACGAACGCCTCGCACAGCGAACGCTGCACACAACGAACTTCCTTTTCGTTCATTTCACGATTCATACAACGAACTTCGCTTCACACAACGAACTTCGCTTCACACAACGAAGTCGCCCACTTCACACGATCACTGCCGATTTATTGAAAGAAATTCTTGTTGGAAAAAGAACTGCCGCTCAAAGCCCTTCTGATACTTGACAATGCCCCTTCTCACCCAAAAGACCTAGAAGAAATATTGCAGGAAAATTATCCTTTTATCAAGGTGCAGTATTTGCCACCAAACACCACATCCATTCTCCAGCCAATGGATCAGCAAGTTATTGCGAACTTTAAAAAACTCTACACTAGAGCCCTCTTTAATAAGGTGTTTGAAGAATGCGAGTTTGGTGGAGACAATATGACTATCCGAATGTTTTGGAAGGAGAAATTTGATATCCTTTTGGCAATACGACTTATACAGAAGGCCTGGGAAGAAGTGTCACAAAGGACCCTCATTTCTGCTTGGAAGATGCTTGTGCCTTCGTGGATTCAGGAAGAAGCAGTAGTTGATGACACAGAAGTGGTGAAGGACATCATCACAGTGGCCCAAAGGTTGGAATTAGAGGTAGAGGAAGAGGATGTAGAGGAGCTTATTGAGGAACACAAAGAAGAGCTGACAACTGAAGAGCTCCAAACACTTCTGGCCCAACAACAGGACAATGCTCAAAGGGAAGCGTCATCTGATAACGAGGAGCAACAATCAAACAATCAACCAATTCCAACTGCTGACATCAAGAACATCCTGGTCAAATGGAAAGCAGTTCAGGAGTTTACCAATGCCCACTATCCGGATTCCGCTGAAGCAAACAGGATCAACGACCTGTACTCCGATACTCTTGTCCGTTATTTCCGGCAGATGTTGAAGAAAAGAGAGAAACAAACGACTTTGGAGAGGTTTTTCACTGCACCATCGGCCGAAAAGCGGAAAATGGATGAAGATGTGCAAGATTCGATTATTTCTTAAAATTAAAAAATGTGTGTTTTTTTCATTATGTTTTTAGATGTATCTAAATAAAAATAATAACAAAAAATTTATCTTTTTTTTATGTCATCTTACCATATTTTATGCTACAGAACGAATTATTTTTTTTAACATGTATTGTTATGGGAAAACGCGTTTCACATAACGAACTCTTCGCATAACGAACTTGCTCCTGGAACGAATTAAGTTCGTTGTGTGAGGCACCACTGTAATCTTTATTGTTCTTGGCCGACTCGGGGGTCGATCGTTACTCCGACTGCCCGTCGCGGGAGTCGTTTTTTTACTCACTCCATAGCCGATTTCGTACTCACTAACGGGCGCTTTTGCGCCTACTTATATAGTGGGTGGATGGTCGGTTATTGGTCGGGGATATGTAGGTGGGGTTGCTAGTCCCGACGTCCCACCAACGCACCAATGGCCCGCGTGATCGGCCGCAGGCGGAGCGGCGGGGTGGGGGTTTCCGCGTACTTGCTAAACCACCCCCGGTCAGTGCGGACTGGGAGGCGGTCGAGCAAGGGTCTGTGGGGAGAGCAATCTAACCCCGACGACTCACCGACGCATCGAATGGCATGATTTCTGTTATATTGTTATCTTATATTCTAAAGATATATTTATAATGTCTAAATGCAAGTATAGCTATAGGGCGATTCCTCACAAGTGAAGGTAGGGGGACACGCAGTTGAAACTTTATTGAAATATGCGGATAACATTCCGACTTCGCAGAACTTCCTTTTTCGCATCTTAATTACCACATATAGTGGAATTTCAATTTTAATTAAGTTTTACCGTCTTTATTACCAGTCAATAGATTTAATAGTCAATAGACTTTTCTCCGCGTATACGTTCCGAGTTTTTCGGAAAAAACCGTATTGAACTCGTCGATAATCGCATACATGTTCCTTTGACCTTGATTACTCAGCCAGCTGATACTTGGTTCTTCCTTTCCCTTCAGTAATTCAGCTACTTATACTCTAAGTACACTGATCCAAGTACGACCGTTAAGCGGTGGGCTATCGCCCGGCAAGACGAACAAGTCCAATTTCTCTCAAGCCTTCCTGTACTTAACCTCGACCTTTAACACCCCCAACGGTATAATTGAATGACCCGGATGCGATCTAAAACGACGATTTGTCTCTTTTAACTAAGTTGATTTCAAATTTGGGTACATCTCTAAAACTTTTTGCAATATTACCGCTAGATCTGACCCTGTGCCGACTTCACATTCAATTTTCAATTTGACTCTCAATGGCGCAACACCACTCGGATGCACTTTACTCTCGCTCTCTCCCCCTTGTAAATGGAAGAGGTTGTCAAAATTCTCATTAATATTATTATTGTCCGCCCTACAATGATGTCTGTTTCTTGCCTGACTCTCTTTACTACTTTTTGTCGATTCACTCTGAGCATTCTTGTTTACTTTACAGACACGCGCTATGTGACACACCTTATTACACGTATTACATTTATACTGCTTAAATCTACATACAAGATGCTCCGATTTTGGCAACGTCCCGCGATGCAGACTCTAACGAGTGAGTCAACTCTATCGCTCGTTGGTATGATAAATCCTGTTCCCCGAGCACAAACTACATACGTAGTAGTGCATACCCTTCGCTACCTAGTAAGGTTATCAAAAGTGCCACTTTTTTGTTTCCGGTATATCATTAACAAAAAAAAATATTGTTCCAACCTTGTTCCAATCCCCAAATCTCCAATCCTTGCCGGAACTATTTGTTGAACCACACTATGCGAACCCTGTGCTCCTCCGCCTGTTTGTACTTGCGCCCTTTGTGCGGCGAGTGCCTGCATATCCATCGGTAACTGATTTCGGTTTGCAGTCAGCTGTTTTGTCTTCTCCACCAATTCAGCCTTGGCTCTTTCGAGCTCCCTCAATTCCTTTTGCAATTTCTCCATCTCACTCATTGTCCCGCACGCCTTACACAATCGAAAAATATACGAGCAATCCTTTATTACTCGATATCGCTTTTATCCTCGTCGCCACTGTAATGTTTTTAGGATCAACAAATGAGCCCTATTTATTATTAGCAATATTAATAACTGATAACTTTATTATATTGAGACTCGCAAATCTAGAAAACATGTGCACGGTCGGTAGCCAGGACGAAGATGGCGAAAAACAAACGCTCGGGCTCTACGTAGCTTACAGATGGTGCAACGATAGTAGGGAAGGTGCCCCCAACAGTTCCGGCATTCAAACTCACATGTACTATCCTACAACTTCGTCAGCTGTTTATGAAAAACTCACCAGAACATCAATGCATCGCATCATCACTGGCTAATCATCAGATTGAATGGAGGTTCAACCCACCTGCTGCTCCACACATGGATGGTAAGTGGGAAGCAGCAGTGAAATCGGTAAAGTTTCATCTTCGACGTACGGTGGGTGACACTGCACTCACATTTGAGGAGCTCACAACCTTGCTCTCTTAGATCGAAGCAGTACTCAATTCGCGTCTTCTGGAACCACTCAGTGATGGTGTTACGTCGGGCCCAAGATTTAGGGTCTGGCGAACACGGTCGGTCTCGCTTATGCGTCAAGGCTTGGCAGCCCTTTACAGCGGGGACGGAGACCTCGCCTTTTTCAATTAGAAATAGGAGAATTTTACCTGGTGAGCTTCGGATATAGTTGGGCTCGAAGAAATATAGTTGTCACGTGTCCTCTTTGTAGTAGTTCCTTTCCCTTGTCGCGTTCTCGATCTCCGTTGTAGGTGGTTCTCTTTGGCTCGCACTTCTTTGTGGGTGGTGAAAGGAGAAATATTTTGTTGACCGTGATTGATTAATTGATCGTAATGTTTATTTCAACGCGTATCGTACGCAATTCACGAACACAATTTAACATACACAAGGTTGTACACGATTGTCATAAGAAAAAGTAACTTGGCTTATTATAGTTCCGGAAAATGGCTCATTCGCGGCACACGTTAGTTTATATATATTGGCAGACAATTACACTGCACGCAATCCACGAAACACACGTTATAGTTATATAATATTCGATGAGATATAGTAGAAGAGGCACCTTGGCCGTTGTGAATAAAGTATGTTACGCGACGTGACCGCGGGCAATAGTGATGGAAAACTGAGCACCCATGCAGTGAAAACTCTTCCTTATATATCCTAGAGTGTAATAGAAGTATTAATTAGGAAAACCCCGTGAACTAGGATGGAACTCTATCCTGGGTTACGAACCCCTTTCTTCAAAGGTTGGTTCTCCCCATCATGTTAGTATGACTCACAATCAGTTTATCTACCTTCGCGAAAAGCAATTCCCTTTTCCGAGAGACGTGAGTCATTGGTCTAGTTTTATGACTAACTATTCTCCCCTCTGTATTTGCCATGACTCAACTTGTTTTACCTTCGTTAACGAGTTTTCCCTTTGAGCCTATTCCTTATCATATCTCTATTCACCATTAGTGCCGAGAGTCACGATTAGGGAGTTTCGCGGAAGACCAGGTGCAGAGGCAATCATAGAGCTTATCTATTATGACTAATACCAGCTAGGCGCCACCCGCCGTAAAGAGGGGTTGGACTTGCCTCCTTGCTGTCAAACACAAGGATGACTCAAATAGAAAGGATAGCTGCCCTGGCTACTTTGCTCGCTCATCGTAACCGGCTTATACCTGCAGAGCAAAAGAGAAGGATCTCACGAGACGTAACAATGGCCCTCGTGATATATCAGCGCTAACGCCTGGACATTTCCTCATCGGAGAAGCACTCACAACATTCCCAGAACCATCCTTAGAGGATCTGGCGAACTCACGACTCTCAAAATGGCAACTACTGCAGCACAAGGTGCAACATTTTTGGTACTAATGGTCGGCTCATTACCTCCAACGGCAGCAGTCAATTTCAAAGTGGCATCTCCCAAACAAAAACATCCAAGTCGGCTCTTTGGTTCTGCTCACGGACAAGCGATTTCCACCATGCAAGTGGCCACTTGCACGAGTTACAACATTGTATCCAGGCAATGACGGAGTGACAAGGGTGGTGACATTAAGAACTGCTACTACGACGCTCACCAGGCCAATCTCAAAATTAGCTATTCTTCCCGTCTCACTCATCGACCAACCTGATGACGATAATCAGCAACCCAGTTTCCCATGGCGGGCGGAAATGTTGGGAATAGCTGGCACGCGGTCACTATGGTCACTGTGCGATATAGCTCGACGCTACTGGTACCTCATTGCTCTCGGCTGCCGTGTGTGCAGCCGGGTGGCAGCACCTCACGGACACTCAACTCACGCGAGAGACTACGATCTATCTCTCAGTTGGCAGTAGCGTCGCTTAACGACTCTTTAGAATAACTCAACCGTTTTGCGATTTTTCGGTACTCTCGTAAAAATCGCCAAATGAACAGCAACCCTTCCACGCAGCCCGGATATTTTTACTGTGTTTCTCGGATCTTCTCAACTTCAAACGTGCTCTACAGGACTTAAATTCAACCGGTGAGGTGGGACATTGATAATTTAAACAAATTAAATCATTGTGAGATGGTAAATTATCCTTTTTTTTGCATCCTCATATGTCTCACCTCGTGGCGCGCTTTGCAGCACGGGCTGTCTCACGCCCTCTCGCCAGTATTTATTTGGCACACAATTAATAGAATTGGACGTGCAGCTCACTCTTTAAATTCAGTGCTCAGTCTCCTTTATTTTTATATTATTTTTGTAACTTCGCAAGCGAATATAGCCATTTTTTGCAATAACATCGATTTGTCTGGTTATTTGACACCTGCCACGAGTCAGTAGTCTTATTTCATTATATTGGGTCTGGGAAAAAGTTCGTGAGTTTTTCCCGATAGATGGCATCAATTTCAAATAAGTCAAGAAACACAGATCACAGCGACACCACTAAACGCTCGTTGGAAATGTGATACTTCGAGCGTTACTTTGACTGTATAAACATCAAAATTGGTGCAGTGGTTGGAAAGTTGTTTGCGTTTGTAAAAATGGAGAAAAGTAATGAAAAATTGCGCTATATTTTGCAATATTATTACGACAAAGGGGAGAACGTTGCGCAGGCTTGTGAAATCATTTGTGCTGTGTACGGTGAAGGTACTTTATCAAAATCTGCTGCGCGGAAATGGTTCGCTCGCTTTCGTTCTGGTAATTTTGATGCAAAAGATGCGTCACGCTCTGGTGGTCCAATCACTGAAAAAGCTGATGAAATTCTTGAAAAAGTCCAGCAAGATAAGCATATCAGCAGTGTCGATATTGGTATAGAGCTAGGCATTGACCACAAAACTGTTTTGAACCATTTACGCAAAGCTGGCTATAACAAGAAGCTCGATGTATGGGTCCCTCATGAGTTGAGCGCGAAAAACATGATAGACCGAATTAACATCTGCGATGCGCCGCTGAAACGCAATGGAATCGAGCCATTTCTGAAACGTGTCATAACCGGTGATGAAAAATAGATCACGTACGACAATCGGAAGCGTCAAAGATCTTGGACAAGGGATGGTGAGCCGTCACAAGCGTTCGCGAAGCCAGGATTGACGGCGAAAAAGGTGATGCTGTTTGTGTGGTGGGACTGGAAGGGAATCGTCCACCATGAGCTACTTCCAGTTGGTCAGACGATTGATTCTCAACTCTACTGTGGACAACTAGAGAGATTACGCCAAGCAATTAAAAGAAAACAGCACGAATTGATTAATAGGAAAGGTGTTGTCTTCTATCATGACAACGCCCGACCACACACTTCTTTGATGACCGGTCAAAAATTGCGAGAGCTTGGTTGGGAAGTTTTGATGCATCCACCGTATAGTCCAGACATAGCATCCTCTGACTATCACTTATTCCGATTTCTGCAGAACTCTCTAAATGGAATTAAGCTGCTTTCAAAAGAAGCCTGTGAAAACCACTTGATTCAGTTTTTCAACCAAAAACCACAGAAGTTCTTCACCGATGGCGTCATGGCTCTACCCGAAAAATGGCGAAACATTATCGATAACAATGGAGCATATTTGGTTTAAATAAATTCATTTTCACACTATAAGAAAACCAGTTGAATTTTACTAAAAAAATGCCACGAACTTTTTTCCAGACCCAATATTTTAGATTGAACACCAGGTTTTCTCAACACATTCATTCTGCAACAAATTACCGAATCTAATCTTCTGTAGCACGATGATAAGAAAAGAATACTGGATTACAGATGGAAAATCTTCATCAAAATTTTATGCAATTACATTGTTTACCTGTATAGTTTCACACGAACACAATAATTTGCTTCGATGTGAACCAATGTCGGTTGATCTGCAGTTGGTTTGTCGATAGTTAGGTCCATGCCTGTAACTGGATGACAACAGTCTGCTGTAAGTGATAATTATTGAATTAATTAGTATTTTAGTGATTGTAAAACTGTTAGAGCATACTTAAATGAATATTACAATAGGTTTTGGCGATGGCCGTTGAAACTCTATCTTACTCCCGTGATATTTCTCCATTGGTTTAGCGGATAATCCTGGTTTACGCAGAGTCGGTAACGCCTCACGAGCGAGTAGTGCTCTTCGGTATTGTGTCCGAATATATTTTTGCTAAAAATGATCTGAGTATATGGGTATGTGTACAGGATCTCCTGTTATTTCTGCAAATTCCAACCATTTCTGTCGACTAAAAGGATAAATGAAAAATTAATCACATTTTGGAATATAATATAAAATTAGCTTTTACGGAATATGTTTCGTCTTAGATGCCTTACAATACTACTTTAACGTTACAGAAAACACAAATGACGCCGCCAAATAACCTCGTTGTTCAATGTTGCATCGTGATCGTTGTTACAGATTTAATGCTTACATTTCTGGGTTTCTTGGCAGTCGGAAAAAGGAGTGCTCGTCGTCATCTTTAATATTCCTCTTACAGCCTTTCACGTTACATCGCAAAGCAATTTTAATCACAAAAATTGATTACACTTCTTAAGATTTCTTCATTCACGCACTCAGACAATGCTATTCTCGAAGCCGTTGTTGTTTATAGGTTATAGTTGGTTATAGTCATAATCAACAAAGTAAGCCCTAAAGACTTAGGGAGAGAGAGAGAGAGGAGACAGAATAGTTAGGTCCCGAGCTTTTAAAGGCGCTGCTCACTGTATACGGTCAGCCTCCACTCTCTATTAATCCTCTTTGTTACTACTATTCTTCGACCGAGAGTTTCTCGTAGTGCCCGAGCGACAGAAATACGCTGGTGTGGCGACGCGTAGATAAAGTCACACTCTACTTACCGACAGGGCAGTCTAAATGCCCGATATATTATCTGCTGAATCAGGCAGCGTGAGAATATTGCAATGTATTCGTTAGTTGGTAAAACATCCGTTTTAGAGAGAACTAGGTTACTACGAAAAGCGTGGAGAACTACTTCCGTTTCCGGACACAGAGGTTAAGGCCACGCGGCAAATGTACAGCGAGAGTTTTACGTATCCATGTTATCCTGTTAATAAAGTACGACTAATTAGAAACGATCAGCGAAGTCTGAACAAGTTCTGTGTTAGGTCATCCTTTTCCCACAAACTTTTAGTGACCCTGATGTGATCATTTCCAAAAAAAAAAAAAGGAAAACTGCAAGAACGCTTGCCTAACCTAAAAACAAATAGCGGGCCATAGCGAAAAACGTATGGTGCTTCCAAGATCACCACTGCTCGAGACCAACAATCACCCGGGGAACACCGAGGATAACTCGGACATGGCGGAGAATGGGCAAAACGTAAGCGGCGGGCCACCACAAGTCAACACCGGCATCAATGTGGAAATCGGAGCGTCGCGAGCCGCCAAGCTGCCTAGTTTTTGGAAGGACAACCCGATATTGTGGTTCGCGCAGGTGGAAGCCGCTTTTGCCATCTCGAACGTAACGACTGATACGACAAAATTCTGGTATATCGTGGGTTATTTAAATCCGTCGGTTCTTGCTTTCGTATCTGACGTTATTTCTTCACCCCCGGCAAACGGAAAGTATGAAGCTATTAAATTAAGTATCATTGGGTCTTTCGATGAAACGAACGAATTGAAATTGAGGAGACCGTTAAGAGGCTAAGAATTTGTCGACGAGGAACCGTCACATTTTCTCCAAAGGCTACGTAACCTCGCCGCGGGTCAATGTAACGACTCAGTCCTGCCTACATTATTCCTCGAGCATTTTTCCGATAACGTGAAGGGCATACTATCAATTAGTGAAGTCGTTGACACCTCTAAACCTGCTTTGCAGGCGGTAAAATTCTAGAGGTAATGGGATCGCATGCCGCATCGCTCACACCTGCCGAGTCCATATCCCAAGTGCGACAGAAGGAAGACTCTTCCATGTCCGAGTTGAGAGAGCTGTTCAAAAGCCTGTCACGTGACATCAGCGAACTTTAAGGCGATAAGTACCGGTATCGCACTCGGGACCGCACCAGATCTTCATCTCGAGGTCGCACGCCTTCGCGAGATCGCAATAACAGGGACACGTGTTATTATCACTAGAGGTTTGGCGACAAAGCGCGTAAGTGTCGCGATCCATGCACGTGGAAAGGCAAGCAGTCGGAAAACTAGGCGAGCCGACCCACATTACGCCGACAGTGGGCGATACGCGAGTAGTTCGCCTAGTGATATCGGACACAAAGACTTTTATTAGGTACCTCATTGACACTGGTGCAGACATTTCGGATCTCCCCAGGGAAACTCTAAAGAGAGATTATAAAAGGCCGAAGTTAACGGATTTAAAATTATTCGCGGCCAATGGTTCACGCATAAACACTTACGGTGTGACCATGGTCAATGTGAATCTCGGATTACGAAGAGATTTCCCGTGTTTTTTTTATAATTGCTGACGTTTCGCAGCCTATACGCGGAGCTGATTTTCTGTTTCATTACAGCCTCCTACTCGATTTACGGAATCGAAAACTCATCGACAACGTCACGAAGCTATGCGCAATCGGCAAGGTCATCAAATTCAATTCTACGAGAGTCTCGACGATCGATCCTAACAGCAAATACAAAGCGCTTCTTCGGGATTTCCTCGACGTAACCGTTCCGTCGAGCACTAACAAGAAGCGGCAGTCACACAACGTTCACCACCACTTAGTGACTACAGGACCTCCGGTTACCGAACCCGCTCGACGCCTCATGGTGCAGCGATTACAGGCCGCTAGAAACGAGTTCAATTTCTTATTGGAACACGGGATTTGTCAGCCGCCCAGCAGTGCGTGGGCGAGCCCTCTCCATATGGTCGAAAAAAAGAACCGGAGTTGGAGACGGTGCGGAGATTACCGGCGATTGAACAAGGTTACCGTGCCCGATTAATATCCGATTCCTGACCTCCATGACTTCTCCCACATTCTTGCCGGATATTCGGTATTTTCAACACTTGACCTGGTACGTGGGGATTATCAAGTTCCAGTGCCGCACGAGGATCGCCGTAAAACTACCGTCAGTACTCCTTTCGGACTGTACGAATTTAACGTCATGACTTTCGGGTTACGAAACCCGACGCGTAGATAAAGTCGCACTCTACTTACCGACAGGGCAGTGTAAATGCCCGATATATTATCTGCTGAATTAGGCAGCGTGAGAATATCGTAATGTATTAGTTAGTTGGTAAAACATCCGATTTAGAGAGAACTAGGTTACTGCGAAAACCGCGGAGAACTACTTCCGTTTCCGGACACAGAGATTAAGGTCACGCGGCAAATGTACAGCGAAAGTTTTAAGTATCCATGTAATCAAGAAGCACGCTTTTTCTATTGATAATTCTGCACTCCACATTAGTATCCCAACATTCTTTACGAATATACTGCATTGAATTAATAAATCGTGATGTAAAGCAATACATTTTCATTTATGCGTGCACCCTGAAGAGGGGGTAAGGGTTTGCATTTTCGAAAAATCGATTTTTTTGTTTTGTCTTTTCTTATAGTTAAACATTTCAAGAATATAGCCTCAAAATTTGAAGTCGATCAGAGCAAAACTCTCGAAGTTATTGACTAGTTAGTCTCCTCTCGGAAAGACAGCGCGCAGTTGGCGAGCAGGTATACAGTTTATTTAGGTAAAGACAGGTAACTAAAGCCGTAAATACATATTTTATATGTGTATATTATACACTATAAAAGAGAGACGAGCGTCAGTTAGTTGTTGTACGTTCGATCGTGCGCTTATTCTCAGTGATTTTATACTTTTGTCAAGATATTTTCTGTTAAAAAATGCCGAGAGTATCTAAAGTTTCGAGAGATAACGGAAGAGGTACAAGAACTTATTTGTACAGAACGAAAAAAAGGCCTATTCCCAAGAAACAAAATAAGGATGAAGCTAATACGAAGAGTGCATCATCGAAAAAAATTAAGTTGAATATCAGTGCGAGCGTGCCAGAAGACGTTGAAAAACATTATAGAATCATCGATTTTTTGCTTGTTTTCTCAACGATTTCAAGTTTGGTTAAATGTGCTCAGTGTGATGGTTCAGTTGAGTTCAAAAGTTGCACAAAAGAGGGTTTTGGCTTTCAAATCCAGGTAAAATGTGTCAATTGTGATCCACGCTATATACCGTCGAGTGAGAAAACTAGTCATCGCTACGAAATCAACACTCGATTTGCTTTCGTAATGCGTACATTAGGTTTGGGTTTAGCAGGCTGCAATAAGTTTTGCGGTCTAATGGACATTGCAAGTATTTTTTTACCTAAACCGTCTTATTTGGATACTATGGCATCGATTTGCTCCTACGTCAAAACAACTGCTGAAAAATGTCTCCTTTCCGCCGCAGACGAAGGAAAAAACAGAAAACAAGTGCAAATGCGGAGTCTGATACTTTGACCGTTTCTGGCGATGGCACGTGGCAGAAGCAAGGCTTCAGCTCCTTGTTTGGCGTCACTTCATTGATTGGTTATTGGACTGGAAAAGTTATTGATATTTTCGTAAGTAGTTTGCATTGTCAGCTTTACAAATTATGGGGGAAACAGTTGAATACTGCTGAAGAGTGGTTTGAATTTGAAGAGTGGCACGAAGAACACGTTGATAATTCTGAATGTCAAGCCAATCACACCGGACCATCAGGTAACATGGAAGTATGCGCAATAATCGAAATGTTCCGCCGCTCATAGGAAAAGTATGGAGCAAAGATCCGCAACTATGTCGAAGACGGCGACAGCAAAACTTACGGCAAATTTCACTCTAAATAAAAAAGAATGTGTTGGTCACGTCAATAAGAGAATGGGAAGACGTCTACGTGATCTGGTAAGAAACACTGTTGAAGATAAAGTTGTGAAAACAGGAAAAAATTCAGGTAGAACACTGCAAAGTAAAGTACTCGGCGGCAAAGGAAAACTCAACGGAAAAGTCATCGATAAGTTGAGTCGATACGACGGATCAGCAATAAGGTATAATTGTGATTCAGCAGAGAAAATGAAAAATGCCATCTGGGCAACGTACTACCACCAGCAGTCGACAGACGATAACCCCCAACACGATAAGTGCCCGAGTGGCAAGAACTCGTGGTGTCCGTATCAAAAAGCTCTGGCCACAACAGGACTGGAAAATTTTGAACATAATTACACTCCATTTCCAGAAGATGTCATATAAGCGATCAAACCGATTTACGAAGATCTAAGTAAGGAGGAACTTCTGGAAAGGTGTATTGAAGGTTTTACCTAAAATGCCAACAAAAGTTTGAACCAACTAATTTGGAGGATTGCACCGAAAAAATTATCTGACAGCAAACAAATCGTTGAATTTGCATCCTACGTAGCTGCATGCACTTTCAACGAAGGTGCTTCGTCACCTTCTGGTGCTTTTCTCACCTTTCTGTCAGATATGAACGTCTGCGTTGGGCCGAGCGCTCACGAATACGCAAAATCGGAGGACAGCTGTCGCATCGACAGGGCCGCGATACAAGCTCAGCAGCAGAGCAAAGACGCCAAAATAAGGTAAAGACTTGAGAAAAAAGAGGCTAAAGACATCGAAGCTGCTGCAGGGAGTCTACTCTATGGAGCTGGAATCGATAATTCAGTGTAATGTGAAAAAAAAATTTTTTTTTCACCTTTTTAGCTTTTAAAACTTTAAACGCGTGTTTCTCAAAACCACTTTTTAAAAGTCCGTGTGCACTGCTATTTAAAAACTACATTACCGATTCATTTCAAACTTAGTACACACTTTCTACATATAAGATACCTCCTCCTAACGTTGAGTTTTAGATGTTCTTTTTTACATTAAGGGAGTTTTCCACTTACAAAATAGCGAAATTTTTCGTAAAAAATAGCATCTTTCACTTTAAATGACCACCAAAAATTTTAAAATGAAAAAAATAATAATCAGAGAACATTGGCGGGAGGATTTATTTATACTTCGACTAAATTTTAATGGTTTTTTATTTCAGATAATTTCCAGCTGACATACAGTGCACACCGCAAATCGTCTATTTCCAAAGACGTTCTTGGAAAAGCCCCGTCAGCGACTTGTTTGTCGATATTTTCGAATAAAAAATTACTGAGCGTTGTTGAAATCACACTTAATAATGTACAAAAGGTTTCAATAAATTTGCTCAATCCATATTTCTAAAAAAAAATCGAAAAAAAAGTGTTTGTTTTTTCACGCTAAAACCCTTACCCCTCCCTAAAAGGTCCTCGTGTCTTAAAGGTCGTCAATAAGGCCTTACATGGAGGACCCGCCCACTCTCAGGGACTTGAGAATGGAGCATTTTGCTGCCCCGTTACGCAAGACATTCTGCAATCGGACCTTAAGATGTTAATTTCTCCCCACGTGTCTTATCAGTTTTAGCACTAAAGACGTTTTTTTTATCGAATAAATATTTATTCGTACTCGACTCGATTATCAGTTTCTGACATGATGATTTATGCAAACCAATTGTCTGATCTTATACTCACGAGGTACTCGTGTCAAAACGTGTTACATGTGGATATATCCATGCTCGTATCATGCTGCCATTGTGTTGTCTGATGGATGCTGAACCATTTCGATATATGAAAGTAGAAATGTGACATACCAACGTAACACAACGTGGATGGTCACCACTTAGCTATAGAGAGTCAGTGAGCATCTGTATGCTTTTATCAAATACAGAAATAAGGATAACAATAATAATAATTTATAAATGTTACGTCTGGTAGCGATGTGCCACGTGCATTTAGTATCGTGAATTGCGCTAAACAAACATCAGTGGGTAATACTTACAAATATTATCACATGCAGACACAAAATCATGTACGTGTATGGACAACCATATTGTACTTTTCCAACGTACGTGCTGCAGTTCTAATCTCATGAAGGTCATCAGCGCTCGTCACGAAGTATAGAATGGTTCGCCGCGTAGCTGAGTAGTTTCGCGCGTGGATCCTCACGGCGTTTGCTACCCAATAATAATTCACCTCGTTCGCGCTTATTTTAATATAAAAAATGAGATCTATTACTTAGGAGTAACGGATACTTAAACATCCCGTACGCTGAACTTTCGAAGATGACATATGTGCTTAAAAGAAATCAATAACAGAAGTCGATAAAATATCAGTCACGACATATCTATATCATACTGCGCGCCGAAGCGTCCAATAGTTATAGATATCGTAGATAAAATTGATTGGTCATTAGAATATAAAGGGTGGTTAAATTTTAAGGGCCGATGTTGAATGTGAACCACACCTAAACGTCAAGTTTTTTTCTGCATTTCATTCGACACTTCTCAATTTCAGACTAACTCAATTTGAACCATGAAAAGATACAGAATCGAGCAACGCGTTAAAGTTATTCAGGCTTATTATGAAAATGGGCGTTCAAATCAAAATGCATATCGTGCACTTCGTGATTTTTTCGGTCAATTTAATCGTCCAAATGTGCGTACAATCGGAAAAATCGTGCAAAAATTTGAGCAAACCGGGTCTGTAGGAGATATTAAAACACCAGTGCATGCTCGTACAGCTCGTACTGCAGAAAATATTGCTGCTATTCGCGATAGTGTGGCTGAAGAGCCGTCCACCTCAACTCGTCGTCGTGCCCAACAATTGCACCTCTCACGCTCGTCGTTGATGAACATTATGCATAAAGACTTGCATTTACATGCTTATAAGGTGCAATTGACTCAAGAACTAAAGCCTCTTGACCATTCCAAACGTCGTCAATGGTCAGAATGGTGGCAAGAAATGGCAACAGTGGATGATCAATTTTCGAAGAAAATCATCTTCAGTGATGAGGCACATTTTCACCTCAGTGGATTCGTCAATAAGCAGAATTGCCGCATTTGGGCGAATCATAATCCAAGAGTGATTGTCGAAAAACCAAGAGTGACTGTTTGGTGCGGTTTATGGGCTGGCGGCATCATCGGGCCGTATTTTTTCCAAAATGAGGCCGGTCAGGCAGTTACTGTTAATGGTGTTCGCTATCGTGAGATGATAACGAACTTTTTATGGCACGAATTGGAAGATATGGATGTGGGCGATATGTGGTTTCAACAGGACGGTGCCACCTGCCACACAGCTAACGAAACAATGGCTCTTTTGCGCGACAAATTCAATGGCCGTGTTATCTCACGTGGTGGCGATGTCAATTGGCCGGCAAGATCATGTGATTTGAAACTGTTGGACTTCTTTCTTTGGGGTTATTTGAAAGAAACGGTATACGTCGATAAGCCAGCAACAATTCAAGAGCTAAAGGATGAGATAATTCGGCACATTAACGGCATAGAACCTCAATTATGCCTAAGCGTCATTGAAAATTTGGACCATCGGATGGAGGTGTGCTGCCGAGGTCGCGGCGGCCATTTGGCCGATATTTTATTCCATACATAATTGAACCATACCATATTATCATAATAAAAAGAATTGACAATAATTTCCTAAATAATTTGTGTTTTATTCAAAATCAACATCGGCCCTTAAAATTTAACCACCCTTTAATTAGACGCTACCTCTTATATTCGCTGGAACCTCAAAACCGGTGAAAAAACGAATTTTTCGTCCTTTGGAGCGATGATTTGACTGAACGCAAACTACGAGTTTCTTTAAACTAAATTGCAATGCAGAATCACATAGTAGGCCACTACGACTGCATAAAAGATAAATAAGGAACGTAATAACAGAAAAACGAATTGGGCCGAGAGAAAAAAAATCACAAGCTCTCGTATGACGAGACTCTTTGCATCGTATATCTTCGTATTTTCGTTTACTATTCCTTTTCTTTAACTTATTATATTGGAGTTTCTAGGTACATCAGACGACGGTTCGGATACAATTATTGTGCACCACATTATATAGTAATGTGCGCAACTAAGTTCCCGCTGTTTTTTTTTCCTGAAAATGCAACTTTATTGTGAAAAAATGTTTACAAATGAACCATTCAAAATATTGCCCATCGCTAGCGACAACTTTTTCCCATCTTTCTGGCAGAGCTCGAATAGCGTCACGGTAGAAGTGTTCGTCTTTTGAGGCTATCCACGAATCAAGCCATTTTGAGATGGCTTCATATGAGCTGAACTGCTGATTAGCCAGACTATGTGCCATCCAACGGAACAAGTAGTAATCGGACGGCGCAATATCTGGGGAACATGGCGGGTGGGGTAGGACTTCCCATTTGAGCGTTTCTAAGTAGGTTTTAACGGGTTTGGCAACGTAAGGCCGAGCGTTGTCATGCTGTAGAATCACTTTTTCGTGCCTCTGCTCGTATTGTGGCCGCTTTTCGCGCAGTGCTCGGCTCAATCGTATCAATTGAGTTCGATACCGTTCCCCAGTGATGGTTTCGTTCGGTTTCAACAGCTCATAATAAATAACACCGCCCTGGTCCCACCAAATACACAGCAAAATCTCCGCAGCGTGAATATTCGGCCGAGCCGACGACGTAGAAGCATGACCGCGCAGTCCCCATGATTTTGTTCTCTTTGGGTTGCTGTAATAAATCCATTTTTCATCACCCGTAACGATGCGATGAAGAAAACCCTTCTTTTTTTGCCGCTGGAGCAATTGTTCACAGGCGAAAAAACGACGCTCAACGTCTCTTGGCTTCAAATCATAAGGGACTCAAGTTCCTTGTTTTTGAATCATTCCCAACGCATGCAATCGCTTGGAAATGGCTTGGCGGGTAACTCCTAATGCTGAAGCAAGTTCTTTTTGCGTTTGGCACGGATCCTCATCGAGCAATGCCTCCAATTCAGCGTCTTCGAAGGTTTTTCGCCTTCCTTCACGCGAACGGTCGTCAACATCAAAATCACCGTCTTTGAAGCGACGGAACCAATCACGGCATGTTGTTTCACTTAGAGCAGCATCTCCGTAAACTTTTTGGAGTTCTCGATGCGCTTCAGCCGCCGTTTTCTTCGAATGAAAGAAGAAAAGCAACACTTCCCGCAAATGACGATTATTTGGCACAAAATCAGACATTTTCACATAACCAAAAGTATATAACGCAAAAACAAAATCACTAATGTGTCAAAGCGGTTTGTTTACCATATGTCTAAGCTTGGTTCATGACGTTTTGGTTATGTCCCAATCGACCAAAACTTATTACTGGAGCTATCTCTTGAAAAACAGCGGGAACTTAGTTGCGCACCTAATAGAACATGCGAGCTAAGTGAAATGTGAATTATAAACTTGGCTTATGAAAATTTTCTTACTGTACACGAATAAGAATTCGAGTACTTTCTTCATGCCTCACGTATATAGATGCAGAGGACATTGGCGATAATGTATACGTTTCTTTTTATCGTGGTGATTAGAACAGAAATTTACCTTCTCTAAATCAAAACCGCAACTTTTACGAAAATAAACCAATCGACAACCCAACTTTTCCTAGTTTACTCGGCACACGAAATGCAACGTATATGTAACAAGTGCATACATGCATTTATTTATGTATATGCACATGCATTTTGTAGCTTTGAAAAGGAGTTGTCAAATCCCTTCCGTCCTTACGAAGATGCCATTGTAGGAATGGTACACAACTGCTGTATGCCATTCCTACTGATTACGTCGGCTGTCAAAGAAATCCATTTTCACGCTCGCACTCTTTACGTTGCAATTTGTTATGCTAAGCTTTTTACGAAGCAGAGAAAGGCGGATAGAAATGATATGATGCAGGATGTACCTACACCCGCATCGTTCAATGGAACGATGAATTGAACTCACCCCACGTGGAACGGACCAGGAGGTATACTGGTCGCGCATTTCAATAGCAATGGAATTTTCCGTAATATTTGTTTTTCGGCCATGTACCAGAACAGTTTACAAAGCCTTACGAATAACATGAGCAGTTGGTAGATGGCTGGGATAAAAACTGAAACTCCTGTTACCGCAGAAGGGGCCACGTCCATTCCTAGGGTTTTCATTTTCGATCGCTCAATGGACACAAAATCAAGAATGTGCACACAATTCTTTGATTTTCCAAAAATAAAGAAATGTTGATGCCTTGAAAATTCGAGTAACCGAATCTGGTGGACTAATAGTGAGTAAAAGTTCTTTAATTGACCTGTCAGCTGCTTTGGACACATAATATAGTTCGTTCCTAATTCTTCTTTCAAACCAGCAATTGCAGAGCATGCATTCAACTCCAGACAGGATAGCATGCATTCAACTCCAGACAGGATAGCATGCATCTATTAAGGAACATAACTCGCCGCGTTATTAAAGTGAACTAGTAATAATGATGCAACCCAAGGTCACTAGAAGACTTTTTATCCGAAAGTTTCTAATGACACGCACATGAAGCCTGTTGATTAATGCTTTCATACGTACGGACAGGTGTATACCTTTCCAGCATGTGTAACGTGTTGAGAGCCATACATTATCCGAAAAGTTGCACCAATGACATCATCCGTACTCTTCATAAAATTATTCATTATTTAGCGCGGCAGCACGTAGGGCAATCCGAAGTCCCGCATAGAAATTATAATACGGGCCTTTTCAGGGTGCTATTCGGTTGCCCGGCTGCCCTATTCGGACGCTAATAAGACGACCGAATAACGCCCTGATGCAAATAAAAATGATTGCGTTACATAATGCAATGATCAAGTAGCCTGATAACGACCTCATAGGTAACCTTGTAATGGCTTGATCAAGCCAGTATAAGGTTGCTTGTTCGGACCATTATAAAGCTGTCGCATCGGACCAATATGAGGCAGGATACCATCTGTATCTTGCTATTTCCATCGTGGCAAGGTCTTTCTTCAGTGTATTCGTCTCTAATTTCACTATCAACGCTGAGTGGTGCACTTGAATTTTCTACTTCGGAATACAGATTCTAGCACTGCAGGAGTAGAAGTCGTACGTTGGTCCTTAAAACCTGTGATTCAATTTGAAATTTTATGTAAACTTCCTTTTTAGATAATTTCACAAAAAGTAGAGAGGTTATATACCAATTACATCCATGTTTCAAAGATTTTATAGACGTTCTTTTAATAATCTAGAAACTGAACGATATCTTGCAGTGCGCATATTCGCGTTGAACAGCGACGCTTTTGCTCACGGTCCATACCTATTTTACACTATAACAATGTTAAAAACTTTTTCAATATTCATATATATCTGGAAAGATTATTCGCGTGTTTGGAGATATAGAGACGTACGAAATTTGTAAGGCAAGCCCTTTACTCGAATTCCATTAGGGCCAGTCCTAGAAACGCCGCTTTCGAGTAAGCTGAATACAGCCACAGGGCGACCCCTAGTAGGGCTTTACCAGAGTCAGCTTTGGCATAGCCTTATTACAGTGAGGCGCAGCATGACCGCTCTGTGGTACGCCCCAGTGAGACCTTGATAGGACGAGTCTGATTGGGGCCATTTCAGAATTGTCTGATTTTACGACTAGAGTTTGCTATCCTGATAACGGCGGTATCCGGCATTCCGCAATAGGGTTGCCCGTTTTAAGCCCGAATCACGGTCTGATTCTGAAAAGGCAAACCCTAAAAAATTTCTACTCGAGATAGCGATATGAGCAATATTATTGCTGAACATTGAAATGAGAAGAATTGTGTGTCAACGCTTGATATACCAACACTGGAGCTGCCGGGTATAGTTAATCGTGCACTGTCACTACATATATAATTCTTCAAACTCCGTACGTGAATCGGATCGGGATCTGATGGGTTCATTGCGAATGTAAGTGGCACCGAAATTTCAAAATTTTGTCACTGGCGCTATTCGTGGTATGAACGCGGCGCAATTTGGATTCCAATAAGGTCGCCCGTCTTGGGGGATCCATGGCAAATCTCCGTGAGGGTTTAAGGCGCGGCGAAACCTCCATACTTACACAGATATGCTGTTTCTCTTTTACTCCGCCGTATCCATACTAGTTCTACCTCTTTCGCACTGATGGATGCTTCGCCTCTGCTTAATGGGACGTAGGGTGTCCCGAAGAAATTTATGCACGGAAATTTGTACAGGTTTACATATACTTATTTGCCTGGATAACTGCCGGTAAGAGGATCGATCTTTGTAATCTTGAACCATTGTAAACAAATTCCGTAGCTTCATCCTGGTATAGAAAACGGCAATAAATCCTGAAATCCATTGAGTCATACAAATACAGAGTTTTTGTTGTTGTTGTTGTTGTGTATTTCACGCGTAGGAAATAATGATAAGCTCAGTTACAAATAACAATGCGTTATATTTAAAATGTATCAACAGTAGGCTAGTGGAATTAAGTGCTCAGACCATACCGAGAGAAAAAGTTTCATTGAATCGAAGATATTTCATTGAAATCTTGGTACATGAAACTTTTATTTGCCGTCAATGAAAAATATATTTAAGTCAGTATCTATTATTAAATTGATCGCGATTTGTATGAAATGCGGTGGCATTGAATCAATGAAAATTTATTTGCTCTAATGACACTTATTTGTTGTTCAGTCTCATAATGATAGTAGGATCCATTCTGTTCAAATCCTACATATTAAATCTCTTTAGTGAATCTCAACAAATTATGTAGTACCTGGCAGGTCATATTGGCATGTTCACTTTCGATGCTTCTTCTTAATTTATTTTGCTTTAAAGGAGTTAAGGTTAAGGTGTAGCAACAGAAACATTACGATGAACCAATTCTTATTGCAAAAAACGTTGAAATTACGATTTTGGCTTGAAAATCGAGCGCATTATGCGTGCGACACACACACACACACACACAAGCAAACAAACAAATACAGGAATGGTATTTTGGCGTCAGCGGATACATGCGCTTCGCATATCCCGGCACATTTATTATATGTCCCTATGAATATAGTAGGTCGTGTTGCTCATCTATAATTACATTATAGGTTATGTTTTATTTTATCCTGCTCGCCGTGCTAAGCAAGGAAAGGTTCCAGGATCCGTTTAATGTTAATGTATTATTACACAGCCTCGAATGTAGTAACGTATTCGCGGACACCAGCCTCCTTCAAAAACTTTTTCATTTGGGTAACAATCTAACAATCGGCATTTCGCCTATTCTTAGATAGACATTCTATTAGAAAACACAAATCACGTCTCCCGTTAAGCGGCGGCGTGCATGATGCCGTAAAATATATATTTGTTTGAAAGTCAATGATATAACCTCATCGTCGTTCTAATCCATCATATCATTAGAATCAAGTAATCGTATGCATTGGATCAAATAATTATTCGGCTGATTCAATGAAAGAAATTTTAATGTGCCGATATAATCGACTCAATGATATCTGTACTCTCGGTACAAGATTGCTTGTACCTAACTATGTACTCTAGGCGGAATTTTACAATATTGATTATATTCGAAATTAGTTTACTTCCGCAAAGCAGCGCGCTTAAACTTCAGTATCAATTATATGATCTAGCTCGTCGAAAGGAAGTCGTGACTATTTACGACAATGATATATAATGATAAATTGTTTTGCACGTTTTTCGCACTCGTACTTGACTCATTAAATTAAATTAGTTTCATTTTTTAATTGTTAGGTTTCTCCCACTTCACCAAAGTGTTGGCCGAACATACGCAGTATTCTACTGTTCGTTAGAATATAAAGCATCGAAAAATCATAGATCATAAGTTAGAAGTGGTAAATCAACGGCCTAACAATGTACCGCACCATTTTTCTTATTACGCTCTTCGCACTGTCGGCGTCTGTGAGTAACGTGTGATAGATCATTTTAACGCTGTCGATGAATTTAGCTTAACTCAATACGAACGATTTATCCAGGCTGCGAGAGCACGAAGTGGAGGCGTCCTTCAAATGGCACAAAAATGCGCTAAGGAAAGTGGAATTAACATCATGCAAATCTTATTGGATCCGTCATCAATTTTCAAAAATTTCGATACAAAAATAAAATGCTTAGGCGCATGCGCCATGAAGGAGTTCGGTATTGTAAGTGGAAAAAATAATATAAAATATGGAGCACACAGGCAAAATCGTAGTTTGATTCGGTGAAATTCGATATGAGGTTATTTGAACCGAAATTAAGTTAGCTCATCCTCACCGTAGTTGGTTTAACATTACTTTTTTCAGATAACGTTTTCAAAAGTATGATACTTGGTTAAATAAAATTTAATATATAAATTATGATTCGTAGCTTAAGGCAGGTGGAACTTTGGACCTAGATATGGTGAGCTCTAAACTACCGACTATGATACCCGGTAGGGAGATGATAATTGATGCTCTGGCAGATTGCGCTGATATAAGTAAGGAATATATACTGACAATGCTCGATGCTAAAGCTCGAGTCATACTAACGGGTAATATTATGCTCATGAGTTTTTTGTTGCTTAACAGAAGGTGCTAATGACTGTGAAACTGCGTACAAGATCGGCGAATGCATCGTTACAAAGCAGGTACATTCCGACAACAAAACAGTATATTATTCTGTTAACAACGTAGCATTAGCGTTTGATCGAAGCAGACCCGAGCTTTACCTTTTTACCGGTTCATCCTGATACAGGGCAATGACAAATAAAAAATGATGTGCTTCTACCTAAATTATGTCATAATGTTGATTAAACATGCAACTAGGCTAGTAAAATGATTTCCCTTATTTTGACAAAGGGTCGGGCTGTTCTTATCAACGATATCAAAATCCTTGTCCGCGAAATATAGAGCAGTCGGTAGGATGCAATTTTCCCGCAATAATTTGACGTGTTCGTAAACTAGAAACAATCAACTTACTAAATGACTTACTAAATTCATACTTGAAATTAAGATGAACGCGTGACCCACAGGATTTATTCGAAACTTGAGAATGGCATCAACTATTTTTTTTTTAACAAATCCATTGGTTTTCTGTTACAGATTGTGAAATTTTTCTAGCAGAACCGCACATAATATGATTGAAAACGGAAACACGCTAAGGATAAAAATAATAAACTAAATATATGTTCTATACTATATTGTAGACAAAAGTGTGAGTCTTTCTATAAAACCTAAATATAAATGCATTCCTAAAATATCTGTGGATGTAATAAAATTAATTTTTCCTCGCTCCATGGACAATAAATATTTTGTAACGTTATTTTAACTGCATATAAGGATCGACAATTTACATGATAGAATGTTTGGCGAACACTGCTCAAACTCTGAGCTAATTGCTGCGTAGACTCCTATGTTGTCGGTGCTCTCAAACAAATCACAAACAAATCAAATTCCTGTTAACGAAGTAACCTGCGCGCGATTATGCTACCGTGACTATGCTAAAATTAAAGCAAGATTCCTCAGAGCTTTCTAGATATATTATTAATAATAGTTTATAACATTTCGCGGTTAATTTTAATAACCTGTGTTATTGTAACGTGATTGAGCGTTCATCATTTACGATCTCCTTCGAATAAAAAAATCGCCGATACTGGTTCATACTGATTTTCAATGAATTCGTGAAGGAATCAGAGTCGATAAAAATATAGGGATTCGATTTATTTGCGAATTGTATAGGTGACATCAGCGCAGTGGTTAGCGCTCTTACGCAATACCTGAATAATCCCGGTTCGATCCCCGGTGATCACAACATACTTTGTCTCTCCGATACTTTGGCAGGGCATTGTCACAACCATTCCGTATATTTCAACAAATTCTCCGTCCGGTCGTCACACAGCTAATATAATATAATATATCTTTATAATATATATTATATTATGTTATATAATGAATGTTTATAATACCGACCGCGAAATGCTACAAACAATCATTCAATATGACGGTTTGAGGTATAGCTCAAGCGTCTCTTATGCTTTTCGACTCATTCACGTGTAAAAAGAGTTGCAAAGTCAGAATCTTGTGCATTGCTTCCGCAGCTTTTTCTTCCACAGTTAACAGAGCCTCCTCTATTGGCAAACGCTTTACTCAAATTTAGCTCCATCGTACAGAAATTAGACTTCGCAGAAATAAGGAATCAATACATGCAGTATCTTTCACTTTGCGATGTTCTTTTAATATTCAAAGGGACAATTCTTGCTGTTTTTTCCAACCTTGGGTTCACAGTATTAAGAAATTAAAGAGGACATCGAAGAAGGCGGCAGAAACAAATGTGGTGGTATGCGTCGAAAGTAGTCGTATACTAATTTTTATTAAAATAAATAATTCCCAATTGTCACGAGATCTAGACCTTTTAGCCAGTTCTTACCAATTTCTATACCGAAAATTAATTAATATTAGTCCATTTCTGTAGACAATTTTAGCCCGATACTTTTCCTTCATAATTTGTCTAAATTATTGGAACTTGAGGCAGTTTGGTCTATTCTTCACATGTTAATGTAATGAAAAATGCACGGAAATATTTTAACTACCTTAAAATATTAAGCTACGTTTCTTTTCTCTGTTGGCTTTTCGATTATATAAATCATGTCTGATATTGAAATTCAATTGGCATGACTGCGAGTTGAATTTCGCGTACTAGCATTCGAGTACGTGCAATTTGTATCAATTATCAAATTATTCGGGCAGATATAGCTAGGTGTAAGAAGACGAATCTGTAATGATTCCGAAGAGAGCGTTACAATTATATGGCATAAGGTAGTTAAAATGAAGCCGACGTGCATATTTGGCATTCTTCTGAGTCGTTATTCAATTGGACTATTCCAGTCTATACTGTAATGTTTCGTGATTTCTATAAAATTAATTTCATAGAAATCACAAAGTGGGCTGTTCGAAATCGTAATGAACATTTATTTTCATTGTCGCACAGCGATAGGGATCGTGTACTGGACCGGCAGGTAATTGTTTTGTTTTCGGGGAGCGTACTTCAGAGACATTCATTAATATGATATTCGAGAAAGAAAATTAATTCTTCGCGATATTCAAACTGTGAATGTTCATTCGTCACAAGATGAAAAAAGAGGGAATATACTTGCAAGTCACAATAGACATTTCACAGTTAAAAGTTAAGTAGGCTGGGCTGACTGAAAGAAGGAGATCATAACTGACAATGAAACTATGAATAAAGCTTGAAACGTATGTTTGGAGTTTGCTCAGAAGATAGTGTGACTGGCCGACGCAATGCTGTCAGACACATTGGATAAGAGCGAATATCGATAGGTGACAATAGAGTGAGGAATGCTCGGTGCCTCTGCCAGACGAGATATGTCTCGCAAAGCGGAGAGTGGTAGATAAGTCGAATATTCGGATAATGTAACTACTTCATCCGAATTATCTCGAAAGTTCGTCGGCGATAAGCCGTTCCATTGCAATACATATAATTATCTAACGTTTAATCATCATACAGGTGCGATCTAAGCATATTTGTCAAATCAAATGTAGTCATCATATATGTTTAAAAAGTCTGTAAAGTCTGACGTTGCAATTGTTCCCTAATTATTTACTGTCTTTCATAAAGCCATCTCTATGCGGAAGTATGCTGATCGATATTGAGTCGTCGTAGAGAAAGCTTTGTGAAAGATGGAAAATAATGAAGAAGCAATGCACCGACTACTTTTCTAATCTACTTTGCAGATTGGTTTTAATATTGTTTATATACGAGGTTATATGTTCGAAATTCGCAAAAATTAGTGAATAAACCATATTTGATTGAGTTCACGAATATATCGCTTATATACGTGCATGAATGAACAAATTTATTTAATTAGAAACCTAATTTTCCTCACAGGTGCCTGTGGGTGCAGCAGTCTTATCAATTTTACTTCTACAAACAAAATCACAGTATTATATTAAACATGAACCTATAATAAAGAATGCGGGAGAAATTTCTCATGATCGGTCCACGTGCCAGCGAATCTCACTGTACTCAAAGAAAGCCCAAAGTGACTAAAGACATCTTTTCAAAACTCGGAGTCGATAAAAAGCAAGAATTTTTGCTCATTATTTTTACTCTGTAACGCTATTTTCTTTTCAGCTTTTACTCTCGTACATAGGCATGATCTATTCCTAAAATCAATAAGAATTTTCGATCGACCAGCTACGCGGAAAGAAAAAAGTAGTTGAGAAAACTAATAAATAAATAGATGGCATAGCAGTAACTATTCCCAGTTTGTAAAAAGAACGATAATATTGTTCGTAGAATTCTGGTAGTAACAGACATGACCTCAGATTACAACCTAAGCTCATCGATTCGTTGGTACAACAAAATAGATGCGATCAGGCATTATTTTGAAATGTAATAGTTGACAAAACGAATTGTAAGTCATCGATTCGTAATATTTCAGTATATTTACTTGCTATATGGTTGTGATCGCGAATTATAAGTGTAACGAATCGGCCCTGTAGGCTACCGGGTCGATGTTATTCGCTTTAGAAATAATACAATCCTCGGCGTACAGTGGATTCACCGTCGATCCCCTACTCCTCGGCGGTCAAGCGTCTCAAAATATATTATAATAAGAGTAATCGATTTTGCATGATTAAGAGAGAAAGTTAGTCGCTGCCGAGCAGCCGAGCGTACCGCCTGCTCCAATATTTCGTAATAATAGTCGCACATACTCTAAATTGAAATCGTCAACTACCAATATTTTATTTTCAATGTCTATAAAAATTATATATATATATATCTATATCACTTGCTGGTGTGCATCCTGGAAAACGTATGCTACAATTACATCGAAGAAAACATCATCGCTTCAGTGGTTGAAGGACCATCTCTATACTAAACGGAAGTATTCAAATTTATTTGAATTCTGTCCTGGAATCAGTATCAATTCCACCTTGTAAAAGAATTGCATCGGCGCTGGGTCCTCTCAAATTCAACATAACACCTTAATGCCCCGGGAATTGAACCATCATCATTTCAAGGACTCGAGTATGGGCATAGCCTGAAGGAAGCGAGCGCTTGGCCCACAGCAACAGCGAAGTAATCGTTGGAGACTTCCCCGCCCCGCCCCAGCACAATTGAGCTACGGTGCTCACATACACAACGTACAGGAATTAAGAAGATAAGTTTCGACACTATATTATATTACCTGTATACTTATTGCTGTAAATAGTTGTCGTGTACTACGAGTACAAGGCTGTGTGGAATTCGCTCGATTATATGTGTTGCTCTTTCAATGTCTGATTTATAATATTGATTTAAAATCGTTTGAAGTTAAACTCAACCGATAATATTGTTTCTTTATTAATGAATAATGTGTAAAATTGATTGAATATTGTTTGAAGTTGAATCGATCGATAATATTATTGCTCTACTAATTAATGATATGTAATATTGAATGAATATTGATTGAAGTGGAAGTCAACCGAGAATATTGTTGATATATTAACGAATGATGTGTAATATTGATTTAATATTGTGAGAAATTGAATTCGATAGACAATGTGGTTGTTTTACTCATGTATGATTTATAATCTTGATTGGATATTTTGTGAAGTCCAAATTCGAGATCGATTAGATTGTTATTTATTATAGTTCAATGATTTAATATATGTTCACCAGTCCAGGCTTCGACTCTGTCAGGATCCTTCGCGGTCCCCAGATTAAATAAAAACAAACGAATAATAAGAAATAATAATAAGTGCAAAAGAAAATTTCATACATAAGAGATCATCCCGCTTCTGACACCAATGTTGTGATTGACGAGTTCGAATAACGAGATTTCATTGTGCAATGCAAATAGGTCGGTGGATTCATTCTCGTTGTACACGTTTTTGTTTAACACATCTGTTTTCTTTTGTGTTTCGAACACGACTGTTTAAAATTTACACGATCGTTGTCCAGTTTATCATTTATCTATTTTCGTCTGGTTTTGTTAGCTGTCTAATTTTATTGCTTACTTCAAGAAAGTCGCAGAGGCATCGTATATGCCTTTATGAACAATCAACACTATCTTTGGTATGAATATCATACAATTTTCAGAAAAACGAGAAGAGAAAAGTATGTAATTTTTTTTGACGTAGCTGAGGTTCATTCTTCGGAATTGATGATACACGTTACGTTCGCACCATTTCCAACTTTTATGTTGTTTTGATAATTCAATCTTGAATGGTTTGATTGAATGTTCTACTATTTGGTGAAAAGTTATATTAGTTTTTGGTATTGTCATAGTAATGTTTACAAATGTACCATCGAAGTTGTAATGCAATTGGTCATAAATATATTTTGCTTCTATCTTGTGTGGAGACTTGGACTTGTGAATCGCTTTATGCATTTGCATCCATAACGCTCACGAATGTAAACGCGTTAATTCGTTTTCACCCTCATTATCTTTCCAAATCTGCACGATTATAACTCCCATTGCACACCTCGCCGTTTCTCATTACGAAATTTTCTATCAACGTTTATCATTAGCATAAATACGCAGCGATTATTATACTACGGAAAAGCAGCGTGATCGCCATTAATAGATACATTTCCGTCGAACTTAGTTCTCCGTCTCTTCGAATATATACACAAATATCGGTAGCTGCGTTCCCAGCGGTATCGTTGGAATTTTTAAGGACGACATGTGACCATAGATGTAACAAAAAAAAGTGTCAACATTTGCGGCTAAGTACTTCAATTTTCTATTATACTAGTATTTTCTAGGTAGTTGCATTAACTGTGTCGATTGGATGTGTCAACAATGTCATTCGTTCCATCGTCCATGTCAATAGAATGCATAAATTCTGCGACCTGGATCGATCGGTTATCGATTGAATCAAGCAAGAAAATTGTTCGAGCAAGCAAGTAAATGGTTGGTCTAACTGTTTTATTTGTAGCTGACCCAACGAACAAGTTAGTTGGCTCAACCATTGCCAAGCCAAACAACGAATAGTAGTTGACCCAACTAATTTACGCTTTGTTGCTCAGAGCACTAAGCCAATTGGATGGGTCAACTACATTTTTAGATACTACGACTAAGTCGTTTTTCCCGTATACGAATAGATCGATATATTCTAATGATTTATCGAATTTCACAATGGATTGTGGTTATAACGAGAGAATATATTTCACGGGTACATAAAACGGAAAGCATACAGAGTGACGAGATTAGCTAGCGAAAAACAGAGAAAAAACGAAAAATCTAAAGAGAACGAGAGTCTGCACTTAAGACAAACATTTGTATCCAAAATAAAACTAAATCTTACCGAGTGGCGAAAAACAACCCAAAGAGAAATGTCTAAGTAGGCGGTTTCTTAAAAAAATTCGATTTGCCTTAACAGACGCGATCTAGTAATCCCTCATTGCCGGTTGTGCTTTTCATAAACATGGATGCAACTATGCAGATTTCATGTTATGTTTATGTAAATAGTTCTCTATAATTTCAAATATATTTCAGATGGATTGATATTCAATGTGCTCGAAATTTATATTTCTGCCTCATCTCTCGTAATTGGTGGGTAATACCCATGCGATAAGAGATAATAGAACCTTCGGTTATTTCTTAGATGACACAACATTGCTGATTCAGAGCTAATATTAAGGCTGAGTTTGAAAACGATGATTATCACACACAGCTTCATGCATCCCAGTTGTACAACTATTTAATCTGTCTTGACGCCGCTTATTGTTATATGTTTTTATACCTTGGTATACTTTTAGGCAAATTGTTAAGTACAGAAAATACTAACAATAAAATAAAATAACGATTTGCTATGCGTACTCGTGCGACACGTTGGCGTATGAAAGAGTAACGGTATTTGCTTGCGCGAGGTTTGCTGAAGTAATCTAGGGTGAGTGAAAAGTTCTGCACATGGGAGTTTTTTTCCGCAAAATATTATAGCTGGTAATACCAAGAATGTTGTAATAAATTATTATCTATTAGTATACCACGTCGTTCTAATAATCATAATTCTAAATAATCATAATACCGCAATTTATGAGTTTCTGCAGAATAGCATTTTGTCCACTAGTAACATCGTTGCATACTAAGCAATAATAGTCTAAAAGTGGAAAGATGAGAGAGACAACCAAAGTAGCTTTCAGCTCCTGAAAAATGACATTCTTGTGAAATTTAAATTTGTAGAGAAAAAAATAAACTCTCTTTGAGATGGACATGATATGCCTTCTCCATGAGAGATTGAAAGTCAATATAATTCCTAAGTTGCATATTTCATCAACGTGAGGTAGGATAGTGCCATCAACGATTATTGGGGCAAGCTCATCTATTTCTATGCTCCGGACAAAAATGCTTCAATGCCTTGGATGAGCACCTTACACTTCTTAAGATTAAGTTTGAGACTATTGCTGTGGGGGTATAGAGAAATAACTGCTATATCATGTATGATTTTCGCGATACCATTGTTCAGCTCAGTGGGCAAACAGTTTAGGTAAATTTGCGTGTCATCAGCAAAGATCATGTGCTGAGAGTATTTCGAATATGCACCTGTATCGTCTATGAACAGAAAGAACTGAAGGGGCCATAGCACTGAGCCCCGAGGCACTCCTGTAGAAGTAGACAGCCAATCAGAACATCTGCCATTATTATCTTTTGTTTTGGGTATTTCAAACACACAAAAAGAGGAGCAAAGTGGGCGTACCGCTCTGTATCGACCGTCTCCTAGGAAAATAAATTTTTAGATAAATAGATTTTTCGGAGCCATCGGCCAAACGGAAATTTTTGAAGCTGGTGATTTTCTACATAGACTCGGTTATCGACTGCCATTTATGGATCGACGATCCAGCGCAGCTTTACCGTCAATCCTCGACAAGGAGATTCGGCTAAACGCCACCGAGGCGTTGTTGGTCATGAGCACGGCGGACGCTGTCATGAGCCCAAGCTCAACAAAAGGAGAAGAACTAAAATTAGACGAAATGCTTCTCAACCATTGAAATATCTACACGAATAGTTGTCTTAAAATGTTGACGATAAAAAAAAACAATTATGTTTTACATATAAAGATCATCCACAGCTGTTCATTTGAGCATAAATACCACTACGGAAATAATAATATTTCCCGCTAAAACAGGGGAAAAAAGGAAGATCTCCATGTATAGTCTCCTTTCCTCTGAAGTAATATTGATAATTCTCTTGTAAAATATTGGATTATGTAGCACAAGTACAGAGCATATACAAAGGATATATGAAACATTAGAAGTGTATTAAAGAGAAGTGTAAAAAAATAGACGAAATATATATATATAATAAGAAAGAGATGAGACTGCAAGTGAGTTCTCAATAAAATATATCTTTGCAAAGAAGCGAAGCTAACCGACTCTCCGTGTAACAACAAACGGCTCAACCCGGGACCTGAACTCCGATCTAGCTGACTTGCGTACAGACGAAAAATACGATTAATACAGTCGGTCGATTCACTCTCTGGCAACATATATTTTTTCTCTCTCTCCCTCTCGCTTCAATGCTATGACAAAAACTTATTATTTTACGAGCAGTTACTATTTAAACAAACATCCAATAACGACTAAAAAAAGTTACCATCTAACTAAAAGATTAGTGCCTGCAAAAGATTAACGCCAAAGTTAGCTTACGTATCTAAGGCGATGTGAAAACCTGGTATATTGTTAATTCAAGCTAACAACAAGCACGTAACACTATAGAAATATTAACATGATTTTTTTGTGAACAATTTTATTATATCTTTATACTCCACCAAAATATGTAGAGTAGATACAAAAAATATACAACTATGTCGAGAGGTATGCCGTCACCTAATCGTTCAAACCCCTGTGTGTTGCATCGTCTAGATCAGGGGTCTCCAAACTACGGCCCGAGGGCCACATTCGGCCCGCGGACAGATTTTGGACTATTTCACTTTTTACCACCGGCAACAATGATAATATGGTTTTGGCCCTCGGAACTTACTGGAGTAATCAGTATGGCCCTAAGGCTGGAAAGTTTGGAGACCCCTGGTCTAGATCAATCGGCGCGCGACATCCCGATGCATGTACGTAGCACTACCGTTCTCCATCCCAAATAGCTATCTCGCGGGATGAGGAGAATGAATGCGTGTATGGTTTAGATGCGATACAGGATAGTCCTTATAATTAGCATATGTATATCTCGACGCTCAGGAGCCCTATAGAAGACTGCAAAAAATGCTCTTGAGACACAGTTGACACAGTTCACCGAGTCACCAAATAGTTAATAGTCTTAAATGCTGGCGATCCGATTGATCTAGCCGCTCCAGAGATAATTTTTTCTGTCATTTTCATTTCAAAGCCTTAGAAAAATACGGTTAAACGAAATAATTTTCCTTTTCGCATTTTTAAACAACGGACTTACAAAAATACAATTTTATGTCATTTCTTACGTTTTAATATTACGAAATAAATACGAAAAACTTTCATTTTTGCATCTCAATTATCAGACATAGTAGAATTGTTATTAAATTACATTTTACCGTCTTTATTACAAGTCAATAGATTTAATTTCAAGTTTGTTATTATTTTAATACCTTTTCATTTTTACATTTTTGTTGTGGCTATTTCTACTTCATACCAATGTCAATTATAAATTACTTATTATTATTTACGCATGCAGCGCCGGTAATATCGAATATGCAACGCGCAACGAATAAAATTAATTGTATCCTTATTATTTCGAATAAAGTATTATTATTATGCATCGACGTGCACGAACGAACCTTGTCGATGTTCGATGCCTTCATTGTACCAACTACGTTCAACCGCTACAGCACGAATAACCACGAAATAAAAAAAAATCGTTGAATGATATAATAACTCGAGCGAAAACCAGATTTTTTTAGCTCTCATTGTTATAATCATCTTATTTACGTTTAACTTGATCTATGACCAAATTGTCGTAAGCATAACGTACGATAACAAGCTGCAAGTTGCAATTGTTCGTATAGTATTCAATAATCATACAGTATACGTGCAGTATAATTCGTAAAAGCACGTAGAAGCTTTGTCTCTTGATAATTCTGCACTCATCGTTAGTATTCCAACATTGTTTACGAAAATACTGCATTGAAGTAATAAAATGTGATGTAAAGCAATACATTGCCGTTAATGCGAGTACCCTAAAAGGTACGTGTGTTCTAAAGCCGTCATGGAAGACCCACCAACTCTCAAGGACCTAAGGATGGAGCATTTGGTGCCTCGTTACGCAAGACATTCCGCAATCGGACCTTATGTTGACTTCTTGTCCACGTGTTTTATAAATTTTAGCACTAAATACGTTTTTTTATAAAATAAATATTAATTCGTACTCGACTCGATTATCAGTCTCTGATACGATGATTTATGAAAACCAATGGTCCGATTTTATACTCACGTGGTGACACTCTTGTCAAAACGTGCCGCATCCATGCTCGTATGATGCTGCCATTGTGATGTCTGATGAACACCGTACAATCTCTATATATGAAGGCAGAAAGTGGGCGCATAACGGGCCGTATGTGACTTACCAAGGTAACACCGTGGTAAGAGGATTTGGCTTTCTGGGGTGCAATCACTGAGGTGAATGTTCACCCACTCAGGTATAGAGAGTTAGTAAATATCTGTATACTTCTATTAAATACAGAAATAAAGATAATAATAATAATTCATAAATGGTACGTCCCGTAGCGAACTGTCACGTGAATTTAGTACCGTGAATTGCGCCAAACAAAAATCAGTAATATCTCGTTGTAATTGGGTAATACATACTAACTAACATTGTCACATGCAGATACAAAATCATCCGCATGTATGTACAACCATATTGTACTTTTCCAACGTACGTGCTGCAGTTCTAATCTCATGAGGGTCATCAGCGCACGGCACGAAGTATAGAATAGTTCACCGCGTAGCTGAATAGTTTCGCGCGTCGATCCTCACGACGCTTGCTATCCAATAACAATAAAAATTAAAAACTATTGTTTAGGAGTAACGGAGACTTAAACATCCGGTACACCATACTTTCAACAATGACATAATTGCTAAAAATAAATCGATAACAGAAGTCGATAAAATATTAATCATTACATATCCATGATATATCTAACTGCACGCCGAAGTTTCTAATAGTTATAGGTATCATAGATAAAATTAATTCGTCATTGGAAGATAATGAGACGCTACCCCTTACATTTGCTGGAACCTCAAAATCGGTGAAAAAACGAATTTTTCGTCCTTTGAAGTGATGATTCGACCGAACGCAAACTACGAGTTACTTCAAACTTAATTGCAATACAGAAACACTTTTTAGGCAACTAGGACTGCATAAAAAGTAAAATAAGAAATTTTATAACAGAATAACGAATTGGGCCGAGAGAAAAACAATCATAATCTCTCGTGTGAGAGACTCTTTGCATCGTATATCTTCGTATTTTGGTTTACTATCCCTTTTTTACTTATTCTATTAGATTTTCTAGGTACACAAGCCGACGGTTCGGATATAATTATTGTGCACCACATTATGTACTAATATAGAACATGCGAGGGAAGTGAAATGTGAGGTTTAAACTTGGCTTTTGATAATTTTCATACTGTGCACGAAAAGGAATTCGAGTACTCTCTTTATGTCTCACGTATAGAGATGCAGAGCACATTGGCGATAATGTATACGTTCCTTTTTATCATGATGATTAGAATAGGAATTTACCTTCTCTAAGTCAAACCCGCAACTTTTATGAAAATAAACCAATCGACAGCCCAACTTTTTTAGTTTACTCGGCACACGAAATGCAACGTATATGTAACAAAGTGCAAACATGCATTTATGTACGTATATGCACATGCATTTTGTAGCTCTGAAACGGAGTGGTGGCAAATCACTTCCGTCCTTACGAGGATGCCAGTCTAAGAATGGCACACAACTGCTGTGGGATCGTCGTACCAGATAGAGAGCGAGAGTGGATTACAAACTTGTTCCTCTTGCATTACGTCGGCTCTCAATGAAAGCCATTTTCACGCTCGCACTCTATACGTCACAATTTGTGACGCTAAGCTTTGTACAAAACAGAGAAAGGTAGGTAGAAATGATATGATGCAGGATCTACAGCCACATCGTTGCATGGAACGATGAATTGAACTCACCCCACGTAGAACGAACCTGTACCTACTGGTCACCTGTACCTAATGCGTCAGACGCATAGACGCAAACTTAAATACCAAGTATCATTAGTAACGGCTACTTACACCACATATATCTATGTACCTACTGGTCACATATTGAATATCAATAGCAATGCAGTTTTCCGTAATATTTATTTTTCGGCGGTGTGCCAAAACAATTTACTAAGCCTTACGAATAACATGAGCGGTTGGTAGAAGGCTAGAATAAAAACTGAAACTCCTGCTAACGCAGATGACCCCACGGCCATTCCTAGGGCTTTTATTTTCGCACGCTCAATGTTCACTAAATCAGGAATGCTAACACAATTCTTTCATTCTCCAAAATTTCACAAAATTGAATGCACTGAAAATTCGAGTAACCAAATCTGTGGACTAATAATGAGTAAAAGTTCTGTAATTGATCTCTCAGCGGCTTTGGACACATAATATGGTTCGTTCCTAATTCTAATTTCAAACCAGCAATGGAAGAGCATGCATTCAACTCCAGACAGGATAGCATGCATCTATTAAGGAACAAATTTAGCCACGTTATTAAAGTATATTAGTAATAATGATGCAACCGAAGGTACCTAAACGCCTTTTTATCCGAAAGTGTCAAATGGCACGCTCCTAAAGTCTGTTCAATAATCTCTTCATACGTACGGACAGGTGGATTTCTTTCCAGCATGTGAAACGTGTTGCGAGAGCCATACCAGGCTCTCATAAGGTTGCTATTATAAGGTTGTTGGTTGGGCCATTATAAGGCTATCTCATCGAACCAATATGAGACAGGATACCATCTGTTTTTTGCTATTTCCATCGTAGCAAAGTCTTTTTTCAGTGTGTTTGTCTTTAAGTTCACTATCAACGCTTAGTGGTGCACTTGAATTTTTAATCAAACCTTTACGCAAGCCTTTTTACTCCATTAGGGCTAGTCCTAGGAACACCTCTTTAGAGTAAGCTTCAGTACATTCGTTACGACGAACCCTAGTAGCGCCTTACCACAGTAAGCTCTAGTATGGCCTTATTAATGTGAGGCGCAGCAGGGCCTCTTTAGGGCACGCCTTAGAGAGGCCTTATTAGGACAAGTCTGATTAGGGCCATTTTAGGTGCGCGACTAAGTTCCCGCTGTTTTTCAAGAGATGGCTCCAGTAGTAGGTAGGTAGTAGCTGGTCGATTGGAACATAACCAAAACGTCATGAACCAAGCTTAGACATATGGTAAACAAACCGCTTTGACACATTAGTGATTTTGCTTTTGCGTCATATGCTTTTGGTTGTGTAAAAATGTCTGATTTTGTGCCAAATAATCGTCATTTGCGGGAAGTGTTGCTGTTCTTCTTTCGTTCGAAGAAAACGGCGGCTGAAGCGCATCGAGAACTCCAAAAAGTTTACGCAGATGCTGCTCTAAGTGAAACAACATGCCGCGATTGGTTCCGTTGCTTCCAAGACGGTGATTTTGATGTTGACGACCGTTCGCGTGAAGGAAGGCAAAAAACCTTCGAAGACGCTGAATTGGAGGCATTGCTCGATGAGGATCCGTGCCAAACGCAAAAAAACTTGCTTCAGCATTAGGAGTTACCCGCAAAGCCATTTCCAAGTGATTGCATGCGTTGGGAATGATTCAAAAACAAGGAACTTGGGTTCCTTATGATTTAAAGCCAAGAGACGTTGAGCGTTGTTTTCTCGCCTCCGAACAACTGCTCCAGCGGCAAAAAAGGAAGGGTTTTCTTCATCGCATCGTTACGGGTGATGAACAATGGATTCATTACAGCAACCCAAAGAGAACAAAATCATGGGGACTGCCCGGTCATACTTCTACGTCGTCGGCTCGGCCGAATATTCACGCTACGAAGATTTTGCTGTGTATTTGGTGGGACCAGGGCGGTGTTATTTATTATAAGCTGTTGAAACCGAACGAAACCATCACTGGGGAACGGTATCGAACTCAATTGATGCGATTGAGCCGAGCACTGCGCGAAAAGCGGCCATAATACGAGCAGAGGCACGAAAGAGTGATTCTACAGCATGACAACCCTCGGCCTCACGTTGCCAAACCCGTTAAAACCTACTTAGAAACGCTCAAATGGGAAGTCCTACCCCACCCGCCATGTTCCCCAGATATTGCGCCGTCCGATTACTACTTGTTCCGTTCGATGGCACATGGTCTGGCTAATCAGCAGTTCAGCTCATATGAAGACATCTCAAAATGGCTTGATTCGTGGATAGCCTCAAAAGACGCACACTTCTACCGTGACGGTATTCGAGCTCTGCCAGAAAGATGGGAAAAAGTTGTCACTAGCGATGGGCAATATTTTGCATGATCCATTTGTAAACATTTTTGCACAATAAAGTTGCATTTTCATAAAAAAAAAAACAGCGGGGACTTAGTTGCGCACCTAATGTTATTGCACAGCCTCGAATGTAGCAACGTATTCGTGGACACCAGCCTCCTTCAATGTTTACATGAAACCAATGATATATCCTTATCGTGGTTCAAATCCGTCATATCAGTGGAATCAAGTAATCATTTGCATTGAATTAAATAAATATTTTGTTTATTCAATGAACGAAATTTAAATGTGCCGATATATTCGAATCAATGAAATCTTTTCTCTCGGTACAAGGTTGCATGTACCTAACTATGTACTCTAGGAAGATTTTTACAATATTGATAATATCCAAAATTACTTTATTTCCGCAAAGCATCGTGTTCAAACTTCAGTATCAATTATATGATCTAGCTCATCGAAAGGAAGTCATGACTATTTACGACAATGACATATAATTATAAATTGTTTTGCACGTGTTTCGCACTCGTACTTGACTCATTACATAAAATTAGTTTCACTCTTTAATTGTTAGGTTTCTCCCACTTCACGAAAATGTTGGCCGAACATTTGAAGAGTTCTATGGTTCGTTAGAATATAAAGCATCGAAAAATCATAGATGATCAGTTAGAAGTGTTAAATCAACGGCCTAACAATGTACCGCAGCATTTTTCTTATTACGCTCTTCGCACTGTCGGCGTCTGTGAGTAACGTGTGATAGATAATTTTCATGTTGTCGATGAATTTAGCTTAACTCATTGGGAATGATTTATCCAGGCTGCGAAAGGAGGAAATGGAGAGGCCCTTCGAATCGTACAGAAATGCGCTAATGAAATCGGATTCGACATGAAACTCTTAAAAGATATACCATCGATGCTCAAAAATATGGATGAAAAAACGAAATGCTTTGTCGCATGCGGCATGAAGGAGTTCGGTGTGGTGAGTGAAAAAAATCATATAAAATATCGAGCACACAGGCCAAATCATAGTTTGATTCGGTAAAACTCAACATAAGGTTGATTGGACTCAAATTAAGTTGTCTCATCCTCACCGTAGTTGGTTTAATAGAAGTTTGTGTAGATCACGTTTTTTAAAGTACGATAGTTGGTTAAATAAAATTTAATATATAAATTATGATTCGTAGCTTAAGGCAGATGGAACTATCGACCTAGATTCAGCAATCTCTAAAGTACCGGCTAATATACCCAATAGGGAGATGATACTCGCTGTTATGAATGATTGCGTTGATAAGAGTAAGGAAAATATATTTACAGTGCTCGATGCTAAAGCTCGAGTCATACTAACAGGTAATATTATGCTCAATGAGGTTTTTTATTGCTTTACAGAAGGTGCCAATGATTGTGAAACTGCGTACGAGATCACCCAGTGCATCATGGCAAGGAAAGTACATTCCGACACGAAATCAGTTCATTATTTTATTAACCATGGAGCATTAGCGTTCGATCGAAAGAGACCCGAGCTTTACCTTTTTGCCGGTTCATCCGAATAAAGGGCAATGACAAATGCTAAATGTTGTGCTTCCACATGAGTTATGTCATAATGTTGATTAATCATGCAACAAGTCTAGTAAAAGGGTTTTCCCTATTTTGAAAACAGGTCGGGCTGTTCTTATCAACGATTTCAAAATCCTCATCCGCGAAATATAGAGCAAACGTTAGGATGCAATGTTCACGTAATAATTTGACGTTTTCGTAAACTACAAACAATTCACTTACTAAACGAAATTCATACTTGAAATTGAGATGAACACGTGAATCACAGGATTTATTCGAAATTTCAGATTGGCGTCAACTATTTTTTTTTAACAAATCCATTGGTTTTCTGTTACAGGTTTTAAAATTGTTATAGCAGGACCGCACATAATATGATTGAAAACGGAAACACGCTAAGGATAAGAATAATAAATTAAATATATGTTCTATACCATATTGTAGACAAAAGTGTAAGTCTTTCTATAAAACGTAAATAAAATGCATTCCTAAAATAACTGTGGATGTAATAAAATTAATTTGTTCTCTCTCCATGGACAATAAACATTTTGTTCCGTTATTTCAACTGCGTATAAGAAGCGATCATTTACATGATCTAAGGTTTGACGAACACTGCTCAGACTCTGAGCTAATGCTGCCTGGTTCCTATGTTGCCAGTGCTCTTAAACAAATCATAAACAAATCAAATTCCTGTTAACGAAGTAACCAGCGCGCGATTATGCTACCGTGACTACGCTGAAATTAATGCACGATTCCTCAGAGCTTTCTAGATATATTATTAACAATTGTTTATAACATTTCGCGGTCATTTCTAATAACTTGTGTCTATTTAACTCCGTCTAAGAATGAGCGATCATCATTTACGATCTCCTTCGAATAAAAGAATCGCCGATTCTGGTTGATTCGTGAAGCAATCACAGTCGATAAAAATATAGGGATTCGATTTATTTGCGAAAAACAATCCGGGTTCGATCCCGGGTGATCACAATATACTTTGTCTCTTTGACACTCCGGCAAGCTATCGTAACTACCATTCCGTATATTTCCCCGATTTCTCCGCCCGGTCGTCATACAGCTAATATTATATATTGAATGTTTATGAAACCGACCGCGAAATGCTAGAAACAATTATTTAACATGACGGTTTGAGGTATAGCTCAAACCTCTCTTATGCTTTTCAACTCATTCACCTGTAAAAAGTTTTGCAAGGTTAGAATCTTGTGCATTGCTTACGCAGTTAACACAGTTTCCTTTATTGGAAAGTACTTTACTCAAATTTGGCTCCCTCGTAGAGGAATTAGACTTCTTCAAATAAATAAGGAATCAATGCATGCAATATGTTTTAGTTTGCAATGTTCTTGTAATATTCAAAGGGACAATTTTTGCTGTTTTTTTCAACCTTGAGTTCGCAGTCTTAAGAATTTAAAGAGGACACCGAAGAACGCGGCAGAATCAATTGTGGTGGTATGCGTCGAAAGTTATCGTATACTAATTTTTATAATAGTAAAAAAATCCCTATTGTCACGAGATCTAGACCTCTCGACCGGTTCTTACCAATTTCTATACCCAAACTTATTTAATATTCGTCCCTTTCTGTAGACAGTTTTAGCCCGATACTTTTCCTTCGTAGTTTGTCTAAATTATTGGAACTTGAGGCAGTTTCACCTATTATTCACATGTTAATGGAATGAAAAATTCATGGAAGTCTTTGAATTACCTTCAATTATTAAGCTATGGTTTTTTTCTTGTGGGAGAGTTCATGATACGTTAAATCTCAATGTTTAGTGCTCTGGGAGTGCAACATTTTTTGCAATAGAGAGTGTTGGCTTTTCGATTATATAAATCACGTCTAATATTGAAATTCAATTGGCATGACTGCGAATGGAATTGCGGGTACTAGCATTCGTGTAGGTGCAATTTGCATCAATTATCGTATTGTTCGGGCAGATATGGCTAATTGTAAGTGTAAGAAGACGAATCTGTAATGATCCCGAAGAGAGCGTTACAATTACATGGCATAGGGCTGTTAAAATACAGCCGACGTGCAGATTCGATATCCATATAATTATATTAAGGATTGGTCGTACGTAACATTCTTCTTAGTCGACATCCAATTGGACGGTAAAACTTTCGTTTAGGGAACCCACCTCCGATCGCCTTCGGACCAAGTGTATTCGACGCGGGAAGTTTTACCGCCACCTTTATGCGGAAGTATGCTGATCGATATTGGGTTGTCGTAGAGAAAGTTTTGTGAAAGATGGAAAATAATGAAGAGGCAATGCACAGACAACTTTCCAAATCTACTTTGCAGATTGGTTTTAATATTGTTTATACACGAGATTATTTATTCGAGATTGGTAAAAATTAGTAAATAAACCATATTTGATTGAGCTCACGAATATATCGCTTATATACGTGCATGAATAAACAAATGTATTTAATTAGAAACATAATTTCCTCACAGGTGCCTGTGGGTCCGAAAGGCTTATCAATTCTACTTTTACAAACAAAATCACAGTATTTGACAGTAGGCTTTAAAATAGCAGCCAAGAAAATCTGTGACGTTTATTTTAGCTACAACGTATATATATTATCTATTTAATGATGCCCAGGTTTCGCAAATTCGATATGTGGATAATGCCGAGTGATATCAGAGTTATTTCGATATGTGACGTAAGAAAAGCGGGGGCGTAAAAGAGATAGAAAAGTCAGGGCATAGAAGAAAATTGACCTTCTGCACTGCCTACTAGTCATATCATTTTCGGGACTATCGAGAATATTGGATGGGGAAAAACTAACGTTCCGGAATTGATCGTTTGTAACGTGTCATTCGGTTCGATGCTTACAGCGAATGCGGTAGATCACGGCAGTAAAGGCCATTAGCGTTTCGCAGTAAACATAATATATGCAAATACTACTACATATTCTGCATACGACTGTGTGTTAATAGACTATGAAACATAACATTATAGATTTATCTATAATGGAGATGATCAAAAGTGCGAGAGAGATTCCTCATGATCGGTCCATGTGCCAGCGAGTCTCACAATCAGTGTACTTAAAGAAAGCCCAAAGTGACCAAAGACATCCTTACTGTCTCGCTATTTTCCTTTTCGCTTTAATTCTCATACACATGCATGGACTATTCCCAAAGCGAATAAGGATTTTGGATAGATCTGCTACGTGGAAAGAAAAAAGTAATTGAGGAAACTGATAAATCAATTTCGACAGACAACCGGAATAGGTGGCCCAGCAGCAACTATACTCATTGTCAGTTGGTTAAAGGAACGAAAATGTTGTTCGTAGAATTCTGGTAGTAACAGAGTACATAGTAGAGAGTTATCAATTCAGATTACCATCTCAGCTCACCGATTGTTTGGTGCAAGAAAATAGATTCGATCAGGTATTATTACAAATAATTGACAAAACGAATTGAAGGTTATCTATTCACAATATTTCAGTAGGGGTGACGGGGGCAAAACGGGAAAGCTAAGAAAATATCATGTTTGGTAAAAGTTTAATATACCTTGTCTACTTTTTTTCACTCATAATCGATACATGAATTGCGTGTTTACTGTAATTTCGAAAAAAAAAATTTTTTTTCAGGCAAAATGGGATACCCCAAAAAAGTTTGTTACCATTTTTTTTTTACATTTTTTTGCTTTTTTTTCAATGAAACGTTGAAATTGTCTTTTATTATTATTTTCAAAATATTCACGTTTGAATTAGCAAAAAGTAATGGTCGCCAAAAATATATTTGTGATCATTGTGGCGGAAAATTTACTAAAAACTTAACGTAACTTAATTTAACTTTAAAAAAAAATTATTAATGACAGCGTATTAATTAGCAGTAAAGTGGAAAATATCAATACCAACAAAAATATTCAATGATCTTTATATAAAAATAAATACGATTGTTCGGTTTGAACAAAAAAAATAAATTCCCCGAATTTTTGTTGGTTTTCAGATTATGTAAAAAATGAAGATGCTGAATTTTTTTTTTCATTTTTCACAATATAAAAAAGAAAAAATGTTGTGTATTTTGTTTTTTAATTTTCGAAAATTGTAAAAAGTGAAAAAAATTATATTTAAAAAATTATTTTTTGAGTTTATAAGAGATTATACCGCTTCTGACTCTAATGTTGTGATCAACGAGATTGAATAACGAGATTTTATTGTATTGGGTTGTTCGGAAAGTAATTTCGTTTTTTTTTTTTTATAAAAATGAAAGACGATTTTCTTATAGTGAATTAATATTTTATTCAATCCAATATTGTCCATTCTGATCCAATACCTTTTGCCATCTTTCTGGCAGCAGCATGATTCCACGCTCATAGAATTTTTGTTCTTTGCTGGCAAAAAACTGATCCAAGTGACTTTTGACCTCCTCATTTGAATTAAACGTTTTACCGTCTAAAAAATTTTGAAGAGACCGAAACAGATGATAATCTGAAGGTGCCAGGTCTGGAGAGTATGGTGGGTGTGGCAGTATATCCCATCCAAGTTCTAAAATTTTTTTCCGAGTGGTCAAACTTGTATGTGGTCTCGCATTATCTTGTTGGAACACTATACCTTTCCTATTGACCAATTCTGGCCTTTTTCTTTAAGTGAATCATTCAATTTTTCCAACTGATGACAGTACACTTCAGAATTGATCGTTCTGTTGCTCAGTAGAAATTCAAAATAATAGATTCCTTGGAAAACCCACCAAACAGATAGCATAACCTTTTTTTGATGAATATTGGCTTTCTAAGTGCTTTGAGCCGGTTCATCTTTTCTACTCCAGGATCTTTTGCGCTTAACATTGTCGTAGACAACCCATTTCTCGTCCCCAGTGCTGACACGTTTCAAAAATGGATTATTTTCTTGGCGTTTGAGAAGCAAATCACAAAGGTCAATGCGACGGCACAAATTTTTTTCCGTAAGAAGATGAGGAACCCATATGTCGAGCTTTGAGGTTAAACCTCAAGCCGTGTCAAATGATCATGAACGGTCGAATTCGATAAATTTAATCTCTCAGCGATCTCACGAGTTGTTATTCGCTGGTTTGCATCAATTAATGCCTTTATTGTGTCTTCGTCAGCTTCAACTGGCCTTTCAGAACGTGGTTCATCTTCGAAATCAAAATTGCCGGATCGAAATTTTGCAAATCAGTTTTGGCACTAGCGCTCACTTAACACATCTTCCCCATACACATCGGATAATTTTTTTCTTGCTTGAACAGAATTTTTACTTTTTCTATAGAAAAAAAGTAAAATGTGCCGAAAATGCCGTTTTTCACTTTCCATATTTAAAAGGGTGTCAATGAAAAACTACTGTGCAGAATCAATTGAATTTTTTCACAAGCAAGCCTTGCTATATTAGCTGTCAAAATACATATGATCATGCGGCTTAAGTGTGAAGTTGGTTGTGAAAAAATACAATTAAGTCTTCTGTTGGGGAAAAACGAAATTACTTTCCGAACGACCTAATACAATGCACATAGGCCGGTGGATTCATTCTCGTTGTACACGTTTTTGTTTAACACGTCTGTTCTCTTTTAGGTTTCGTACAAGACTGTTTATAATTTTCACGATCGGTGTCCAGTTCGTCAAACGTCTGTTTTCGTCTGGCCTTGTCAACTATCATATTTTATTTAATTTTATTTTGCTTACTTCATGAAAGTTCGCAGTTATATTCACGATAATATATTTAATTAATTCGATGATAATTCCGCGCTCCTGCGAATGCGCATTATCGTTTACATGCAGTTGTCGCAATAAACAACGGCGTAGTTTGCCTTTACGGAAAATTCACCAATGCCAAAAACCAACGATTAGTTATAGACGTAATGTTGTTGATAATGAGAGCTAACTCGTAGTTTGACGGTACATCGGATTGTCGTCGTAACTACTACCGACGTTACGTCAACTCACGCCTCGTGGTGAAGACGGAACACTGCGATTGATTGCATGCCGAAAACCAATTGCAGTATGTGCTGGAAATAGTTATCGAAACTACTTTGATTTTTCCGTGTAGACTGATAGGTATAACGTAGGTATGACATGTGGGGTACATCTTTAGCACTAAGAGCCCATAAATGGAATTCATGTGCTGCTCTCCTACATTTCGAAATACATTAGTGCACTCGCAAATCATTTAGTTATTTATTTTATTGTTTCTTTCTTTTCTATCCACACTATCTTTGGTATGAATATCACACGATTTTAAGTAAAACAAGAAAAAAATGTGTGTATTTTTTTCCGGCATAGCAGAGGTTCATTCTTCGGATTCGATGATACATGTACGTTCGCACTATTGGCAACTCTTATATTATTGTTATAATTCTATCTTAAATTGTTTAATTGAATGTTCTACTATAAGTGGAAAGTTATATTAGTTTTTAATGGTGTCATAGTGATGTTTACAAATGTACTGTCGTAATTGTACAGGGTGCGCCATCTTTTATGTCGGTATGTAAACATTGAATAACTTTGACATTTGTCAACGCGGTAGCTGTTTGACCGCAATAGCAAAAGACGTTACATTTCCGGCACGATAGCGTGCCGTCACGACAATATCGTTCGGGTTTGTTAGGATTATTCGCTCAAGTAATTCTCACTCAGGATTCGCAATATATATTAGAAAAAGGGTCATTGTGAAAACTACAAGAACTCGTTGTACAAAGAGATTCTTCCTTTGGTATATGCGTTATATAGAATAGCTTGTGTGTGACGCTAGAGAGAAGGCAGCGCGCATGTGAGAGCGTAGCAGAGTTACCGCCAGTATACTAGGGTGAAAAGAAAGACTCTATACGGAAAGGCGATATCCCCAACAGGGTTTTCTCACTAAAATACTGGAGCTAACTCCCACACTAAAACCAGAGACGAACGACGACCTTACCAGAAGGTTGCAGATTCGGGAGCCTCTCGAGAAGTAGTCTCGCAGTCGTCCAAAATCACCGGGGAGCGCACGTCGGTTCTTGTCGGACAGATACGGTAGCGGACACGGTATAAACGTCCTCGTTGTACAAAATACGGCGCAAGAGTCCTCGACAAACGTTAGCTCTCGTTGTTTCAGCCGAACAACTCCTACCCTCCGAATGTTAGCCACCAATAAAATTCAAATCATTTTAACGATACTTGCGCACGGCTTGGATTTGCGAGCCGGCAACGGGACTAACGAGAGCCTAGGTGCCTCGCACGTAGCAGTAGCATGGAGCGAATGACACTCGGCAGCGCATCGAAAATTCAAATGCCGGCAGGGATCGTTGCATCTTCCAGTCCCCATGCTGCGGGGATGGTCTCATGCGTGGTCCTCTCAACGAGAGCGCTGACGTCATAGTTGTGTCTCCGGCCTCACAGCATGACGACTGCGGAGACTCGAGATCTTTCCTCTCGTCGATAAAATAGGTTCCTTCGTGATCCCGCTGTTGACCTTCTCGTCGATGCTTGGAGTACGGCGATAAGGGCGCCGCCCGTCAGGAGTATTATAAACAAAAAAAACGAAAAAACACGAAATTAATATTTATCGTCACCGTACGCTACATAATTCTCCAAGCAACTAAAATATCCTGTCACAGTACCAACGTGCACGCGCAATATTGAGTTTGTTCGACTTCAGCTGACTTCATCCAACCAACTATGTTTAACCGCTACAGAACAAACAACCACGGAATTTAAAAAAACGCATGTACAATTTTTTTTTAAACCACCCGCGCAAATGCGAGAATTTTATCTCAAGATAAGTGACGTGAAAATTTCCAGTAAAATATTTCCCCAGGGAAGATAATCCCCAACAGATAATAAGCAATCCAGCCCCAACCCGAGTAATTTTCCATTAGGTTAGACTCAAAAACGGGCCAGATCTTCTGTGTTTTCTCATCAGGTGTGGTAAAGGAAGAAATTATTTTCCTTGATGACACGGGAAAAAAGTAGTTGCGATAACCAATTTCAGCATATGCTGTGTCGCGAATTAGTTACAGAAACCAAATCGGAATAGTATTCCCAACTGTTTTCGATTGGTGAGCGAAAAATAGTGCCGGAGACCAACGACTTGATTCCTCTAACCAATCACAGCGCTGCCGCCACCAAAATCTGTTAGGTAGTACAACTAACGTCGGCAGAAGTTGCGACAAGCATTTGGATCGTACCGGCAATCTACGAGTTGGTTCCCATTACCAATCGCTTTCCTTCTATAGCTAACCGGTTGATACGTGCTACGACTAAAACTTTTCACAAAGGTAAACGACGCCATTGTTTGAAGTGACAGGTGGTTTTGGGTGGCCGAGGGCTTGCAAAAAATATAAGTGAAATGCATTGAATATATGGTAAATATACAGTGCGAAGCATGGCGCAAAGTACATGCCGGTCATCACTGCAGTAAATAAATAGAAATATCCGTATTACCTTAGTTTTTTTTCATATTATGCTCGTTGATGGACTGTACTACCGGTAAACTAAGAATGTCCTCTCGGTTGGTTACCGTTACAACCGATATTTTAACAACGACATTGTAGTTTCTCGACCCAACCGATTAGTTGGCGCTATACTAACTATTCCGGTTGGTTGCCAGAATCAATGTGTCAGTTTCTCCTAATATAACTAACTTTGTTCTCTCGGTACAGAGTACGGAAAACATATGCCGAAACGTGCACTTGTGTTAAATTCGTAAGTTTAGTAAAACAGACCGCTATTTTCAGGTAACAGATACATTTTAGTTTTTGTAAATAGAAGAATATGAGCAAAGTAGATTAAAAAATTAATTTCGTCTGAATAATCTTAATGTTGTTATGTGCACATTTCTTTGCATGAAATGAAAACTTATTCCTTGGCCTTTCGACTACGATTATGTCTCTAACAGTGCGAATACGATTTTTTTAAAACTATTATTACTCCCGACGGGAGTATACGTTTCACTGACATGGTGCTAGTGTGCCAGTTTCTATGCATCCGATATTCTCCGAATCGGCTAAAGATGTCTTAACAGAACTGGATACATAGATTCTGTGCATCGTTTCCTTCATTTTTTCCCTAGATTGTATATATTAGGTGAGATTTCAAAAAGATAAAAGCGCTTAATAAATTTATGAGAAACACGGTTGTGTATATCGAAATGCCACAAAATGGCTGTCATTCCTACTAGAAGCGTCCATCTATACTACAGTCACTGTCGCTTCAGGCGACCGTCACTACAATCGGAAGACGTCTACTGAACATTGCAACCGACTTTTACATATCAATAAACATGCTGGCGTCTAGACTCTAATTTAAAAGAAAAATTATCTACGATATACACGTTTTGTAATGCAGAAGAAAACGTTTTCCGACTGTAGTGAGAGCGATAAATTAATTATTGTATTTTAAATATGAAGTTAACTAAGGGGGGGGGGGGGGGGGGGTAAGGGTTTGCAGTTTTGAAAAATCGATTTTTTTGTCTTTTCTTATAGTTAAACATTTCAAGAATATAGTCTCAAAATTTGAAGTCGATCAGAGCAAAACTCTCGAAGTTATTGACTAGTTAGTCTCCTCTCGGAAAGACAGCGCGCAGCTGGCGAACAGGTATACAGTTTATTCACTTGGGGATCGTTCTGACCTATTGTTCTGTTTCGAAAAATGTGTATTTAGTAAAGACAGGTAACTAAAGCCGTAAATACATATTTTATATGTGTATATAATACTACTACTGTATAGTACATTGTAAAAGCGTCTCTGACGAGCGTCAGTTAGTTGTTGTACGTTCGATCGTGCGCTTATTCTCAGTGATTTTATACTTTTGTCAAGATATTTTCTGTTAAAAAATGCTGAGAGTATCTAAAGTTTCGAGAGATGACTGAAGAGGTACAAAAACTTATTTGTGCAGAACGAAAAAAAGCCTATTCCAAAGAAACAAAATAAGGATGAAGCTAATACGAAGAGTGCATCATCGAAAAAAATAAAGTTGAATACCAATGCGAGCGTGTCAGAAGACGTAGAAAAACATTATAGAATCATCGATTTTTTGCTTGTTTTCTCAACGATTTCAAGTTTGGTTAAATGTGCTCAGTGTGATGGTTCAGTTGAGTTCAAAAGTTGCACAAAAGAGGGTCTTGGCTTTCAAATCCAGGTAAAATGTGCCAATTGTGATCCACGCTATATACCGTTGAGTGAGAAAACTGGTCCTCGCTACGAAATCAACACTCGATTTGCTTTCGTAATGCGTACATTAGGTATGGGTTTAGCAGGCTGCAATAAGTTTTGCGGTCTAATGGACATTGCAAGTAATTTTTGTATCCAAACCGTCTTATTTGGATACCATGGCATCGATTTGCTCGTCAAAACGACTGCTGAAAAATTTCTCCTTTCCGCCGCAGACGAGGAAAAACAGAAAACAAGTCCAAATGTGGAGTCTGATACTTTGAACGTTTCTGGCGATGGCACATGGCAGAAGCAAGGCTTCAGCTCCTTGTTTGGCGTCACTTCATTGATTGGTTATTGGACTGGAAAAGTTATTGATATTTTCATAAATAGTTTGCATTGTCAGCTTTGCAAATTATGGGGAAAAAAGTTGAATACTACTGAATTTGAAGAGTGGCACGAAGAACACGTTGATAATGCTGAATGTCAAGCCCATCACACCGGACCATCAGGTAACATGGAAGTATGCGCAGTAATCAAATTTTTTACTCACTATTGATTTACACTGGCTAGAGGGATTCAATGTATTTTGAAGATCGAAGAGAACTGACTGAAAGGGCCACATTTCGGCCCTGTTATACGATGTCGATACTCCTTCCAGCGCCATACCCAGGGGTTGGGGAGGGCGAGTTCCTCTGGCCTAATTGGTTAGGAAGTCCCCGTCTCCCACACTCCTGGTACAACAAGTACAACTCCTGGTACAACTCCTGGTATTACAAGGAGTCTGTCCTTACAATATTTCTTATCTTATGCGGTGATAGGGGTTGGAGAGGGCAAGATTCTGGTTCTGGTTGGCTAGGTCCTGTCATCTCCCACGCGACCGATGTACTAGAGGGAGTTTTACTCCTTATCTCAAACGAGCAAGGGGCCCTTTTCCCCGCTTCCTTATCCTGAACCCCTACTGCAGCGGCCCCGCGGCTGAGCCATGCAGTGACGTCAAGAGGGTTGCATTTTTGGGGACGTAACACGTCCTAACTTTACACATCGTATACGACCAACTCATGAGATCTGTTAGCTGTCTGTCGACGTTTGACGACCTCACTGTAGTGAAGTCCAAAGAAATTCCAGAATATTGACGGCGTCTAGACGGTGTGACCTACCAATGCTGCGCTATGATTAGTCAACTCTGAACGCTGATTCCTGAGAAAACACCCTGTATAATAGTATTAATATACCATAACAAACGATTCTTATAATAGTAGCATGCGCGTCTCTTAAAAGTAACTAAAGAGTCATGTGTGACTAAAAGCACTGAGCACCTGTGAGCGTCTCTTAACGTCTTAAATACTACGATACGAGACACTCTTTCATTGTTCCCGTTAACGAAAGCGATTAATGTGAATCGCACAAATTCAATCTTGACGATAAACTCATTGAATAATGTAATAACTCGAACGCAAACGAGATTTTTTTTAGCCCTCATTATAATTACTTTCTTACTTACGTTTAACTTGATCTATTACAAAATTGTCGTAAGCATTACGTACGATAACAAGTTGCAAATTATAATTGTTCGTATTTATATATTATACTAAAATATATACAGGGTGGCCGATTTATCTGAAGACATTGAAATATTTCGAAAACTACGCATCGAATCAAAAAAAGTTCTGAATAAAATTTGTTTGCCTGGAAGGGGGTCATCCAATGATACCAAAGTCGACCCCTCACCCCTACCACCTGGGGTAGGGGTGGGGGCAACTTTGAAATCGTAAATAGGAACCCCTATTTTTTATTGCAGATTCGGATTCCCCATACAAAAATAAGTAACTTTTATCTGAAACATTTTTTTTCGATTCATGATAGATGGCGCTGTAATCGCAAGGGACCTGATTTTTGCGAATATCTCGAGAAATTACACATCGAATCGAAAAAAGAAAAAAGACATGTTTCATTTTTCAAAAAGCTATTCAGCGATACGAAACTCGATCCACCCTCCCCCTTTTTGAAAAATGAAACATGTCTTTTTTCTTTTTTCGATCCGATGTGTAATTTCTCGAGATATTCGCAAAACTCAGGTTTCTTGCGATTACAGCGCCATCTATTACTAATCGAAAAAAAATGTTTACATCTATATTGTACTTTTCAACGTACGCGCTGCAGTTATAATGTCATGAGAGTCATCAGCGCTTGTCACGAACTATAGAATAGACCACCGCTTAATAGTTCGCGCGTGGATCCTCACGACGCTTGCTAACCAATAACAATTCACCTCTTTCGAGCTTATTTTAATATAAAAATTGAGATCTATTGCCTAGAAGTAACGGAGGCTTAAACATCCGGTACGTCGAACCTTCAAAGATGACATACTTGCCAAAAAGAAGTCGATAAAATATTAGTTCTTACGTATATCTATATTATACTGCGCGCCGAAGTTTCTAAGTTATAGGTATCTTTGATCAAATTTATTCGTTATTAGAAGATAATGAGACGCTATCGTTGACATTCGGAACCTCAAGATCGGTGAAAAAACGAATTTTTCGTCGTTTGAAGTGATGATTCGACCAAACTCACACTACGAGTTTTTTAAAACTTGCATGGAATATAGAATCGCATAGTAGACGACCAGGACTGCATAAAAAGATAAATAACGAACGTAATAAGAGAATACAGAATTAGGTCGAGAGAAAAAAATCACAGGCTCTCGTATAATGAGACTCTTCGCATGGCATATCTTCGTATTTTGTTTTACTATTCCTTTTTTTTTACTTATTCTATCAGAGTTTCTAAGTACATTAAGCGATGGTTCGATACAATTGTACTCCACATTATGTAGTAATATAGAATATGTGAGTCCAGTGAAATTTAAAGTCTGAACTTGACTTTTTAGTATTTTCATATTATGTACTCGTATGAAAAGGAATTCGTGGCCTTATCTATGTCTCGCGCATACGAATGCAGCGCACGATAACGACGAGATATGCGATTCTTTTTATCGCGTCCGGGTGTTTAAAACAGAAATTCACATGCTCCGAGTCAAAACTGCAACTTTTAATAAAATACACCAACCCATGATCCAACTTTTTCTAGTTCACTCGGCACACGAAATCCAACGTATATATAAAAAGTGCATACATGCATTTATGTATGTATATGTACATTTATTCTGTAGCTCTGAAGCGGAGTTGCACAGAACTGCTGTGGGATCGTCGTGCCAGATAGAGAGCAAGAGTGAATTACACTTTGTTCCTCTTGCGTTACGTCGGCTCTCAACGAAAACCATTTTCACGCTTGGACTTTATTTGTAATGCTAATGCTTCTTACGAAGCAGAAGAAGGCAGATATAATTAATATGATGCAAGATGTACACCGGCATCGTTGAATGGAACGATGAATTGAACTCATCCCACGTAGATCGTATGTGTACCTACTGATCGCGCATTGAATTTCAATGGCAATGCAGCTTTCCGTAATATTTGTTTTTCGGCGGTGTGCCAAAACAGGCTACTAAGCCTTACGAATAAGATCGACGGCTTGTAGATTGCTGGAATGTAAACTGAAACTTCTAACCCAGATGAGCCCACGCCCTTTCCTAGGGCCTTTATTTTTGCACGGTCATGGACAGAAAATGAGAAATGCGCACACAATTTCTTCGTTTTCCATAATTTAAGAAGTTTTAATGCTCTGGAAATAAGTGTCACCGAATCTGGTGGCCTTATAATTAGTAGAAGCTCTTAAATTGATCTCGAAACTGCTTATAACACACAACATGGTTCGTTCCTAATACTTCTAATTTCGAATCAGCAATTGTAGAACTTGCATTTAACTCCAGACAGAATAGCATGCATTTATTAAGGAACAAAGTTCGTCGGGTTATTTAAGTGCGCTTGTAGTAATGATGCAACCGAAGGTCCCTTAATGCCTTTTTATCCGTAAGATTCCAATGACACGCTCATAAAACCTGTTCAATAATACTTCCATGCATACGAACAGGTGGATTTCTTTCCAACAGGAGAAACGTGTTGAGAGCCACACATTATCCGAAAACTTGAACCAAGATACTCGCAATAACACCATCCGTACTCTCCGCTAGTTAGCTTCCTAGCTAAGTACCTAACTAAAGAATACCCAACGATTGCCGATGACAAAATATATTCAAAAAACTAATTCCCGAGTCAGAAAAATATGTTTTTGGTTTACTTTTAATGCCACCAATATATTTTATCGTCATTTTATTATGCCGCATGCACAGCAAACATCCATTTCCGTATTAATATGTGTAGGAAACGAATTATGGTAAAAACGACCAGTGTAGGATAGGAGCGGTAACAACTAGGCTTTTCATGTTTGGTCCATATGATCTCCATAGGGTGTAGTTAAAAGTACTACAATCGTTGTTCCTGATATACTTTCCATGCAGCTTCTTTCCATGCAGCTTGTCATCTCGATGTGGGTAATAAAAAGTGCTGCTTTCCTGGGTTGTGGTGGCTTCGAACAATTTGTGAGTACAGGTTTTCAAAGATGGATTGGAGTGTGGGGGGGGGAGGAGGATGAGTGGGATTACAATCATAACACTGTAATAACATAATATAATATAATATAATATAATATAATATAATATAATATAATATAACATAATTTAATAACACTAAAAGTAGGGTTTAGAAATAGAAGTAGGTAGTAGTATTAACTCCTTACTTTATGCTGCAGGTGAGTGGTGGTCCTGGAGCAACTCAGCGAAGGACGTGGCATTTGGGTGACATGGTTCGTTACAAGTTAAACCGGCAGGAAGAACCGGCCAAGGACCAAAGTCGAACTGTCAACCTAATCATTATATGTACCTATGAACCTAACACGATACCGACGATGCACTTAACTATCGCTTAACTTTAAGTTTTTCGTATTGAAATACGCTATTAGTCCACCGGCCATTCTAGCCGATAGCATCGACATAACTATTATTCCAATAAATGTGAAAAATTGTCCAGACGCTCTCTCTCTCTCTCTCTCGAACACATAGAAAGAGGTTCAGTTTTGACTCTGTTCAAAATTGCATGCGTATCTATGCTTGATTTACGATGTACCATATGTTCTGATACTACTCGTATATATGTTCTTCAAATTCCGTACATGAATCGGATCGGGACATGATGGGTTCAACGTGAATGTAAGTGGTACCATCATTTCAAAATGTTGTCACTGGTGTCACTCATGTTATGATCGCGGCGCAATCTGGATTCCAATAAGGACACCTGTCTTGGGGAATCCATGGCATCTTTTCGATCAGGATTTGATCGAACGTGGATTCGAAGAATTGGTGTCGCGCAAGAATTTTTTCACGGGAATTTGTACATGTTTACGTGCTGGTTAACTGCTGGGATGAGGATCGATCTTTGGAATCTCGAAACATTGAAAAAACATTCTGTCACTACATAACTATAGTTTTTCACCATCTCTCTAAACAAGACTCTGATATTTAATTCTACTGAAGATTCGAACACGATTATGGTATAAGAAACGGTAATAAATCTTTGAATTTATTGAGTCATACAAATACAGAGTTTTTTTTTAGTTGCATATTTCAAGTGTAGATTATAATGATACATCCGTTAAGAATAACAATGCGTTATATTTGAAATGCAGCCACAAATGCTACAGTAGCCTAGTGGAACTAAGTGCTCACACCAAGGTTGCATCTACCTTACTAAATAAACTAGGAGGAATTTTACAATAATCATTGTATCCGAAATTACTTTACTTCCGCGAAGCATCGTCATCAAACGTCCGTATGAATTATATAATCTAGCTCGTCGAAATAAAGTCGTGATTATTTACGACAACGATATATTGTGATAAAGTATTTTGCACGTGTTTCGCACTCGTACTTGGCTCGTAACATTAAATTAGTTTCACTCTTTAATTGCTAGGTTTCCCCCACTTCACCAAAGTGTTGGGCGAACATATATAATGTTCTATGGTTCGTTAGAATATAAAGCATCGAAAAATCATAGATCATCAGTTAGAAGTGTTAAATCAACGGCCAAACAATGTACCGCAGCATTTTTCTTATTACGCTCTTCGCACTGTCGGCATCTGTGAGTAGCGTGTGATGATTAATTTTCAAGCTGACGATGAATATAACTTAACTCATTACGAACGAATTATCCAGGCTACGAAAGAACAAAACAGCGAAGACGATGAAATAGTAGAGGCATGCATTACTGAAACCGGAATTGACCCTGAGCTCTTAAAAGATTGGCACTTAATGGTTGAAAATATGGATGACAAAATGAAATGCTTTGGAGCATGTTTGATGTCGGAGTACGGTGTGGTGAGTGGTAAAAATCATGTAATATATGGAGCATACTAGAGAAATTATACTTTGATTCGGTGAAATTCAACAAACGGTTGATTGGACCAAAATTAAGTTGCCTCATACTCACTGTACTTTTTTTAACATCACTTTTTCAGATTACGCTGTTAAAAGTACAATAGTTGTTTAAATAAAATTTAATATATAAATTATGGTTCGTAGCTTAAGGCAGATGACACTTTCGACCTAGCTGCAGCAATCTCCATAGTACCAAATGTGCCCGAAAAGGAGGATATAATCGCTGCTCTGACTGCTTGCGCTGATAAGAGTAAAGAATATATACTTACAATGCTCGATGCTAAAGCTCGAATCATGGTAACCGGTAATATTATGCTCAATGAGTTTTTGTTATTGCTTAACAGAAGGTGCCAATGATTGTGAAACTGCGTACGAGATCTTCGAGTGTCTCCGTGAAAACAAGGTACATTCCGACAATAGAACAGTTTATTATTTTATTCGAAATTATATAGATTGAAAAAAGCCCCAGCTTTATCTTTTTACCGGTTCATCCCGATAAAGGGCAATGACAAATTCAAAACCTCGTGCTTCTACCTGAATGATTTCATAATGTTAATTAATCATGCAACAAGTCTAGTAAAAGAATTTTCCCCATTTTAAAAAAAGGTTGGGCTATTCTTATCAACGACTTCTAAATCTTTATCCGTGAATTGTAGAGCAATCAGTATGATACAATTTTCACGTAATATTTGGACCATTTCGTAAACTACAAATAATCGACTTACTATACCAAATTCATACTTGTTTCGTGAAATTGCGATAAACGCGTGATTTACAGGGTTTATTCAAAATTTCAGAATGGCATCAACTTTTTTTTTTCTAACCAATCCATTCGTTTTTAGTTACAGATGTGGGAATGGTAAAAGCAGGACCGCACATAATACGATTGAAAACGGAATACGCTGAGAGACGCTAAGGATAAAAATAATCAACAACATATATATTGTAAATTATAATATAATATAAATTCCTAAATATAAATTCATTCATAAAATATCTATGGATACAAAAAAATTAATTTTTTCTCGCTTCATGGATATTAAATATTTTGTGTCGTTATTTTAACTGCATCTAAGGAGCGATCATTCACATGATAGAAGCTTCACGAAACACCGTTCAGACTCCGAGTTAAATGATACACAGATTCCTATATTGCCGATGATCTCGCAAACAAATAACAAACAAATCGAATTCCTATATTTTGTCGGCACTGATCGCTGCACCAATTCACGGAGAATCAACGAAGTAACCAGCCCGCTATCGAACCGGAAACTTCGAAATTCTAGTCTGGTACGTTATCAATTATGCTACCACAGGTCTTTAGATATATAATTAAAAACTATTTGAAATATTTCGGAGTCGATATTTTAGCTTTCGGTAATTTAGCTGCGTTTAAGGAGCGATCAATCACGACCTCCTTACAATTAAAAATCGTCGATTCTGGTTGATTCATTAATTCTCAATGAATTCGTGAAGCAATCAGAGTCGATAAAAATATATAGATTTGGTTTATTTGCGAATTACTCGCATCAAGAGCATAAGTGGTCATCCCTTAGACGCAGCTAAAGTAATAAATGTTATAAAATAAAAATATCGACCACGAACTATTGTAAACAATTATTCAATATGACGGTTTAAGGTATAGCTCAAATGTCTTTCATGTTTTTTATTCTTTCACCTCCAAAAACAGCTGTAAAGTTAGAATCTTGCGCATTGCTCCCGCAATTCTGGGGTCCATAGTCAACACAGCCTCCTCGATGGGAAAGTGCTCTGCTCAAATTTGGCTTCCTCGTGGAGAAATTAGGCTTCTTTAAAGAACTAAGGAATAAATGCATGCAATGTTTTACTTTGAATCATTCTTTTAATATTTGAAAGGATAATTCTTGCATGTTTTCTTCAACTTTGAGTTCGAAGTTTTAAGAAATTAAAGAGACACCGAAGAAGGTGGCAGAACCAATTGCGGTATTGTGCATCGAAAATGGTCGTGATACTAATTTATATTGGGTCTGGGAAAAAGTTCGTAACGTTTTTCCCGATAGATGGCATCAATTGCAACTAAGTCAGGAAACACAGATCGCAGCGACACCACTAAACGCTCGTTGGAAAGGTGACACTTCGAGCATTACTTTGAGTGTATAAACATCGAAATTGGTGCAGTGGTTAGAAAGTTGTTTGCGTTTGAAAATGGAGAAAAGTAATGAAAAATTGCGCTATATTTTGCAATATTATTGCGACAAAGAGAAGAACGCAGGCTTGTGAAAAAAGTTGTGCTGTGTACGGTGAAGGTACTTTATCAAAATCTGCTGCGCGGAAATAGTTCGCTCGCTTTCGTTCTGGTAATTTTGATGAGAAAGGTGAGTCACGTTTTGGTTGTCCAATCACTGAAAAAGTTGATGAAATTCTTGAAATAGTCCAGCAAGTAAGCATATCAGTAGTGTCGATATTGGTGTGGAGCTAGTCATTGACCACAAAAGTGTTTTAAACCATTTACACAAAGCTGGCTACAAAAAGAAGCTCGATGTATGGGTTCTTCATGAGTTGAGCGCGATAAACATGATAGACCGAATTAACATCTGCGATACGCTGCTGAAACGCAATGAAATCGAGCCATTTTTGAAACGTGTCATAACCGGTGATGAAAAATGGATCACATACGACAATCGGGAGCGTCAAGGATCGTGGATAATGGATGGTGAGCCGTCACAAGCGTTCGCGAAGCCAGAATTGACGGCGAAAAGGGGGATGCTGTGCGTGTAGTGGGACTGGAAGGAAATTGTCCACCATGAGCTTCGTCTGACCAACTGGAAATTGAGTCTCAACTCTACAGTGGACAACTAGAGAGATTACGCCAAGCCATTGAAAGAAAACGGCCCGAATTGATTAATAGGAAAGGTGTTGTCTTCCATCATGACAACGATCGACCACACACTTCTTTGATGACCCATCAAAAATTGCGAGAGCTTGGTTGGGAAGTTTTGATGCATCCGCCGTATAGTCCAGATATAGCACCATCTGACTATCACTTATTCCGATCTCTGCAGAACTCTCCCAATGGAATTAAACTGCTTTTAAAAGAAGCCTGTGAAAACCACTTGATTCAGTTTTTCAACCAGAAACCGCAGAAGTTCTTCACCGATGGCATCATGGCTCTACCCGAAAAATGACGAAACATTGTCGATAATAATGGAGCATATTTGGTTTTAGTAAATTCATTTTCACACTATAAGAAAACCAGTTGAATTTTACTAAAAAAACGCCACGAACTTTTTCCCAGACCCAATATTAAAATTGGAAAAATTCTAAATTGTCACGAAATCTAGACCCCTCGACCAGTTCTTACCAACTTTAATACTAAAAACTATTTGGTATTAGTCCGTTTCTGTAGAAAGCTTTTGTCCGATATTTATCTTTTGTAGTTTCTCTAAATTATTGGAACGTGAGGCAGTTTGGCCTATTATTCACATATTAACGGAATGAAAAATTCATAGAAGTCGTTTGAACCATCTCAAAATATTAAGCTACAGATATTTTCTTTTGAGAGAGTTGATTATACGTTAAATCCCAACGACTAGTGTCTTGGGAGTGCAACATTTTTTTATACACCCATTGAAAAAAGTACAAAATTTCGTATTCCATTTTCCAGCCACCTGCTATCATGTCTCTGCGATGTAAAGCATTGAAACATTACATTATGCACGTTGTATAAATCTGATATTATCATGACTACCAATTGAATTTCGGGTAATAGCATTCGAGTAGGTGCACTTTGCATCAATTATCGTATTAGACAGGCAAATGTGGCTAGGTGCAAGAAGACAAATCTGTAATTAGTCAGATGAAGTCGTTATAATTGCATAGCATAATAGGATAGTTAAAATGAAGCCGACGTGCATATTCGACATCCGTCTAATTATAATAAGATTTGGTCGTATGTAACATTTTTCTTAGCCGTTATTCAATTGGCCTATTCCAAGTATGTACTGTCAAGTAAGTTTCGTGATTTTTATAAAATGAATTTCGTAGAAAAGAACAAAATATGATATTTGAAATCCTAATGACCATTTATTTCCATTATCGGAAGCAGAGGTGATCGTGTACTGAACCGGCAGATAATTGTTTTGTTTTTGGAAGCGTACTCAGAGACGTTCATTAATATGATATTCGAGAAGGAAACTTGGTTCTTCTCGATATTCAAACTGTAAATGTTTATTCATCACAAGACAGAGTGATTAAGGATTGAAAAAAAAAAACATAGGAAATATGCTTGCATATCACGATAGACATTTTACAGTTCAAAGTTAAGTAAGTTAAGTAAGTTATTCTGGTTTTGTAACGAATTCTTATCACGAAAGATCGTCAGGGATAAGCCGTTCCGTCACAAATTATAGATAATTATTCAAATTTAATTTCATTTGTCATGTTAAATATGTGTATAATATGTTTTTCAAAAGTCTTCAAAGTGGAACCTTGCACATTGCTTCCTAATTATTTTCCACCTTTCACGAAGCCATCTCTATGCAATTATGGTTAAAGGAACGATAATGATCTTCGTAGAATTCTGGTAGTAACAGTTATCAACTCTGATTACAATCTCAGCTCACCGATTGGTTGGTGCAACAAAATAAATTCGATCAGGTATTATTAAAAATATTTGACAAAACGAATAGAAGGTCATTCATTTACAATATTTCAGTATATTTACTTAAGTAAGTTGTATTGTCGTGATCGCGAATTATAAGAAATTGTCCCGTTTCTGACATTAAAGTTGTGATGGACGAGATTGAATAACGAGATTTTATTATACAATACAAATAGGGCGGTGTATTTATTCCGGGCTCGATTCACTAATTAAAAAATATGTTGTTATAAAATTATTCGTCATTTACACATATACCATTCGCTAAGAGGCTACAATAGTGAATTGAATTATCTGTCAAAATAGCTGTACAAGCAGTGTGTCTTTTTCAGGGTCGCACGACAATGCGAGGTGAATGACACTCCGCTTATCATCAGGGCTGGATCCTTGCTACTCTCACTTTCTGATAGCTACCGTTCTTTCTAACCAATTGCAACATTAAAACCAGGAGGAACTTCTCACTGGTATGTTCTCCCAATACTTTGCATACATTCTGATCTTGGTTAAACCCCTTTCGAGGGAAACCAGTAATTCCAAATGAAGTACCTCCGCCTATCATCGACTTTAATACACAACTGCCAAGGTCTTGCTTAGTTTCCAACCAATCCACGTACTTTGGCAACTGTCATATAAATTACGAATTAGGCTCGCACATTCAAGTTACATGTATACTTTAACCCATTTACACATTCACCTACGAGAACGTGTTTGCGATTTGTCGCTTTCCAGACACCCTCTACCTTGCTCTTAAACGTTAAGTAAATGTTAATTGCTTAACTACGACATGCTGAGATCACATATTTTTACAATATAAATACGAGGTCCGGAGCGTCAGTCAATTAGTCTTTGGTCACCCGCCTTAATAGGTAGTCGAATCGGCGATAAACCAAATAGTCTTTATCCAGTCCCTGTCGCAAAACACGGCACAGTACCGTACCACAGGCAGTGACGCGATTCGCTTCTCAGCACTACGATAGGCACTTTTCTACAATGCATTCCAATTATTTGCACGGCATTAAGAACTTGACTGAAGCTCTGCGACACTCTTGCGCGTTAAACTTATTCATTTGTCTAAATTCAAGTACTCGATCACACTCAACTTATACACACACTTGTATATTTCCCTTTGCATGTCTATTACTATTCTTTTATTGAATAAATATGAATTATTTTATTTTCTATAAATCAACACGTGTAGTTCCACTCACATTACCTCGAATGATCACCCAATTTTTTTGATAACCCTCCTGAAATTCACGAATGCGGATGGAATCCTGAGAGGTTCACTCACTCCCCACCTACCTTCGTGACGACGGAGCCCTGAGACGCTCTCTTACTCCGTTATTCCCTTGTGAGAACGGAGCATTCAGGGCTCACTCTGTTGTACGCGAAGGCTGTGCCACACTACTCTCCAGCGATCCCTTTCACATCCGTTCACAACCTCACATATGTACACTGCACTACCGACACACACTCCAACAGATACTCACGGATATATACACCGAGCGTCACGCGATGGACCCAGTGGCCTACCTATATAACAGCGATCGATATACCTACACGGCACTAAAGACACACAGCTCCTACAGATACTCACCGGTATACACGCCAAACGTCACGCAATAGACACACCCGTATACCTATATAATGCGATCGATATTTACAATACTCAACCCACTCCGAGCTTCCCTCGGCCTACCCATGTATCCCATAGTCAGCTAAGAGGCAGCCGCGAGATAACTACCTGTATCTCGCAAGACCAATCGGCCCCTGCTGTAAATATAAAGCGCTCAAACGTGACTAAAAGATAGTAGATTCGGAGGAATAAAATAATTATTTTGCTAGTCAAACCGACTACCCTCATTATAAAAGTCTCCCACCTACCTCTTCCCTCAACTCTCATCCACTCTCACTTTTCGTGGTAGCTGTTGGTTCTGCTTCACCCTACTCTTAACTTAATCCTACTTTCTCCCCTATCTTCCTGAAACCCCGATATATTATTACCGCCACTACCAAACTCGCGAGTGATCTAACGATCACCACACCTCCAGCCTCTTCAAGGCTTACCTCTTTCACCATGTGAGGGATAGCAAAGTGGCGCCCAACATGTCCCGAACATCGCAATTGAGCGAAAAGAATCCACCTACGCTAAACCGCATTCTATGCTAACTGGACGAAGCCCTATCAGGAGATCGGCTCGTTTACAAGGCGAATTTCCACCACCTGCACTTCTGGGAGAGCAAAATCAAAACCCAGTGGCGCCCACACCAAGACCAAATACGGACAAGGCAAATCAAGAATTACCCCCACCACCATGTCCCCGAGGCCTTTCCAAACCTTGAGGCATTTCTACAACAACTCAACAATATACGACCACGACTACCACTTCTAACCTATAGTGGCGAGGATCACGAAGACCGAAAAAAAGTTCATAAGAAAATGTGAAAAGTTTTTTAACGAAACCCAAACAGCAAATTCGGTTCCCTTTCACATTCCTTCACAACCTCACATATATATACTGCACTACCGACACACAACTCCAACAGATACTCACCGATTTACACGCCGCGCGTCACGCGATAGACACACCCGTATACCTACCAGGTGTACAAGTATGAAATGCGGATTTTTTTTCTAAAAAAACATGTTAAATGCGGAAGAATGATAAAAAGTGCTTTATTCAAAGTATGCTCCATCGCTTGTTATACATTTTCCCCATTTTTCGGGCAATTTGTGAATACCACGCTAGTAAAAATCTTCCCCTTTTGCTGCGAACCATTCATCGAGACATTTTTTCACGTCTTCGTATGAACCAAAGCGCTGCTCAACAAGTGCGTGACACATCGATGCAAAGAGGTGGTAATCGGAAGGAGCCAAGTCTGGTGAGTAAGCCGCATGGGGTAAAACTTCCCAGCTGAGTGCTTCCAACGTGTCAGGAACCGGTTTAGCCGTATGTGATGGAGCATTGTCATGAAGAAAAATGACTTTGTGTTGCCTCTTTCGGTATTCTGGCCTTTTTCCAAGCAACGAACGGTTCAAATCGGTCAATTGTTGTTGGTAACGTTTAGTATTAATCGTTTCCCCAGGTTTTAACAGCTCATAATAGACCACGCCCCTCTGGTCCCACCAAACACAGAGCATCGTCTTTCTGCCAAAGCGATTCGGTCTTGCGGTCGATGTGGATGGTGCGCCTGGGTCTACCCATGATTTTTTACGCTTGGGATTTTCAAAATAAATCCATTTTTATGCCCTATAACTATACGATGCAAAAACGACTTCCTTTTGTACCGAGTGAGCAAAATGTCACATGTGTTTTTGCGCTTTTCCATTTGTCTGTCGTTCAACTCATGTAGTACCCATCTACCGGTCTTCTGAATCTTTCCCATCTCTCGTAGCCGATTGGAAATAGCTTGTTGACTAACGCCCAATTGCTCGGGGAGTTGTTTTTGTGTTTGCGAATCATATTTGTCCAACAATTCTCGCAATTCCACATCTTCGTATTTTTTGGCGGCTTTCCACGTTTCTTGTCTGTACGTAAGTCACCACTTTTGAAACTCGGTGTTTCCATCGTTCACACGTATCTTGCGATGGAGCATATTCACCATAAGCTTCTCGAAGTAATCGATATGATTCAGCAGCAGTTTTCTTCAAATGAAAACAAAAAATTAATGCTGTCCGCGAATGCTTTTTATTCGGTATGAATTTCGACATATTGAACACAACAACATAACACTATGCACACACTTTTCCAATTTAACACTCGTGCACGTCTGACACTTGTTGATGACACAAAAAAATGGCGCAGTGTCAAATCTTTATAGCACAAACTGCATTCGTGCGCTATTTGTTGTCTGAAATCCGCATTTCATACTTGTACACCTCGTATATAATGCGATCGATATTTACAATACTCAACCCACTCCGAGCTTCCCTCGGCCTACCTATGTATCCCATAGTACTAAGAGTCATCCGCGAGATGGCTACCTGTATCTCGCAAGCCCTATGGGCTCGTGCTGTAGATAATAAAGCGTTCATACACGACCGAATGATAGTAGATTCGGAGGAATAATACAATCATTATTTTGGTAGTCAAACCGACTACCCTCCTTAAAAAAGTCTTCCGCCTACTTCTCCCCTCAACTCTGTGTGGTAGCTGTTGGTTCGCCCTTCCTGCTCAATCCTACTCTTAACTAAATCCTCCTTCCCCCCTATCTTCCAAAAACCCCGATATATTATCACCGCCTTTACCAAACGTGCGAGTGATCGTCATCACCACACCTCCCACCTCTTCAAGTTCTGCCACTTTCACCACGGGATAGCAACTCGTATTGTAATCTTTTCTCAAACAATCTTACACACATTACACGAAACTATTGAAGTACACTACATCATTGGATTACTCAGTCAACTCATAAAAAATAAGCACACAATACTGAAAACACCTATTGCAAGCTCAGCTCCCAGCTCAGCGCATTCTAGGATAAACTCTGGAGACAACCTCCGTGTGATCGTACAATTCACACGTATCCTAAACACGTTCAGACCTCTCTGGACGTAAGATTACAGCAACTAAGTCGTTGTTGCTCTTACATACTATTTATGGAAAATGCCCAAATTCGAGCGTGAGGTTTGCTACTCGAGCGCAGGGAGGGTAGCACTCACATGCGGTCGCAATCGGGGTCCCTCCTGCGGAGCATGCGATACTTTTTTCCGACTTCGTTGAAATGTCCACATTATGCATGCAACAGCGTTATTATTGTTACAATTAATGTAAGTAAATGAAAATTAGTGACAACGGGGTCGCTCCGCTCGCGCTATAGGCTATGTCACAAAGCGTCCAGGGGCAAAGCTTCGGTGGGGAGTTGCACTAAAAAAAATGTTTTGTTGACTAAATAACAAGCCGTGATTGGTATCCCTAAATGTTGAAAATTGGATTTTTAAAACGCATTGAACGTTTTTGGCCGAATTCGCCCAAATCCGTAAGGTCCATGATCTAGATGTTACATCCCATGTGCAATTCCAAAACGTTCGTTGGATATTCGATACAAAAGCGTATTATTATAATTATAAGCATGATGGCAACGAGTGTCTCTCGATCGCCGTTTGATGGCGCCTCCCGAGCACCATATGTTTTTCTCTGGGTTAGTCTCGCAGTTTTTACCTTTGAGTAAAAAGTAGGAGCTGGCGGTCAAGTGCGCGTGCGCACTAGTCATAGCTCGAAAAGTGCCACTTTCGGCCCGCGGTTGACGCGTGCAATGTGATAATTTCAGCGCAGCCGGAAAAAAATAGTTAACGAAACTTTCTTGTTTTGGTTACTATAACTATCTTGCGATACAGCATGTGCTGGAAATAGTTATCGGCACTACATTGATTTTTCGGTGTAGACTGAATGATGTAACGCATGTTCATGGGGGGTATACTTTTAGCATTAAGAGCACATAATGACTGCTTCGGAGTGATCAAAATCGTCATCCGTACATGGAGGGAGTTACTTAAAACGCGGAAAAATCCAAAAAATAGTAAAATGTAAAAACGCAAACAAATCGGCCAACCTTTTCGTTAAAAAATGATGCGACTTTTTACGGGGTTCCAACATACATGTCATAAATGCTAGGGTGGCCACATTGAAATTTCAGTATAAACCCTACGCTAGATTTAACGGTTAATTAAATGTTATTTAAGTGCTCCAATAAAATGGCTAAATAGGTCTATAGAAAAAAGTGCACGTTAGTATGGTAGTCAGAGGCGAGAGGCGGAGGGCAAATATAGTGCGTCTCTGCAAGGCTCATAGTATTTCTGGGTAGGGAAACTAGAATCCCAGTCAGTCATCTTTAAATGTAACATTAAAGTGGTGGATGCGTTATTCATTGAAACGCTATTCATTGAAACGAGCTCTCACTATCATACAATACCAACGTCGCTAATAGAACAGTCGAGCACTCGAGACGGCAGGCGGATCACGAATTTACTCCTTCCACTTGCGCGAGTGCTGTTGCTCTACTTTCCGAAATATATAGATACACTCGCAAATCCTTTCGTTATATATTTTTTTGCTTCTTTCTTTTTTATCAATACTATAATGGGTATGAATACCACACGATTTTAAGTGAAACGTAGAGAGAAAAGTGTGTGATTTTTTTCTGGCTAACCTGAGGTTAACTCTTCGGATTCGATGATACAGTGCGCTCGCACTATTGGCAACCCTTATAATATTTTTATAATCCTGTTTTAATTGTTTAATTGAATGTTCTATTATTTGGTGAAAAGTTATATTGGTTTTTGGTGGTGTCATAGTCATGTTTACAAATGTACTATCGAACTTGTAGTCATAAATATATTGATGATAAATATATTTTGCTTCTGTCTTATGCGGGAACTTGGACCTGTGAATCGCCTCATGCATTTGCACCGATAACACTCACGAATATAAATTTAATAGCGTTAATTCGGTCTCACCCTCATTGTATTTCCACATCTGCACGGATATAATTCCTCTTGCACACCTCGCCGTTTCTCATTGTGAAATTTTCAATCAATTGTTATCATTAGCATGGATACTCAGCGATTATTATACTACGGAAAAGGAGTATAACCGCCATTGGTGGTAAAATTTCCGTCGAAGGTAGTTCTCTGAATGCACGTATATAATCACAAATATCGGTAGTCTCCGTTCCCGGCGGGTGTCGTTGGAGTTTTTATGAAAAACATATGACCATGGGTGTAATGAAAAACCTAGCAGCATGAACATGTGCAACGGGCATCCACCGTATTACCCGTACGTGACAGGAGCTTCCAAACTGATGACCGAGGCCGATCTAAAATTCTCATCACAGTAATATAACATAAAAGCATCAAGTACTTAAATGAAGATTCAATGTCTAATAAAGATGAAATTGCAAATAAATATTTGATTAAAAATTGACATTTCATAACAAATGAATATTTCCTTCCCTTAAATATCACCCGCGCAGAAAACAATAGCCCAAGAGAGAGTTCATAACGCACTTCATCCTGTGGACTCCCCAGACTGTGCGTGCACGCGCACCCTCGTTTGTGTGTGTGTGTGTGTGTGTGTGTGTTGGGCTTCTAAAACTTAAATGTGTATATCTCGGATACGAATAGATCAATTTATTCTAGTAATCCCTTCTTCCTCATTGATTAAATATCCTGAAAAAAATATGTGCATTCTCTTTGAGGTTACTCATACGACGTAAATCCTATTCAGGAGAAGGATTAATTCATCTACTTCTGACATATTCACGTATTTTTAATTTTTATTCTTTATTTTATTTTACCGCTTAACTTTTAACTCTTATCAATACTGGCTGTACCAAACCAGTGCAAAAATAAACGAAAGCATCGTATCGACGCATACTTCCAGACTCTACACATTATAAACGATCAGCTGATAAGATCTGTCAGGTGTCATTGACTGCATACCGCATATAGTACGCGAACTCACCGACAGTTGTCATTTGACCTACCTCCCTGAAGTGAAGTCGAAAGAAGTTCTCCAATATTGACGGCGTCTAGACGCTGCCACTGTGACCTACTAATGCTGCGCTGTTATTGGTTAACTCTAAGCGCTGATTCTTGAGAGAAGTTGCGGCTATACATGTATACAGCCTCAATAATTCTCAAGAAATCAGCCACAACACCTCAAGCAAGGTTTAAACGCTTATATCTCGATTTTATCGTCAATTTTTACCATACGACCTTTTGCCATAAACATTTTCACTCAACGGTGAATCATCTATCTAGCCTCAGTAGCTGCTATACGACCTGTATGGGTTAATATACTAGAGCAAACGATCTTCGAAATAGTAACATGCGCATTTCTTTAAAAATAAGTAGATAGTCACAGAGACACTAAAAACACTGAGTGCCTGTGAGCATCTCTCAACGTCTAAACTTTATATAGCATTTCCTCTTATGAAAATATGACAATAAAAGATATTCTTTCATCGTTAGCCAAAGCGATTAATCTGAATCATACAAATCCAATCCTCACGATAAACTCGTTGTATAATATAATCACTCGAGCGAAAACGAGATTTTTTTTAGCTCTTATTATTATTTAAATCTTGCTTATGTTTAACTTTATCTATTACAAGATCGTCATAAGGCTTACGTAGGATAACAAGTTACAAGTTGTAATTGTCGTATAGTATTCAACGCCGATTCTGTACACGTGCAGTGTAATTCATAGAAACACGATTTGTCTATTGATAATTCAGCACTCCACGTTAGTATCCCAACATTGTTTACGAATATACTCCATTAAACAAATAAAACTTGCTGAAAAGCGATACATTTCAGTTCTTGCGAGCACCCTAAATAGTCCTTATGTTTTAAAAGTCGTCAATCAGGCTTTACATGGAGGGCCCACCCGCTCTCACGAATCTAAGGATCGAGCATTTTGCAGCCACGTCACGCAAGACATTTAACAATCAGATCTTAAGGTGTTAATTTCTCCTCGTATGTAATGAATTTTAGCATATGAATAATAAATCGTATTCGACTCGATGATCAGTGTATTACACCAAATAAAACCAAATGTCCATTTTTATTCTTACGTGACTTAACGTAACACGCATACGTATTTTTTTTAATGAAAAATTCAAAATTTCACGACTATCCCAACATAGTCTATAAATATTATTTGCGCATTGTACGAAACGCGAAGTTGTATTTTTTACCCATTGACTTCATTTGCACGCGTCTAATGTATTATTAATGGCGTCGTCTAAATCATATATCAAATGTAATTCCCTTTCTAATTCGATATTCTCTACTCTCATGATAATTGACGTGCATTCTCAACCATACTTTTGGCTTGGAGAGAATTGTTTCACAGAAGATATCTTATATATAAAGAGGCCATGATCATGTACGTCCGCACCGGTCGATACTGCCTTAATTAATGCAGCACCTGACGGTCTATTCTTTTGTACCCGTAATCAGCCGTGTGCAAACTCCTATATATAGATAGATGTTCAGCAACGATGTGGAATATACTTCTGTTCTATAACTGCTGGGTCGTCGTCAATTATAAGATTTTCGATATCAATCAGAAGTCGTAATGAGAGAAGCTTCTCCAGTGCTCGAGTACTACATATCGTACATTCTTTTCATTTTGCTGAAAAGGATAGAGAGGGCTCTTTTTGTAGTCGTGCACATGGCTTTCGTGTCTGTGTGACAAGTTAACGAGAGAGGTATAACGGATTGTATACGTCTCACGTACCAAATACCAGAGTTCGTATAGAATTGCCCGAAGCTTGCAGAGTCCGCAGGAGAGCAGGAGAGCTCCAGTAAGGATTTTTACGTGCGCAACCGCCGGATCTACTCGTCCTTGTTCTGGGCGTTCTGGCGCACTCTCGCATTCTTCCTCACTCATGTCGCATAGGGTCGTACCGGTTGCTGCCAGCCGGCGGACGTAGAAAATAGTAACGAGAGAAAAGAGAGAGAGAGAGAGAGAGAGAGAGAGAGAGAGAGAGAGAGAGAGAGACATCGGAGCAGAGATCGAAGGATGCGCTTCTGCCGGGGCTAGAGGTATACTGTCGATAGATAGGTAGGTAGTACAGCAGCTAGATTCGATACGATCTACCCCCGCATTTCGTCTCGCGTACGTACCTTGCAACCCCCGGCAGGAGGTGAAGAGCAAAGAGAGGAAAAGGAGAAGGAGGAGGCAGTGACGGCGGCGGCGGCACGCGAACGGGGAGAATAATTATGAGCTTGCGCACAACACACACCCTCTCTTCGCGACGAGATAGACGGGCGGCGAGAGCAACGGGTGTAAGGGGTAATAGAGCCGGGCCCGGGTTGTATAGCCGAATGAAGGCGCAGTTGGAATCGTTCGTGGGCTGTTAAATCGCACGACGATATCACTCAAGTGTCTTTTTCCTGCCACAAATCTCTGCTGGCAAAAGCTTGCACATTCGAAACTTAGGACCACGCGAACTACAACACGAGTAACAGACGAAAAACATAAGGGGTTAGAGAGCGGTTTAGTGAAGGAAATAAGAAGCAAGTACAACGCTGGCGATGAGAACCTGTGGGCGGAGGAGGGTCGAGAAAAAAAAGGAAATAAAAGATAAATAAAGCGGTAGAAGAACGTGAGACTCCGAGTCATGTACCGTGTGGCCTAGTGTTCTTCGCGTTATCTACGTGTGTGTGTAACTGACATTTTTACTGTAATCATTTTCCGTGCAAAACTGCGTGGAGTACGAAGTAGAGAAACGACAGAGGAGCCAGAGGAGCTGAAGCAGCCGCAGCAGCAGCAGCAGGAGAAATAGCCGTCGACGCCTATCCGGATGCCGAGGCATGCGCCGTAAAAATAACGAGATTGATGTATCGCGGAGCGCAGGTACAAATTCACTATATGATGCATACAATATATATATACTATACTATACGTTAGTATAGTATTTTGCATGTCCACGCACGGATTTTCGGCTGCCCACACTTCGCTACGTGGGTATACTACAAAATATCAATGCGAGTCCGCGCGGTCTCCGGCTTCCTCCCTCTATTCTTTGTACACAGCATATTGTATAAGTGGTGTAGGTGAACGTACGTGACACGCATTATTATATATGCATGCAATACTCTATGCTACGGGACAGTAATTTCTATGCGTCACTTTAAATAATTACCCCAATGATCTTTGTTGTAATAATAATAATAATAATAATAATAATAATAATAATAATAATAATAATAATAATAATAATAATAAAGAATTCAATTTATTCTGCCGACAGATATCGAGCTACTTCCTGATAATATGTTTGACAGGGATGAGCATTTCGCTCATCTCCGGGCAAGAGGGAAATGCCACTTCAGCTGAGAGCAATATACCCTGTCCCACGGAATGTATTTGTCTCTCATCCAAGCAGGTAATTCGTCAACCTCGTGGAACGAAGGCACCATTTATATAAATAATATAAACACATTATTTATTTAATATTATTAATACTGCTATTGAGTTTAATTTCATTTGAATCAATTTAATTATTGCTGATATACTTATTAAGACCTTCGGTGGTTCGGTCATAAGAATATAACGCGATTAGTACATTGGATCTCATTGACATAATCATTTTTCGCATAAATATTCAAGCGATTGATAGTTTTGTTCTAACGTCCTCTATTTGTGTTAAAACTTTTTACCTTTAACAATAAAGTGTAACTCATATCGAATATATTTTGGGCAATCAGTATTTTAAAAAATTATAATAATTTCGTGATACATCCCATCCCACGCATTAGCTTGTCGTTCAATCAAACAGGTAATTCATGAAACTGATGGACTGAGACGATTGAAACAAATATATTTAGTTGTTATCATTATAAATAAAATAACATAAAATAAAATCATTTATTCATTTAACATAATTATGTTTGTAAAAATATAAGGACTTACGACAATAGTTGAATTAAATAATCAATTCCGTATGGTATCAGGCTCTTTGCAACACCGGAGGCCTGCAGGACATCCCGACGTCTGAGTTGACGCCCGCAGTCGAAGAGTTGTCCCTGACGAAGAATAACTTTACGATAATAAAATCGGACGCCTTCGTCGGTCTTCGTAATCTACGTATACTGAACCTCGACGGGAACAACATATCAACGATAAAGTCCTTCGCTTTTAGGGGACTTAACAAATTGACCGATATCTCGATTCAGCAAACGCCACTTAGCTTTATCGGTCAGTTCTCGTTCGCGGCATTGCAGAATGTTACGTCGCTGTTACTCGCCAACAATCGTATCAGTTACATCGAATCGTTCTCGTTCGCAGGAACGAGCAACGTGAAGCTCATACTGCTGAGCAATAATCCCCTCGTGACTGTGCAGAGTAAAGCATTCTCGAGTCTGACGAATGTCGAACATCTCATATTTCCATCGGGTGTACAGGTAATCGAACCCGACGCCTTCAACGGACTGCAAAACGTTGGACAGATTAAATTGACCTTTATGGATCTAAACAGTCTGCAACCCTACACTTTCCGTGGTCTCAGCCACATAAATAGGCTCAACATTCAGGAAAGTGATTTGGGAGCAATGCGAGCCGAGGCCTTCGCTGGTCTCACTAACGTCGAAAGTCTCAACATACTCAACAACAAGATCGACGTTATCGAGGAACTTCGGTTAACAAGCGAAAACGCCGTTGGTATATTCAGATTCAACGGAAATCATGTGCTCGCGGCACCTCGTGCCAAGGACACTCATCTTCGTGTGAACACAATTGCTGCGAACAACAATCACTTTCCCTGCGACTGCCAGATACACGACGTACTCGAGGGCGATCTCGTCAATGGATCTATCGACGAGTTTCGTATACGCAACTTTTGCATATCTCCCATTGAGTTTAACGGTCGAGCGATGAATCTCGTGGATTTCGATATTATTGCGAAATGTCACGACAAAGTCGTGCAGGACAATCTTGGCTCAGGTGGAATCCGCGTATTCATGAACGTATCATTGGCGGTTGTCTTACTCGCGTTTGCAATCGTTTCCACAATGCACTCGGTGTTTGCTTCGCTTTGAAGGCTCGAGAGACGAGAAAGTGAAGTTGAGAGCCGCTTGTTCATTCAACGTTTGCTTATCGAAGTCAATCAACGAGATATCTTCCGACTGTCACGAAACGCACATAATCGACTAACAGCTAAAGGGAACTCCCGCAAGTACCTAACGGTAGACAATACTACTGTAGGACAAATAATATGATAGCTATAAAGCGCTTGTAACTTCTTCCCCCTTCAGTCCCTCAACGCTATTCTTTTTTTTATTCACATGTGCCGATATGTTTTCGTGATGGCAACGAGAAAAAAGGATACGCGAAAGTTATCCGATATTGCGTGTCCGCGCTTTGCAAATATGGTCGAATTGACTTTAAACATCAATAGACTTAGCGAAAAGACAAAATACAAAAAATACATAATATATATATATATATATTGTACGGAAATTGTACATCTCGCTATACATTGTATATTGCAGGAGTCATTGCGACCACATTGAACCAGTAACGACAAATAGTATATGTACTACTGATATGTAATTTTGCGTAACGGCGAGTGCTAAAAGTAATATGCTTGACATATAATTAACGTACGTCGAACAGCTGACGCACTCTGTGTCTCTCGTGCATGTGTCGATTATGATAATGTAATTATTGTAAACTGGCTCGGCCTCCGGTCGGCGAAACAACCGAGGACCATACTTTATACACAAAGAAACAAAGAAAAAAAAAGTAATTACTCGTTTTCAGGGACGAAATCGGATAGATTCGATTGATGTAATATTGAACTATACATATATACATATATATATGTAACGCTCGATTGCATTTGTGTGATCTTTCGTTAATATAGTTGGTTAATAATATAACGTGTAAGTCGTACGTTAATAAATATACGAAACACGATCATGTGCGACCAACCGAAGATAAAAGAACTTGTTGCATGACCGACTGAATTTGGCTACTGTTTAAAATCTTACTGCGTCCAAGTCGAGAGTGGAGCGGACGCACAATTCTCTGATCCAAATATAGCATAGTGTATGCATTGGTTGCAATTATTCGTTACCAACTACCAGCGAAGCAGACTTGGATAGAAATGCAGTTACTTACTCTGGTTTGCTCCGGTTTGTTTCACCTTACGAGAAACATTAGAACTACGCTTCGATGTAACTTCGTTGTTAATCCTAAAGTAAATTGTGTGTACCGTGAAAGAGGCAGAGTTCCAACCCACATAAACTTATACGGTGAGGCAAACACGGCACTACCCTCGGAAGTGTACAGTAAGTAGAACCGTGCAGTTGGTGTACGAACTGGTTTCCGCGGTATCGTTGCATGATTTACGTTTTAAACCCCGGGTCGTTACCTGTAGATCGATAAATGTTTCATTTAAATACGAAGGTAGCTCGATCCGTTCCGAAAATGGTGGCACCTCATATTGTTATATTTGGCATTGGAGTGGCAATATGCACAGCTGTATATATTGCATCGGCCTCTTACCAGTTCTACCGTAATCGTCAACATCAGTACGATTCACATAATCATTTTGAGGGCACCGACAACCTACGGCTGGATCGGAGGTAAACATTTTCAGCCCTTCAAATATATATATATGTATGTATATATATATATATATATATGATATTTATACAGGATATTAGGACCTTGCGGGATTTGCGATGGCGGGGTATCCAGTATAGATGGCTACCAAGCTCCCTGTAATCATTATGTTCATTACACATGTGCAAATGGCATGAAAAAAGAATTCCCCAATTTTAAATTAGAATGGAGTCAAGTAAGAATGAAACAAATGATCATTGATTTTTTTTTCATCTCTATTTGAATTTTTCAAACAATGACTTCTTGTTATTATCAGGTATGTCCAGCGTGCTTAAAGGAACGCATGAAAACATATCAAGAACCACAGGAAACAGAGTAACAAAACTTTCAGATCAAAGAAATATATAAATGAGCACTTAAACTATATTTACTATCGTTTTGTACGTTTCATAGATTGAGGAACAGGACATTGAATTCACGAGAATGTGCAAACTGTCAATGTAAATTTGAAGATGGACAACAGGATATAAGGACGCTAGAATGCAGTCACCGTGTACACGGAACATGCTGGATTCGAATGCAAAACTCCGGCTCTCCGGTAATACTAATTTAGTGTATACATCTCAAATTCTGTCGTTGAGCCTCCATCGTATTTCCTAATCAGTATGAGTTATAAATAATTGCTTGTTTTTTATTCTTGTTGTCACAGACCTGCCCATCGTGCATGGATATGTAAAACCCTTCAAGCGTTAATATATGCGGACGGAATTATCGTATTTACGGGTCTGTAGTTACATATCTGCCTTCCTTATTTGTTCTCAGTGACGGTTCATATTTCAGTCAAAAACAAATTAGGTACATGTGGTGGATGACTAGACGCATCTGAATCTAAGTTGCTTTTGTCTGAAATATTAAACGCTTCTAAGTAAATAGGAAATCTTAAGATGACATGCTATGTCCACTAATAAAAGTGAGATGGCGTAATTGGTGATCACGTTGGAGCGAGAGAAAACGACTAGTTTAATATACGTTTACTTTCATTGTTCTCTATGAATATATAAACAAAATTGTAATAATAAATAAATCGATGATATTGTTATCTATTGAATTTTGTGTGTATATTTCACTGTTAACCAATTTCACGAAAGTGAGGCTTAAATTAACGGTAAACTGTAAAACCATAAAAGGAATACCCAAAATATATAGTGGAGAATAATAAACTTGCGAGCTCTTCCTAACTAATCGTGTTCTAAAATGCATCGCAATATATTGCTCTACCCGCGGGAATTCGTTTTCAAAAGGTGGTACCTCATCTCGAATATGCGATTGCGGCTGCATTCGAAAGCTGGATTTGCATTAGTGCGCAAAACTATTGGCGCTCACGAGTCAAGCAGAGAGCGAGAGGGCGCATCATTCTTTGTTGCTCCCATTTATTGAAAACGTGGCATGTTCAATGCACGGTCTTAAGACCGTGGTTCGATGTTTATTGTGTTAGGAGTATAGAAGAAATCCACAGAACGTATAGTGCTACGGAGATATCAACGCACGAGCTCTTCGTGAGACTCATCGCATTCTAAAATGCATTACATATCGCCCTATTCGTGGGGTTTTCTTTTCAAAAGTTGGCACCTCGTCACTAATGTCCGATTAGGCTGCATTTTAAGGCTGAATTTTCATTACAGGCACAGCATTTGCGATTGGTTTAGACGCTATTAAATTAACGCTATCAAGGCTTAAGGGGATTCTGGAGTAGATTTTTTTATTGACTTTGGTCGATACAAATAGGCTATTTCGTAGTGTACGGATATGCTTCATATTGTACAGGACTGTAATAAGAATGTAATCGTTTCAATGTCTGTTCGAATTTTGATTAAAACCGTGCAAAAAATGTAAATAATTATATATTACTGAGTGTTCAAAAAATTAAGATGGCTGCTCGAAGTGTCAACAGCATCTGTTTTGTACGGTATAAACCTTTCGGGAACTCACGTACGTGAAACCGGATCGAACGTTGATTTTTTAAGATTTTCTGAACATTTCAGTATCTTCAGAAAGTCGGTTACACAAAAGAATTCCACGTAAACTGTATACCGCATTCATGTAATTTGACTGCTTACGGCAAGAATATAGACTACACGAACGCCGTATGACTTTACGTGAACTTCTTTTATGTAATCAAGTTTCTAACGATACTGAAATGTTCAGAGAACTTGAAAGAACCGACGTCCAGTCCAGTTTCACGTATATGATTTCCCGGAAGGTTTATATCGTACAAAACATATGCTGTTGACATTTCGGGCGACCATCTTGATTTTCTGCCCACCAAATTTTCTTATTAGCTGCCGTTCCATAAACGTGTATCGGGGTTTAGCCCCTAGACCCGATTCCACATCTCGAAATTAAGAGTTTAAACTCTGGTTACCCTATGTTAAAACTAGGTAAGGAAAATTGAACCAGGTTTAAGCCGCGTTAATTGATTGAAAAAGAATTGTTGACCGCCTAATGTTCTAATTAGACCATCAATCGTCCACCAATCGATTGGATTAAATAAAAAGTCAAAGTTGTCCATTTAACTTTATGACCGCAGGTCTCAGAAGCAACAAACCGGCTAAAGGTGCCTTTACATAGAACGTACTTTGAGTAGCGCGTAATTTGCGCCGCTAATCACGTATCCGCAATTCCGTTTTGCGATCTACCGGAAAACTAACGACGATGTGCAAATTATCTGGCGTAATTTACCCAAGACGCAAAGTACGCTTCATATGACTAGAGCGCAGTCGTATAAAACCGTGGACTACATGTCGAAGCGATTTCTGATTGGTTCCTCTATTCTTCTGCAAGCCCGTGTATAAGACCGTGCCAACTGCCCGGTGCCTGCAACTGAACACACTTCGCGTGCGTGCGATGAATACTACACATTGCCAGTTTCTTGCGAAAAAATGGCAGCTAAGCGTACTATGTCCAGACTCTGTCTATAAGAACCCTAAATGTGACGGCAGCCTAACGACATCTAATAATAAAGAGAAAAAGCACTCGAATCAGGAGAGAAAATCGTTTTATGATGTTGGCAATTTGTAGATGAATGTCGTTCGCGGCGATCGCGTTGTTTGCTGGGACTGAGCCAGTACCAATGGCGGAGTTTTTTTTTCACAATTTTGGAGGAGGGGTTGGTTATTCGAGTAGTCTAACGCGAATTAATCGCTGTTTTTCTTTATGACGGGGATTTTTTCATTTCTATCGGAGCCTGCCGAAATAGTGAAAGTGGCCGCTCCACAGCGTAATACGTTAATGAGTCAGTAGGTTAACGGAAATCAGTGTTGTATATCCCCAACGCGTTGTATCGTGCGTGTCGTAAGAAACGATAATACACAATTGCGTTTTCCTAGATAGGGAAGACCGTCATTAAAGATTTCGACGAGAAAAACTTTAAAGAAACATGCCTTACCCCGGTGTAGCGTTAATGGTCGTAGTCGGGGTTGGATTGGGGGCATTCCTGTACTATATGTTTTCCGACAATCAACATCAATACGAAAATGAAGGGGGTGGGTGTAATGCACCGCCACCAGAGTATCCAAACTCATGGACCACCAACCAGGATGACAGGTATGTGCTAATCGTTGGCTAATTTTAATCATGTGCATCATATAACCTTTATCATTATTTTAGCAAGGGACGCAGAAGGAAACGAGGTTCGAGCATGAGTTCCGGAAAAGTCAGTTGTACAGTTTGCATTGGGGAACTAGCCGAAGAAGAAATCACGAAGATCTATCCCTGTGGACATAAGTTTCACAAGTCATGCATTGCCGAATGGCGTGAGCAAGGACCCGAGGTAAATTCCACATATATTATAATTATAACTTGCTTACAAGGCTACTTTTACTTGCATGTCATTCGTGTTATATTTGCTTCATGTTCCTCTAAAATATTCTTAATTTTGGTTTAGCTATTACATTTTTTTTCGTCGTTAGAAAAAAGAACGCTTCGCTTATGTGTATCCGCTATAGGATATACTTGCTAATCATGCCAACTTCAATTGTAATTATCTTGACTTGGGAACATTAATTCTTGTTTCAATTTTACAGACACTCAGATGATATATTCAATTATATGTATGCTAATTTTAATAAATTCTGAAATAAATGGTTCCATGGAGGTAATACTTTAATATGATACAATCATACAAGTAACAATGGATTAATACTTTGATGGTCATTAGGTATATAGCTGCTTCTATTTGTGATTGTTAAGCCTTTGCAGGAAAAATAATAATAATTATTATTAAAGTATTTATTTGATGCTTCGAGGTTGGTTCATATAAATAAAATACACTGATGTAACATTCACTGTTACTAATAAATATTTAATTGGTGCAAGCAATAAAGTCTTTTTACCAGGATAATCACACTTATTAACTTGGTTTTGCAGTTGAGAAAAACACACTATCATTTTTCTTGTTTTACACCTTAAAGTATTCCAGGTTTGAAGTATATACAAATTCAAAAGTTATATGGCAAGATTTTTCATTGAGGCAAGATGAAACCTCAATATTTACACACATTAGCTGTTTTTCTCTCAACTCTGCTGGGAAATATCATATAGTTCTTTCTTGCACTTATACATATCTCGGCCCCTCTTTGTGACTTTTCTTTTTTAATGGCACTTTTAAAAAAAAATTTCACGTAAATTAATAATGTTTAGTCATGCGTTCCTTATTTCACTGTATTGATAATTTTTTCAAGTTGCTAATATATCGTGGATCGTATTTGTAATTACAGGAAACTCGAAATACGTGCCCGAATTGTCGAATGGGGATTTCTGGTTCATCTTCCTGCAATAAGGATGAATAACTTCCAGCGATGGCAGAAACAAGAGAAAACTAACGATTTTGACGGAGTCAGGTTTGAGTCCGTCGTTATAAATTTTCACGAGCGGGGCTAGCGTCGAATTAGACGATAAATGTATGTTTTGAAATTTGATTTAATTTGAGGACAAAATAACACTGCAATTACGCAAAAACTCCTACGGAGAAAATTGCGTATTCGATTGATACGATTTTTTGTAATGACCGAGGAATGCGCGTCATTCGCGTATCGACACTGATTAGCTTTGTTGGGTGACAAATATCGACGCAGTTTCTTCGAAAAAATTTTGCGTTCTTTCTAGCAATATTTTTTATTCAATTAATTTTTAACACTTTTCTTTCGTGCTTGAAGTAGCGGTAGAATTTCATTAAACCTAAGAGCGATAAATTTCGTACATCGCGCAACTACAACGGATGATATTGATAAAACGAATTAATTATTAAGAATTTCTATATCGGACGAAAAAAAAAAACAAAAATCCATTGTTTTTAAGCAAAAGAGTCGAAAGAACGTATCGTCGTTAACATGTGATAATTTTTTCAAAGACGATGATTTCACGAATATCCCTCCGTCAGGATAATTTCTCTATTATCATCGACTGCTAATATAGCTCGTTCACTATCTTTTCCGATAATTATATGAGATTAAAACTAAGTGACGGTTGAGACAACCGGTCGTTAGTTACGCACTTGTCCCCTATGAGGGTCTAACAATTCGCTTGGGGTGTCAGCTGAGAGAGAAAGAATCAATTAAGAGACTGAATCGATGTACATTTAGAGAACTTTACACCGTGGTAGAAGATTTTTTCTCCTATCTCTAGCGTCTAGTATGTGGCGTTCATTTGTTGTACGTGTGAAAGGCGTATAATCGAAGATATCGTGAACGATATACCATGCGAACGTTTCGTCGTAACAAAGAGTTCGTTCAAGATTTCCTCGACGATGAATCAAATTCTTGAATTAATTATATACATTTTGACTGAAAGTCGGCGTGGTCGGATTTCCACCAAGTGGAACGACGATTGTCCCGAAGACGTTCGATTGCGCAACTCTTTGAACAATCTATACCACTGATTTAATAACAAATATATAATGTAATAAAAGACGAGAGAAGACGGCTAAAATAAGATCGTACGTGAAATGTACGCTGCTTCGTTCGAAATGAATAAAATAAAAGTTACTGAACACAATCCAAGTACGATTTTTTAGTGTTATCAGTTTATTGATATTATCGTTCAAACGCCTAGCTGTTGGATACCTTTTGCGTCTTGTAGGTGTAAGATGCGTTGCCTCCGATTACCACTCATTATTAACAATAGTCGCGTACCACGCGTCAGACCGGATATTCTGCAATATACTTTCCTTTACACTTTCATTGAGAGCAACGACTATTTTTGGTTTTTGTCTCGTTCCCTTACTGAGCTCTACGATGACCTCTATACTTCGTGCTATGTCGTTTATTGCGCTGATGTGCTGGTATCGCAAGGATACCTCTTTTACGAGCACATGTGCACACACACAGCCCACTTACACTAATGTTATTATTATATGTATATAATACTCATACCCTCAAGCTAGCCCCTACGAATACTTACTCATGTGTGTGCAGTTAACTGCGATCCTTGTCGTACTGCCACTCGTATCCCGCGACCCTAATGCGTGCGTGGTGAACGGCGCGGAAATGTTTGGTACACATACGATACTACTCTGTTAGTTACTCGCGAACGTTCAACTTGGAGGACAAGACGCTGTGTTGCGGCTAACTCAGAACGATGTTAAACTTGAAATATCAACATACCGTTCTTTTAAATACTGTGCTCGATTAAGTGACAATATCAGCCACGTGGACATTTATAAAATCGTCAATGAATCAAATTGACGGTGGATCATCATCAGCAATGATACGAGATCGATCGCACAGATTTATGTAAGTGCGCCGGCAAGATGTCTTTTTTGACAAAATATGTTACAGTTCCTGCTGATGATTTTGATAGTTGCGCGTCGAAGCACGAGCTCGAGAATCATCGAAGAAAAGCGAGGTGAATTCACAATTAGTCTTATAAATTTTATGAATCTGTCAAATTTTTTTTTGAGCTTTAAAAATTTCTTTATTTGCTAGTGTTCAGCAATCATAACGGTAAATAATTATTGTTTAACAATGGCATTAACGCGCTTGTCAGAGTGAGAAAACCCTGTGGTATTGTTAATTGAGTGCTAACATCCACTTTCCGTTACATGGCCTTATACTTTGGTCGTTCGTAGATGTAAACAGAACTTGATAGATCCGTCACTATTTTTTATAAACGCGTAATAAAAAATTGCTACAAATGTTATAAAATGAAATTTAATATTTTAAGTAAAACAGACGAATCGATGACAATAATTGTGTTTTGAAATACAATTTCTGCTTTCCTTGGAAACTGCTTCCATTGTTTTGATTTCACTCCTTCGGCGATTGTCTCAAATTGAAGACGGCTCCGCTTTACTCTAGTGTGACTTTCATTTGTAAATCATTGTACACGGCCAACCAAGCATTTTCGCATTACGTAAAATGATTATCGTTATTGAAGAAAGCGAGAAAGTGTATATAATGGGTTGCGCGCTAACGCGTACGGCTCTTTTACGTGGTTCCGGTGGTACTGTTACGCAAAAGTAGTTGTGTTACAAACCGTACTACAAGGTCGTAAAAAGTCCGAATCGCTTCTGAGTCACTATAAAAACAGCATCGAATCACAACTCTTACATTCTATTACAGAACAGTACGATGACGACATTATTTTATTACAGTGAGAGAATTGGTGCGCGCGTGGGCTCCGCTCGTTTGGCTCGCTCCGGGCGAGAAATTTTTGCCGCTTGGAGTATCCGAGTTTCTGGATAACGTGAAGGCCGGTGATGATTTTCTGCATACACGTGTTGACGTCGGTGAGAGAAAGAACTTAAATAATTAATATTATTATTGTCAGGGCTTCTTGCACTAATGTGTAAAAAAATTGCGATACACTTTCCTCGAATGCTCACCTAAAGGGTTTATAACTGAATATTGAATTTATTTTAAACAAAAGTATTATTGTTGGCAGAGTCGTTGCTTCGAAACGAATCGTCTTTCCTCTACGGTAAGGAGCCAGCTGGCAACGTGCCGATTTATGCGTTATTGAAGGACTGCGCGGTGGACGATACCGCGTTGGAGAAAATGTATTCATCATTATCATCATCATCATCGTCCTCTTCTGCATATACTGCGACGAATGAGGTTATCGATACCTACAGAAGAAGGAGGAAGAGGGTCACTGAGTTGAAATGGTCGGATCGCAAGCGGCTTAACGGGGAGCGGGAAAAAGCGTTGCGAAACCACGACCTCATCCTCGCCTTCCAGACAAATGATCTTCCGGGAAACGAGGTCGTGACGAGACACGACACGATCCGCGATGGGAATCCGATCCCCGAGTCAGAGAACAGGTTCAGGAAACTGCACTTTCACGTGACCTATTGGATGTTCTATCCATTCAGCGAGGGAAAGGCGGTTTGTGTTCTGGATCTTGGATTTTTTGGTAGCTGGCCAATACCAAGCGTGGGGGGTGTTTGCCTGGGTAAGCTCAAGGAATACGGCAGCCACGTGGGCGATTGGGAGCACATGAGTCTCTATTTTAAGGTAAATCTCTTCCCCATACTTTTAATTCGTTTCGTTAAGCAATGAAATATTTATGCCAACGATTATTCGCTTAAAAAATTTCAAACTATTGTCTGGGTATTTAGGGCGAGGATCATCCTGTAGCAATGTACGTATCTGCCCATGACGCAGGAGCGTTTTATCGTTACGCTTCGCGCACCGGTACCTTTCTTTACGAAAGCCAAGAGACGAGAAAGGGAATTTTCCAGAAGCCAATTTTTCCGGAGCGCGTGTTTACCTCAACAGGCTCGCATCCGGTTCTCTTCAGTGCTCGAGGGTCCCACGGCTTATGGACCGCACCGGGAAAGCACAAATTCGTGAGGCTGCCTCGTCTGTACGACGAGAGTGGATTTGGAACAGCTTGGCCCACCTGGAAGAAGATCGAATTGTTGCCCGACGAAAGCACGGACGAGTCACCGGCTTGGATGACTTTTCGGGGCAAGTGGGGCAACCCTAGAAACAACTGCCATCCTTTGGTAAAGCTCGGCTTAAATATCTGCGAATTTGTCGACGGACCGACAGGTATACCAACAAAGAAGGGCCGTTTTCAGTGCTGATCTTCGAAACCTTTTTGGCTGTCAATACGACCTTGCAATAACGATGGATAAACTATTTTGTGACATTACGAACTATCGAGAGTATTCAGAGGGCGAGTCGTCGTGGAACGATTACGTATATCATACAATTTCGTATTGTTCGAATATTGAACGATTCGATTTATTTAACAAGGATTCGTGAAACACCGTGTCGTTTTGTTACGTTGACGCTTAACGGTCGACAAGGCGCAAAGACGCGTTCGTTGCGTCAATGTAAAGCAATAATAAAATACATTCTCGGCATTGGCCGTACAGATGTGACGGCGTATATGATTATACACGCCACGCGTTTAACGCTAGAAAGAGTGGCTGTTGCAGTTTTGTTTTCCAAACATCGTACGAGAGTCAAAGCAAGTTTCTAGAGCGGAAGTTTGTAGGCTGTTTCGAGACGAGTTTTCGCGCTTCCTCGATGCTCGCCTTCGAAAATCCGTTGAGGGGTTTGTTTCTTGTCACTCGACATAGATGCATAATTTCTCTCGTTCTCTACATCGTACACTCTTCAGACCTATAAAAAAAAATGAATTCTAATTTCTGCAAAAAGCAATTTTAGTTTAATCGAACACATGGCCGTTTACTCAGAAATTTCGTCGTCCTCATCGTCGTCTACAGCGATGCTGCGAATACCGTTTCGCAGTAATGGCGTACCCTTGTCCTTCCCCAGGACTCGAGCATGCAGCAGAATTTTCAAGGGCGATCCCGATTTACAACACATAAGCTGGATCTCCTCACTGATTATTTTTTCTTTGTAGGCGAACAGCTCAACTTTTAACCTACGAAATTAATATTTCGCGTTAAAAACTTGTTTTCAATCACGGCTGCTCGAATTGAATCATTTAGTTCATAACATTAACGCAAAATATAATATTTTTAATGATACGAACTTTCGTTACCGGAAAAAAAAAAGATTTTCAAGCAACTGATGAATCAAGAAAGTTTACCGTCCTTTATCGGACAATTACCAATATAAACTGTTATAATCACCTTAGGCAATCCTTGTCCTGCGTAAAATCAATCACCCCGCAATTAAAATTCGAATTATCGACGACGATGGCAGGCGCCATCGTCTGCCCGTCCCGGTGTATGCATACGTTCCATGGCACAGGAAACTCTATGTGGTACCTGTGAAATAGTCGAGGGAATTCCGTGAAAAGAAAAGCCGCGGCTCGTTGTATACCGAGGTACGTTAATTATCTTGCAACGAGCGATGTATATCGCTCGGCTCTGAATTAATTGCCTGTGATGAAGTTGTAGGAAGCCGAGATGTACGTCAATGTGACCGTGACGTTGAGGCTGTATCATTATGTTATTATCTTTGCCCATTCCACTGCCACCGCTGAAGTGCACATGATGCTCTGAAAGATAAGAAAATGTTAATTAAAAAGAAAAACTTCATTCGCATTATAGATATCTCATCGACGATCGAGAGTTTCCAATTTTAGACTACCGTTGTTTACATAAAATATTTCACATTTGATATCGTTCGCCAAGTTTAAAAGAATTAAAACTCCTTATCACACGTTACACTGCTCTGCAGATCGACGGCGCTACCGTTGCTCTTAGTTACGCCGAGACAAACTTCAACTTGAGTTTTCTAATGGAAATACGTCATGGATGTAAAATATTTCAGGTTCAATTATTATTATTATTTTTGAAAACATTATTACGGAACAAATAATAAAATTATTTATTTTTTATAATATTTGTAACTCAGCTTCACTGTATACGTAACGTATCTTTAAGGTTCAATTGAAAAGAGCTCAGGACTACTCCACTTTCTGTCCAGGTGACGTATGTTACACGTGAGCTGGATATAGGACATAGGTTACGTTCATGATTGGAATGTGAGGCTTCGAGTTTATATGTTTGAATTCGTATCGGCCATAGACAATGTCTATGGTATATGCTAATATCGAGCGTGCCCCCAATAGCCCATTTATTTACTAAAAATATTCCCTGTAATCTCGTGTATAAGATGCTTTGAATGCGTACCTTTATCTCCCATATTTAGAAAGTTGTTGGTTCGTCTACCTCGCTCTTATTGTACTCCAGAGAGTGCTACATATAAGACATAAAATACGAGATCTTTTCGGTGATAACCCGCCCCAACGCTGGATGAAGCAAGCTACACACTACTCTACTGCACGCTGCTGACATTTACAATTTACAAGCGCGGCAGTGTGCTCTTCCACCAATATTTGAGGGCAGCACATGCTTGGTTCACCTGGCAGCGCCACTTTTCATTCACGTTCCCAAGCTCGAAGGCATACGACTTTACGTACTACTTGATAAGTTCCATAAGAGAATTAGGTTTTGTACGTGAATCAATGTGATCGACAGTACATTATATGCTGTGTTTCTTAACCAGAATACGCAGAATATTGAAAATGCATGCATGTAGCATACAGCATCCACGATTAAAATCTCTGGTCTAGAAATGTTGATAACCTTTGGATTGAACATTGTTGGATCTTTAACGTATCTGTGAATAACTTAAAAAGTAAAACTGAAGAAGAGATAGGAGATATTTTGTTATCGAATGCGTATTACATACATTTTTTAAAAGGAATAATTGTTACTTATTCTTGAAACCGTTGTTATCCACTTCGTTGGCCTATTCATTGTTGGAGCAGAAATCGTTGTATCGTAATACCTTTTACGAACGCCCTGCAACAAATTAATGGGGCTTATATATTTTTCGTGAATAAAGATTGTAGCGGAAAATAAATATGCAGGCATGGCGTACGACAAAGTCATTCAAGTTGTATTGGGATAGACAAGATCTAATCAGGCTTATAATTTTCTATCTAAAAATTAGAATTTTAGGAAACTTTCGAGAAATGTAACGTGGCTCGGGAAATGTAAAATGGCTCATTATAGCCTGCTTTTCCTTACTTTACTTTGAGAAGCAGTATTAACCAGCTACGAATAGTCGATACATGATACGCTGCTCGACACGGTATTTCTAAACGCCAGATCGGGTTGCCTATAGCGCGTGTCAAGCTGCGTTCACACTATGCCGATCGGCAAGGACAAGCGGCAATTTCAGTCGGCATCGTCGGGTTCTTGGCTGCTTCGCATGTGTGGACGTCTCGTTCGGTGTCGAGTAGCAGTGAGAGGAACTGTTAACTTCACTTAAGAGTCATCGAGCACACGTGACCAACTCAGAATCGAGGGTAGCGCCGCTCGCGGAAAAAATACACATTGTAGCTAGAGCCGCTTGTGGCAAGTGTGTCAACCAAGGCATCCAGCGAAAAGTAACAGTTATCGGTATTGCAGGATGTAAGGATTTCAGTGGCGGGCCATGGAACATGTGGGCCCTGGTCGCCCTGATTGATCCTCCAACCAGAGCTGCCAGAAAGCGGCCGCAGCAGTATGACGCACACAAGCGCACGCCCGTGTACGTGTGACCGCCCGAGCTCGTGGAGCATCGGACAATAGAAGGAGACAGATATATGACTGTCTGTCTCTTTCGCTCTCGCTTGTCTCGGGCTGCTCGCGCTGCTACTGCTGCTAGTGCTCGGGCTGTCGCGCGATACATTTAACTCTGACTGATTGTGAGACGAGCGCGTAACGTATGTTAATTTGCGGTCGATGATAATTCGAATCCACTCAGTGACAAATTTTTTTTCAGTACTTATTGCATTTTACGATTAATTAATTATTGTTATTTTATATTTTACATAATTTTGCTATTTCTTGTTTTATTACGTATGTGATACGGGCCATGTTATACCTCATAAAAACCGTATCAGTACTATTGCTGCAAAGAACGGACTATAAAATGTAATGGTTGCTTAAAAAATTTAACACAACGAGAACTCGAACTGTCATCGGCCGCGGATGAGAGATATAACGCGCACGCTTCACTGATTATCGTTGTTAAGTTGCATTAGCAAATTAAGATACCCAAATTTGATTCAAAGCTTCTGAAAACTAAAAATATGACAGTTAATCCAACTAACCGCGTTAACGATTGTTGGAAGAATTACCAAAAGAACGCAATCCACTCTTGGCCAACGTGTACGTTATTTTCTTCTTTAGTATATATATTTTTTTACAATATATGTGCAGAATGTACATAGAAGCGAAGTTTGCCGAAGTAACGCAGTTGACTTCGTTGTAATTCAGTCCAATACTTGACTGAATTATTATCTTAAACGACCCAACGATAATTGATCGTTCGTTTTAAGTTGTGCTGTTTGCATTTATTTGAAAAAGATAACGGTGAGTCTATATACATTTATCTCTTTTCTCTTGAAAAGTATATTAATAAGCCAGTCATAAACATTGAGAATACTTTAAATTTCCTTTTGTTTACAATAAGTTAACAAAAAAGGTTTATCGAGTTTTATGGAATTTTTACTTGACATGTGTCGCTGCAAGATTGTCTTCCACATATCGTCGAAATTAAATTTAGAAATGATCTTTGCAGTAAAATTGACAGGTAACGCAAATTGCTGTTCTTATTCATTCATCATCAAAGCCACCAGTACAGTTCTCGTTATGTATGATAGTAACAATATTGAAAAAGGAGATCTATTTTCATATTTAACAGTTCAATTCATGGTATTAACTTTACTACAATCTTTCACGTTTATATTGATCAATTTTACAAATTGCGAATATTTATTGTCTCAGGATCTGCGTATCAAATGAAACATTAAAATTATGTTTTGTTCCACAGATGTGTAAAGTTTTATCAATAAAAACAGAATTTTCTTCTTTCAGGTTCATGAACGACATGTTTATTTTTAACCACATAAAATCCTGTTTTATTACTATTTCGCTGAAACAAATTGCAAAATAGTAAAACAATGATCTGAAATATATTGAAAATAAAAGATTAATTTATCCTTTAGGAGCTTCCCTGACAAAAAGAAAAGTAATTACGATAAACAAAAGTGTACGAAGTATATTTTTTCAAAAAAAAGTTTTAGAGTCAAATTTCATAAGCCAAAAATCATAAGCTGTTAGGCGTTCTAAAGATAAAACTCAAGCAGGAATATTTCTATTTCAAAAACAAAGTATAATAGAAAAATGTTGCTATCATATCAGTCAAATTTTCCTTCAGGCACCCAGCCACTTTGTAAGCCATTTTTAGAAAAAATACACAGAACAAACATTAAACGTATACCCAAGGAATACCTAAGAAACACTTAACTGTCAAAATTATATTATTTGAAGTCAAAATGATGTCATTTAGACTGCGATGTATTCCTTGGGTATATGCACTGTTGACATAAAGTGTATGGAAATCTATTTAAGCAATTAATTCTCCTTGCAGAAGTTGAGTTTTCGTGATTAAGCTGTGCATACTAAAAGTAAGAAAATTCCATAAACATTAAGTTCTACAAGGAATATCGCTACTTGGAAGGAATATATATTAAAAGAGCTTATAGAATATACAATATGTACTCTAATTTAGAAAATGCAAATGTTTCTCGGTGTACATTGCATTACAGTCTGTGGCATAAAAGCATCGGCAATATTGATGAGAAATGACAAACAGATTATTATAACATATTTGCACGCCAGTATCTCAATTTAAATATAAATGTACAGAATAACTATTCCGGCTAGTACTTTTTTATGACATTTAGAGATTAGTATTTTTCAGGACTTTTTTTATCCACACACAATAATACTGCTGAAATATATACTTAAAGAATTTTTTCACTTCTAAACCATTTTTTCATAGTTCACACAAGCATTATAAATTATATAATACGTCTTATAAATATTAAAAATATTTCAAGAAAAATTCACAAAACTGTTTCTAACAAGAAATATCATATTTTAAAATGCAATAATGTGATGAAAAAACTACATGGAACAATTTGTTATATAGCACTTTTTAATTGAACATTTCTCAAGCGTTTTTTTTAAATAGCTTATTTTGAAATAAATATTTTCCCTCATAAAAGTGAACATTATATGAAATAAAATCAGCAATATTCTTAAAAAAATGATAATTTATAAATGTGATGTTTAATAAATCTTTTTCGACAACTGCTTTGTAGTAAGAGGAAATTGGAAGAATTCTCTATGTTTATAAACAATTATTGAGATATTTTTAGCGAATAAAATGTATATCGCCATCGTTATTGTTATCCTTTTAAAACGTTAATACGGATACTACGAATACAACAACATACAAATGAACGATAATTGTTGCATTGCCTAGGATATTAAATATTCTATCGATTATTGGACCGCATCACGGAATAAACTCTATTACTTCGACAAACTTCGCTTCAATGGAGAGATGCATGCGACATAATGCACATAAAAAGTATTATGTTTGTTGTTGATGCTGATATGTTGCCAGGGCGCGTTTGTAACGTTCATGTAGTGGTGAGTAAGCATTTTATCAAGACGATACATCGAATATATAATATTATCTGCATGAACAATAGAAGTTGAAGAGTTAATTAAAAGAAGAGGATCTGTTCGCACTGTCGCTTAGCACAACTTACAAGAATCAACGTAGAAATGTGTCATTCATTACTTTTGTATAGATAATTCTTATTATCACCCAATCCGCAATTTGTGCATTGGTGTTTCTTCAAGAAACAAGAGGGAGTAACAATGGAAATTATTTCAATTGAAGCGCCCAAGAAGACTAACAATTGTAATCATCGCTCCGTGTGGATTTTTCATAAGAAGACGGATAACCACGCAAAAATAAAGACTGCAACAACCTGCACGCAGATTATATGAAATGTAGTTTGCACATACAGTTCATAATGTAAGACAGCGAGGCCAACATCAAGATACATTACAGATACATATATATTGTACGTCAGGATATACACTATTTTTGGTGCGATTTAATTTATTGTAGCACTTTTGTCAAGCAAAACAGCTGCATAATCTCATTGGATGTATGTGACAAGAAAAGAAATAGCATAAGAAAGAACCATGAAGAATTATGCATGTATATCCTACGATAAACTTGCACAAAAATCGCATGCAACGTTATACAAACATCCAAGGAAACAACTTCGAGAAAACATGGAACAACCTTAGGACTACGTGATTGCTATGAAAAGAAGCACGACGTTTCATTCAAGAAATAAGGGACACCCTATTATTGTCATCCATAGACACTCGAATATAACTAAATCGAGCAACGTGAAGTGTATAGATTTCGTAACGTTTAGTGACATACATTTATGCTAAAAAGATATTGGCTAAAAAGATATTCAATTTTTTCATAAATCAAATGTTTACATATAAAACGAAATATTTGAAATCGCAATCTTCAACTTTTCTCTTAGTTGCAATGCATATCATGCGAAAATGTTTTCAATAAGAATGTGCAATAAACGCTACTTTTTGTAGGAGAAGAATCTCCTATTTCATAATGTGCAGTCTTATGAGGAAAAAGCGTAACTATAAAAACACTAAACAATACAAACTTAGTTTTTTAAAATGCTATTTGAGAATTGTTAATTTTTTTCATATATGAAAACGTACACAAATATGATATTTCTTGCTGGATACAGCATTTGATTACATGTATCAAAAAATATTTAAAGCAAAAAAGAATAATTGGCGAAGCACACACATACACCTAAAAACTAGGTATGACGTCCGAGTTGGACCAGTGTGTACATGATTTTTGCAACCGACGTTTCGTGAAGATTTCTTTTTACTTTACTTTTTCAGGTTGATCCTAATTCAGATAAAGTGAATTGACATATTCACAAAACGCATCGGATTATAAATCAATAACATGACTTCAACCCACATGTCTAACCTAGTGATGCAATTTATTTACCGCAAAGAAACCACAAATTCACCGTGAAAGTGTTTGATACAAACATAACAAATTTTCTGGAAACCAAAAATAAAAAACTATTTATTTTGCACGGATTATTAAGCGTAATGAATAAATGCATAGTGATACGTGTTAAATAAATTGTATTTCATCTCCGTTGTCTTCAGTCAATTTTATTAATGTAATGTGTTTCGCTAATCTGGTGCTTAATGTCCTGTTATCACTTAAAATATCATGTTAGATATAGTACGTGAAGTATGCACGCTTTATTCAATGTTAGTAATGAGAACTCTATCGTGCTCTTGCATAACTTTCGCGTTTCTATGAACTAACGTAAGAAAATATTAAATAATTGTTTGTTTCATTTATTGATACTTGAATATATTCCAGTTCAATGTATATATATACATTACAATTTCCAGCGAACATCAAATAAGAGTAATAGCATCAATGTCATACTTTCCTATTCGATAATGTGATGTTACATATACGTTATAATCACAACGTTATACGTGATACTTATATACGTTATATTTACACTGTTGAGTACGAAATTAAAAGATTGGTGTTCTATTATTAAAAGAAGAAACCACCACCTTCTCGCGGTTTCCGTCGAGCAACAACATGTACGTCGTACATTTATGCGATATTATAATAACAAACACATGTATATAATTAAAAAGAACATAATGTTGCTTTAATTTAATTCGTGTTAATAAATTATTAAGTATATTGCCAAACATATATATATACTAAAGAAGAAAATAACGTACACGTTGGCAAAGAGTGGATTGCGTTCTTTTGGTAGTTCTTCTAACAATCGTTAACGCGGTTGGTTGGATTAACTGTTATATTTTTAGTTTTCAGAAGCTTTGAATCAAATTTGTGTATCTTAATTTGCTAATGCAGCTTAACAACGATAATCAGTGAAGCGTGCGCGTTATATCTCTCATCCGCGGCCGATGACAGTTCGAGTTCTCGTTGTGTCAAATTTTTCTAAGCAACCATTACATTTTATAGTCCGTTCTTTGCAGCAATAGTACTGATACGGTTTTTATGAGGTATAACATGGCCCGTATCACATACGTAATAAAACAAGAAATAGCAAAATTATGTAAAATATAAAATAACAATAATTAATTTATCGTAAAATGGAATAATTACTGAAAAAAAAATTTGTCACTGCGTGGATTCGAATTATCATCGACCGCAAATTAACATACGTTACGCCAGGGGTCTCCAAACTACGGCCCGAGGGCCACATTCGGCCCGCGGACAGATTTTGGACTATTTCACTTTTTACCACCGGCAACAATGATAATATGGTTTTGGCCCTCGGAACTTACTGGAGTAATCAGTATGGCCCTGAGGCTGGAAAGTTTGGAGACCCCTGCGTTACGCGCTCGTCTCAGACAGAGTTAAATGTATCGCGCGACAGCCCGAGCACTAGCAGCAGTAGCAGCGCGAGCAGCCCGAGCCGAGCGAGAGCGAAAGAGACAGACAGTCATATATCTGTATCCTTCTATTGTCCGATGCTCCACGAGCTCGGGCGGTCACACGTACACGGGCGTGCGCTTGTGTGCGTCGTGCTGCTGCGGCCGCTTTCTGGCAGCTCTGCCTCCAACTCCCAAGTATCGTTGGTTCTGCGCCGAGTCGTATCCCACCGATCCTTGTGGCCGGGTACAGTAAATAAACTTTCAATCGAGAAACCAACATAGATTCTACAGCAACATTGAGTCAGAATAAAAAAATGTCTTGTCTCGGGGCCCGCTTTACGCTTATGCCTTCACGCCCGCTTATCCGCTTATACCGACAATCGTGAATCGCGAATCTACCGTCAGGAGCTGGAACTAACAATTAGATAGCATAGACTGCAATATGGCCGCGAACACGACTTTGACATATCCGTTCGTACTTTTCAGATTATCGCTTGGATTTGCAATGAAACGAGTTAGAATTTTTTTCTTTAAGTGCAGTGCAGTGGTAAGATTTGCGGTCTGGTCCAGTGAAGTGTAGCAGATATGCGTGAAAATTGTAGTTAAATGAATTAATGAGTTCGCGAGAAAAGCGTCATGGCTAACGACAGCTGCCACGAATTTTCGATAATTCATTGTGTCTATGCGAAAAAAATTGCATGGAGAGACGGACCAGACCGCAAATCATAATAAATGAAAGAATTCATTTTTAATGTTTTTTTATATAATACTATTGTATTTTCGACGAAATCCGAAAACTACGAAATCGTAGTTTGCTATTTGGCCACTTGGCGCTTTGTATGCCCTCGCTCGATGACTCTTAAAGTGAAATTTTATTTTATTAAATTTTTGTACTCGGAGGTGTTAGTATCCCATAGCACTGGACGGTTGCGGTATATCTCCAACAAAGTAAGAGTCTGATCGTCAGTTCATTCCATAGTTCAGACGTCCAAAAATACAAAAACATCAGATAAATAAGTAATGTATACACTACACTTTTCTGAGACTCGCACAGGTTAATTTGGATCTGGGAAAAAGTTCGTGCCGTTTTTCCCGATAGATGGCATCAATTGCAAATACGTCAGGAAACACAGATCGCAGCGACACCACTAAACGCTCGTTGGAAACTGTGTCGTGTTACCGGACGCCTGAACGGCCTAAAGCCCACATATCACTCAAGCCAGATCACGATCTTGTAGACCGTGCTCGATACTGAACGTATTGCGCGTTATAATATCCGCCGGTAGATTGCTACCAGAAAAGAGCGAAGAGGATCAAATAGATGAGCCTAAAAGAGAATCAATTGATTAGATTAACTGATTATAGCGTATATTTCTTTGTGGTCTGTTTCGAACGGAAAAAGAGTCCTGAAGTAATACAGATCGTTCAGAGAAAAGTCCAAGTCGCTGTACAACCCATCTAGAACAAAACGAAACATCTTCAACGAAATGTAAGTAAACATATAAGTCCAATTTTTTTTCACTAATTTTTTGTACGGTCCTTTCCGAATTCTACAAAATTATTCTCAAACTTAATACTTCACCAGCAAAAATCCCGTGATGTTTTCGTCACATATGCATCTATAATAAAAAAATAAAAGAGAAAAAAGACAAGATTCTAGAGCTCAGTCGATTCACATACGTTGATTGCTTAGGTAGATGCGTGTAACATGGTCTCATTTTTTTTAATGGCTTCTTCTTTAAACAATTCATCCAATTCTATGATATGAATCACTGATAATATATTCAATGTTTGAAGACGAAAAATATTTGTTTACAAAAAAGCTTGGAACCATTAAACTAAATAAAAATTACGAAATCTTTGAAGAGACTTGATGAAGTTTCACTTATTAATTTATAATCGAGTTAATGTTGAATTTAAAAAATTGTTTCTGAGGATTCTTAAAATTCTGTTGATTTTACCAACACATTATTTTGATTTAATAATGTGTTCTTAGGGTAATTGAACAGTAACTGGCCAAAGTAAACAAAATCTGATTAATAACTTCTGGATCTATTGAAATCAGTCAAGTGAAATGTCTATTTCCTACTTCATAATAATAATATTCTGAAGACAAATTGTTCTTGTTAGAAAAAAAAAGTGTATCATTTGACACATTTTTGTCGAAATTCTTCATACAAAATGCTCAATGATACACTTTTTGTAAAACATCATAGATTCTTACATTACAGCGCATTTGACCATAACAGAATGCAATAGGGGTTTTAGAATCCAGAACATTTGACTAATTGTTAATTGCAAGATTCCTGGAATTAGTGTTGATTTATGTTGGTATTTAAAAAACTGGGGTTAGGTTACTAGATATAGAAGACCCAGTGTGTCAAGAGAGGCAGAAGAGCACAAAAGTTGAACTTTAACTACACTCCCAGACAAAAAGATAGCACACGTGTGCTATCTTTAATTTCTCATGTTAGGAACATGCTATATTGATAAGTTCGAGCAATATAGAAAGTGTACCTTCGACAAATATGTAAACATAATACAGATTAAGGTTACTTCAATGACTTCTTATAATAACAATATAAACAAAGAATTTGAGGCAGACAAAATGATAGCACATTTAGAGTATATTTATATTTCTCTAGTGCTCCGTGAACTTTCACCGTGAAATGTCATGAAATTATGGTTTCTCCTGATATTACAAAACGGTTTTCGTTATCAGTAAAATGGGTCGTGATAAAAAGCTGACTGCAAGTGAAACAGGTGCAATCTTAGCACTAAAAGATGAAAACTTGTCTGTCTCGCAAATTGTAAAAAAATAAACCGTAGTCGCAAGGTTGTATATAATTTTCTTCAAAATACAAGCTCATATGGAAAGCGGAAAAGCACTGGGAGACCAAGGGCTTTATCGGAACGCGATACACGAGCGATAATTCGCGCAGCTTCTAACTCATGTGCTACTGCTAGAGAGATTGCAGCGAAAGCTGGAATTAAAACTAACATACAAAACGTTCGACGAGTACTCCAAGATAGTAAAATTATAAACCGAAGCAAATTAACCAGAAAGCCAGCACTGAATGTAAAACACAAGACAGCCCTTTTATCATTCGCAAAAGACCACGTGCATTGGAAAAGTACCTGGAAAAAAGTGATCTCCACGGACGAGAAAAGATTTAACTTAGATGGTCCAGATGGTTGCGCATTTTATTACCGCGATATCCGTACGCAGCCACTAACAAAACTTCGACGACAAATGCGTGGAGGTGGAGTAATGGTTTGGGCTGGTATCCGATATAAGGGAAAAACGGAAATAAAATTTATTCAAGGTACAATGAATAGTACCAGTTATCTTAAACTCATCAAGATGCAAATTAATACATATGCAGAACGCATTGCTGCAACGCCCTACATCTTCCAGCAAGACAATGCTGCGGTACATACAGCTAAAATTATTAAAAACTATTTATGAAATGAAAATATTTCTACCCTTCAATGGCCGGCCTGTTTACCCGATCTCAATATCATTGAGAATTGCTGGTCAATACTTTCACAAGCAGTGTATGCCGAAGGACGACAATTTGCAAATGTAGAGGAGTTAAAAGCTTGCATTACAGCTGAATGGGAAAATTTAGCACAACACGATATAAAAAAAATATATAAATCTTTGCCTAAAAGGATGTTGGAAGTGATTGAAAGTAAAAGAGGTTCAACACATTACTAAAAATTGATAATTTTATATAGAGATACACTATTATGAAAAAAAATATTTTTGTTTTATAATTTTTACGAAAAATGTGGCTGTATTATATGTAATATATATTAAATTTCTAACGTGCTATCATTTTGTCTGCTTCAAATTCTTTGATTATGTTTTTATAATGAGAAGTCATTGAAATATGCTCAATCTGTGTTAAGTTTACATATTCGTCAAAGGTATACTTTATATATTACCCAGAATGATCACTGTAGTATGTTCCCAGTATGAGAAATTAAAGATAGCACATGTGTGCTATCTTTTTGTCCGGGAGTGTATAATTAGTCCATAACATGTGCAGTAAACCACATTTTAATCTTAGTATGCTGTTCACTAGAGTATTATCAACTGTATACTAATATGACCTCAAGAAGGTAGATTTTAGGCAAACTCTGTTTCTTTGTGAATTGAAATCTCTTTTCCTATAAAGCAAATGTAAAAAATCAAAAACTTTGATCTCGATTATCTTTTAAGCAGTCAAGTCTGTGTTTATTAGTCTAAATCAATGTAAAAAAATGTACTCAAACAATAAAAAACAAAAAAGTAGGGTCGAGTTACTAGCTGCTTACAGGTCAACTATTGGTCAACTCCTTCAAATATTGGAAATTCATCTAAGGGTATTTAGTTTTCATTAATGTATTTATGTATTCCAATTATACTTACTGTAATATTATTGAATAGCCAATATAGTGAAGATACATCCTCAAAATTGATAGAAAAATGCCTAAGCAAATTCACTTTCCCAAAAATGTTATATCTTTTTCCAAAGGACACACACTAGTAATGCCTTATTATATAAAATATTGTCTATTATTATTGATACAGTACAATTATACAGTACAATGTCTAATAATAACTATGTGACAAAAATAGGGATCTTCAATCCATATTGTAAAGCATGAAAAATTGACTGAGATTTTAGTAAATGATGCAAATCAAAAAATGTATTGTATTGAAATTAGGGGAAAAAATTCTCTTCAGATCAACAAATTTTTTATTTTCATATCTGATCAATCTGAATAAATGACTAATGCATAAAAAAATTCTTATTATAACGATAAAAGGACCTAATTATGACAATATTATAAAGAAAATTAAAAAATTTATATACATACAGGAGTCGAAGAGAATATGCTCCGAGCGACGATGCCCTATCGAGGTTGCTGGAGGCGACGAATTCCTTACATGTTGATGACGATTTTTCATCCAAATTCAAAGCTCCGACTGTCGAGTACCAAAAATTCGATCCAAACAATCTTATATGGAAGATGGCAACAATAGAACGCAACAGCTCAACCTGCGCTCGAGACGTTCGTTTTCTTGTAAAGTTCTACCTCCATACGACCTCGGATTCACGTTTAAACGTAACTAGCGAGGGTTACGAGGAGTTCGAAAAACTAATGAAAAAATATAAAGTAGACAGGAAAGCTAAGGGTGACAATATAACGTTGCACCGAATCGCCGCATCTTTCCCAATAGTTGCTGTGAGCCTCCTCCGGCAATTCAAGATCGATCGGAGATTCTCCACTGAAATGTTTAAAGCCAAAGACGCCGGGGAGTTCCCGTGGTGCATGCGAACGCAAATGTGCCTCAGTCTCGTGCCAACAGACCCACCATACGCCAAAAATCCCGATCATCCCAAAGTTATCTTCGCAATCGTTGCATACATGTACTATGAGAACAAAGTCGTGAATTACAACACAAGAGTTATCTTGCCGACTGCAGTCTTCGAAAAAGTTCTGAATATCGCTCACACCGTCTACAGAGATTCAAACGTCGACGAGGAGAAGAAGAAACATGCGTGGAATCACGTCATCTATGATTACACCGCTAACAGACAGTCAGTTAACGGTCTCTTGAAACACTTCCGATCTGAAGTTCCGGATGCCGAAGCCGCCTTCAGAAATCGCTTTGAATTTCCCCTTCAAAGCAATAATAACGGACCCAGAAAGGCGAAGGGTAGAATATCCGGATAAGTTGAGATCATTATTTTGTTGCGAGCTATGGCCAAAGATACACGTACGAATTTAATGAAATATAGAGAAAAGTTAGTCGCTCAGATGTTCATATTAGGTATTACATGATGTTCTTATTGATGCATCAAGAGAAATAAAAGTAAAGCATTTGGTGAAAGATCATTCGTACTATCTTTAAGGAAAATTTTCCGATTAGACCACAGAAAGTTGTCATTTTATGCGTCACGTAGTAATCTGTTCGCGAGGACGCGAAAAAATTGAGGTCATTCATATCTTCCGAGCTGATCCCAGAAATACGTTATATTAAGCGTACGGTTGCCGAAGCGTAGTCCGCAAAGAACACGAGAATATTAAGGTCACTAATTTTTTTGAAAGACATTCATAGCTAAGAAAAAAAGTCGAAAGTTAATGAAAAGTGTTGGTTGTTAAAAAATTACACGACTCATCGATGCTCTTATCGTTACAGAAAAAAAATGTTATAAGTATGTTTAATAATCTTTTATTAAACTATTTTTTTTAATCAATACTGTCAATAAAAAAAGAGAATTATCGGAAGCAACTAACATAATTGTTGTTTTATGCGTCACGTAGTAATCGTAGTTCGTAACACGAAAATATGCAGCAAATTTTCCTTTTAAACTTGTCTACAATACATTACATCGAGCGTACGAGAGCTTGGTCATTTGAAAAAAATAAATAAAGAAATGCATCGTTAAGGTGATATGTTTAAGTTGATCACTTGATTAAAGATTAATGACTATACGAAGGTTTAATATTTTAAGTTTTTACTGAATAAATTAACTATTTTTAATTATTTTGTTAAAGATTTTGACAATCTCTCTATTGTAGTTTTACTGTAATGAGTCTGAGTCTCGTAGCCGGTAATTAGAAGGGAACCAATGCACGACCACATGTGCCCTTCGAGTAGATGGGTATGGAATGGGAGATTGTAGTAATTGAATCGGCATGGTTTTATTCAGTACAAATTAGATAAACACGTATAAAAATAGATAAGTACTAACGATAATAGGTAGGAGTGAGTTAGTTAAAGCTACGCGAATTAAACGCCTTGACGTATACTCTTAAGCCACGGCCATTTACTTGCGCACGCTTATTACTCGTTCGCCGTCGCCGTTTCTGCCGTACGCAGAAAATACCCTCTATATTTCGAGCATTTTATACTTAATAAATATTGCGATACGGATATTATAAGGTACATAAATGCACCCGCAGGTTTCAATGTATGATTCAGAATACGCGACAGTAATATGTCTGTGTATACTGCCATTTTTAAGAATAAATACTTTCTAACGTAAGAATTTTTTTGTATTTTGTTTAATTTGTTTCTTTTTTTTTAATGTATTGACATACTCTCACCCTTTTAGAAGAACCAATAAAACAGGTTTGATGTATAAAAATGTTCTGCTTACTTTTAATTCGCTTTTAATGATCGCGTAAAAAACGATTGCTTCAGCTCAAACAAAAGTCTCGATGATGGGCACGACATTATTTGGAAATTATTTTAAATAGTGAAACTTTTATATGGTCGTCTAATCATTTCATATGAAAATATTTATCGATTGTATATAAGGGAACATGGTAACACGTGGTCTGGTACAAATGCAAAAATTGTTTTTGGATGACAAATGTACAATAAAATATTGTCTGAAATTATAAAATAAAATATTGAAAAATTCAAACCATATGAGAGATATTTCTCACCGTTTTTGCAAGGTTTTTACGGATCCTTGAGATGAATTAACCATCTACGATTTTTAACCATTTTTATGTAAAACAGTTTTTCAGAGACGAATCTTTGTATTTAAGGCATTCAGCTGACTAGCATATATTCAGTGAGCTGTAGCTTTTTGTCTTCTTCTAAAAAGACACTGATTGAAAAAAAATGTAACACAAACATTTCGATTTGCTTACAAAAAGTTACAAATTGAGATTTTGAAAAATACGCTTTTAGATACCCTGATTATTATTATTATTTTTAAATTCTTGACAAAAACAAATTTTCCGAACCATAAGAACCGAAGAAAATACTTTTTGTTTTATTCCTAAAATGGCGGCACCGCGACAAACTTTTATAAGGATATTTTATTACTTTATAGCAAAAAACAGTATATTTTTTTACCACTCTGAACTTATATTCAACAAAATGCCTTATGCTTTCTAAATCATATATCGTTTCTGCAAATAAGAATATTATAATTTCCAATAGCATTTCGGTATGAAAGCTCCAATTGAATGGGATCAAAAGTGCCTTTGGAAAGAAACGGAATTCGATCATTGAAATTTTGTATCAATTTCAATTCCCGGGAATAAAAATGAATACAAAAAGTAAAAATTTCAATCTATTTCTTTTTGCATTTCATACTTTTAATCTCATGCAATTTAAGCTTTCTTACCGGGATGCTTTTTATTTTTTCAACTTTTCAAAAAATTTAGCTCTTCATTCACATTAAAGTAAAAAAAATATTTTAGTTTACTGTACCTTCGAAGGTTTTCATTTCTTTGAATGAATGATCGATTCTTGGCTGTAGAGTGGATGGCCTAGATGTTCTACTCGAACTCGAGAAATTCGAAACGAAGGATTCACCTTCAGACGCTTCAGATTCCGTTAGCACATGAGTTGGTAAAGGAGTAATGGATCTGTCGTCACAAGAGTCATTCGATATCGATACCGGTGATGCCACTGATATTGTCCATGGTGCTGATGACATTGATGATGTCGATGGTTCTGTTAGAGCTGGGTCCAAGTCCATAACTTGAATCTCACTGCTGCAATTCTAAAAAAAATAAAGTAAATAGAACAAAATATCAAGTATGCGAATTATGAGTATACATATAAAAATAATTTAAGACATTGGCTTACCGATTCATTGTCATTCCTTTGCTCCATCTTAGTAGGTACATATAAATCTAATTCTTTTCTGACATTGATATTGTCACAATGATTTCTTTTTAGATGATTTTTTAAATTGGTAGTATTGCCACCAGATCCGCCTGTTGCCACTTGTCTATGGCAAATTTTGCATAATGCACCAGTCGGATTTTTCACAAAAAAGTGCTAAACAGTACTGGGCGCTTTTATTTTGGGTCCCACTAGAAAAATAAGTAACTTAATAATATATTTTCGTTCTTGCCCGAGCATAAACTTTGAACGCACTATTTATTAGGTTAGGTGAGGTTATACTCAAAGTTCCAATAAACAAAAAGAATTATTACGATTAATATGTTATATCTAATATAGGTGTAATATAGGGGTGATTTTTTAAGAGCTTGAGAACTTTTTTTTAAAAAAAAACGCATAAAATTTGCAAAATCTCATCGGTTCTTTATTTGAAACGTTAGATTGGTCCATGACATTTACTTTTTGAAGATAATTTCATTTAAATGTTGACCGCGGCTGCGTCTTAGGTGGTCCATTCGGAAAGTCCAATTTTGGGCAACTTTTTCGAGCATTTCGGCCGGAATAGCCCGAATTTCTTCGGAAATGTTGTCTTCCAAAACTGGAATAGTTGCTGGCTTATTTCTGTAGACTTTAGACTTGACGTAGCCCCACAAAAAATAGTCTAAAGGCGTCAAATCGCATGATCTTGGTGGCCAACTTACCGGGCCATTTCTTGAGATGAATTGTTCTCCGAAGTTTTCGCTCAAAATGGCCATAGAATCGCGAGCTGTGTGGCATGTAGCGCCATCTTGTTGAAACCACATGTCAACTAAGTTCAGTTCTTCCATTTTTGGCAACAAAAAGTTTGTTAGCATCGAACGATAGCGATCGCCATTCACCGTAACGTTGCGTCCAACAGCATCTTTGAAAAAATACGGTCCAATGATTCCACCAGCGTACAAACCACACCAAACAGTGCATTTTTCGGGATGCATGGGCAGTTCTTGAACGGCTTCTGGTTGCTCTTCACTCCAAATGCGGCAATTTTGCCTATTTACGTAGCCATTCAACCAGAAATGAGCCTCATCGCTGAACAAAATTTGTCGATAAAAAAGCGGACTTTCCGAATGGACCACCTAAGACGCAGCCGCGGTCAACATTTAAATGAAATTATCTTCAAAAAGTAAATGTCATGGACCAATCTAACGTTTCAAATAAAGAACCGATGAGATTTTGCAAATTTTATGCGTTTTTTTTTTAAAAAAAGTTCTCAAGCTCTTAAAAAATCACCCTTTACCTACGTACTTATGCTTTTTTGTTCGTTTAACGCTCAACCATCACGAACCACCATAGCCATTACCATTACATTCGATATCAGAGCAGCTTTTAGTATTAGCAACAACACACATCAAACGTGAAAAACTTTCTGCTTGCAAGAAGAAGTGAACTTCACTAACAATAAGTGAAGGATCCATAAAAAGAATAAGGTTAAAATATCAAAAAACCATACCAATGCACATAATATTCAGGGTTATAGTCATGCATATTTATAATTATATTTCAATACGAACCTAGTTATTGTCTCTTCAAACTTTCACTTTCAATAGTTCCAATGGCTTTCCAATCCAGATCCAGCACTTTTTTTTGAGACCACCAAAATATCACGTGCACGTGTTGCCGGTTACCGTGTCTCGGGCAAATGTACGTTTTAACTGTTTCTACTTGATTTTTTGTACTATCGTTCTCACCCCTAGCGGGTTGTGCGATTTTGCAAAGTGGTTACGTCGAAAACATTCACTCAAATTTTGACTGGTAGGCTCTTTTCATGCATAGATTGGTTAATCCCACTTACCAGTTTCATTTTCGATGGTTATTCGATTCTCGCTACCAGTTTCATTTTCGATGGTTATTCGGTTTTCGCGGCCCCACTCGATTCTCGCTACCAGTTTCATTTTCGATGGTTATTCGATTTTCGCGGCCCCGCTCGATTCTCGCTACCAGTTTCATTTTCGATGGTTATTCGATTTTCGCGGCCCCGCTCGATTCTCGCTACCAGTTTCATTTTCGATGGTTATTCGATTCTCGCTACCAGTTTCATTTTCGATGGTTATTCGGTTTTCGCGGCCCCACTCGATTCTCGCTACCAGTTTCATTTTCGATGGTTATTCGATTTTCGCGGCCCCGCTCGATTCTCGCTACCAGTTTCATTTTCGATGGTTATTCGATTTTCGCGGCCCCGCTCGATTCTCGCTACCAGTTTCATTTTCGATGGTTATTCGGTTTTCGCGGCCCCAGTCGATTCTCGCTACCAGTTTCATTTTCGATGGTTATTCGGTTTTCGCGGCCCCGCTCGATTCTCGCTACCAGTTTCATTTTCGATGGTCATTTGATTCTCGCTACCAGTTTCATTTTCGATGGTTATTTGATTCTCGCTACCAGTTTCATTTTTGATGGTTATTTGATTTTCGCTACCAGTAGAATTTCAACCGGTATTTTCATTGTCGCGGCCCCGCTCGGTGCTTGCTACAATCGAGTGTCTCCATTTAGTCAAGAGATACCATAAATTAAAAAATGGGATGAAACTGAATACACGGAAGGGATTTTGGGATCTTTAGGGAAGTGGTATCAGAATCTTTTATATTGTTCTTTCTGTTATAATTTTTGTTTTTCATATACATACAGAGTATTTTCAATGGTATTTCCGTCTTAGAGCCCATTCAGATGTCCGCACTCCCTTCCGTTCATGGCACATCAACATCGACTGAAGTAATAAATTAATGGTTACACAAGCCCAAAGGATTTGCAAGAAACTGTGGACGTTAATATCGTATCGTAGCGTTTTCCCACACATTGTTCATACTTACTTTCCTCCGATATCTTCCTGTAAACGAGTAACTCGCTGGGTATGCGGTATGTTGTCCAGAAATCCTGATATCCCGCGTTAAAAAAAATCTCTGCTACCTGGTTAAATTAGAATATCGTTGGAGGCCAGTTTGAAAAGCATCCATACACCGTTGACAAAGTATCATATGTATTTTCATAATTTATTATTTTTCGATATCACGATATAGCACTCAAACTTACATGTAAACTTAGATACCGAAAATAAACTTTTCAAACTTACATTTAAACATTAGATACCGAAAATAAAGTTTTGTCGGCCAATACCTTTCGCGCTGGTGTGAAATTCTCTTTTATTGAGTGGAGAAATGCAAGCCCTCAGAGACGAGGTTGATGAAGTGGATTTAAATAGTAAAAACGTTTTCGTTCGGTGAGTTACCAGTTTTATCCACAATTGTATTACATACGGATGACATGCAAAACGACGGACCCTTAATGCTTGGATTTTGATATTGTTGTCCTAGTAAAAAGAAAAAAAAATCGTCAAGTGATGAAGAAAAATACATGATACGAAATGTTCCTATCACCTCCAAGACACTTACGGTTGCATTTGCTTGCTGCCCCTCAGAACAATGTACCGCGATTGAGTCTCTTTCTGTTTGGCCTGGAGAAGATTTAGCGTGCCTAATGGAGTGTCAGTCGAGGACATGCGCTTCATAAGTACCTCTTGTTCAGCTTTTTTCATTCTCTTCTCGACCTTATTCTTTCCTGGACCTTTGCCGTGGAATTTGTGCGAGAGGTATCTGAATGCCTCCTTGGCGCTTAGAACGTGTCCATCGTAGTCAATACACTCCAACTTGACGTTGGGCTTGAAATCGTCCCTCTCCTTGAAGTCCGACGTTGGACCGTTGAATCTATCCCGACGTCCGAATCTGTCGTCATCGCTACGATAGACAATGTTTTATTTTAGTCAAGAGCTTTAGGGGTAAATTGGTACAAAATTTAGGGGAAAATCTAATTATTTTATCATTGATTTCACAAGGTACAAATAAAATGCATTTTCCCGGATATGATAGCTGGCGAAGTTGAAACACTCGATACCCATAGGTTTTATCCTCTATTGAATAATTCTGAGCTTGTAGATGTGCGAAACGCGATGCTGACGGACGATTGGTGTCTTCCTTCTGTAAATAGCCCTTGCTCATCGTGAGTCGCAGAGCACCACCAACGCCTTGGCCAAGGGACGGTTCCGCATCTAGGATTGCCGCCTCCATCGCAACTGGTTCTACTGCTGCTTTTTCTGCAGCATTTACACAATTATTCGTTAATTCTAGAATAATTTTTCGCTTTTATTCGTCGTCAATAACCCACCAAGTTGCACGGTATTCCAAGCTCCGCGTCCGTCGCCTTCCTCTCCATCGACCGAAACTTCCTCTTCGGTACCGTGGATCTCAAAGTCCTGTCAGCCAAATAATTTTCACGTGAAAATCAACCGGTGGCTACAATACACACGACAGTAGACTACGTGATCGTAGTTTACAATTTACGTGGATTACCAGTGTGTAATCTACTTTCTGACGATATCGAAATGTTCAGAGAACCTCAAAGAATCGATGCCTAATCCGGTTTGATATGAGTCCCAGAAAGGTTTAGATCTAACAAGACAGATGATGTTCCCATTTCGTGCGGCGATTCAGATTTTCTGAATGGTCTGTAATTAACAATTATTTTTATTTTTTCTACGTTTTCAACAGAAATTCGATCGGGCGTCGAGGCGTTTGCGTTCATATTACAGTTCTGTGTAATGTCAAGTATATCCGCAGACTATGAAATAGCCTAATTTTACTGACCGAAGCTGGTAAAAAAATCTACTCCAGCATCCCATTAATATTACCATGATTTCCTGGTCGTTCTCTTCACGATTCCCTGCCAGTCCATAAGTCGGAATGTCACAAAGAGTCCTGCAGAATTCAGCTGTCGCATTCAAAATTATATTTCCCGACTGATTATCATTTACACTTTCGATTTCTAGTTTAATCGTCGTTGCGACTCTGTCGATGCTCAAGATGTGCAACTGCTTCAGACGCTGCGCCTTTCTCAGCGCCATTTGAAACTCCAACTCTTTGTCATCATCCTCGATTTTCACTCCGGTCAGATCTTCTTTCGGAACTGTAGATATATAAATCACAAATTGAATACACCAGTAGCTGTTTGCCCGCTTGAAGAGGAAGAGCACTCAACAGCTATGGCAAATAATAACTGGTAGGTTTCAAACGAATAACAGATAATCTGATGATTCTACCGCATTGGAAAGCATAAATCAATTTTTAGGGTTTACTTTTTAATTACGTGTTTTATTCTTTTTGATTTCCTACCTTCCACGTAAAGTACAATCATCGGTCGACTATAAATGTATTCCCAAAGAAAAGTGTCCATTCGTGTCAAGGTGATATTATTTGACAAGTTTCAAATCCGAATGTGGTACATCGATACAGAAAAGATTTTATTCTTTCTGCATGTCACGCATTATTCTCCATGAAGGAAAAGTTTGATTCTTATCGTCTAACGACTTATCTGAAAATACAAAAAACTTCTCATGCTTACGTTATTCCTCAACAGTTGTTTCCCCATGATCCTCATGCTGTTGTCCTTGCAACTCGTAGGCGCCGCTTTCACTCTTTTGTCATTCTTATTGACAATGAGTGTGTCCGGCGTGTCTATGTACATTATTTTTTTTATAATTCTTTTTCCACACCCCAGCTCCTTCATCTCTTCCTCATCCCTAGATTCTTCATAACCTGCAAATCACAAGTATATCTATGAAAATGTTTCCTTTCCTCACGTCGTCCACTTCACCCTCGCAAATGTTCATTTCCCTTTTTCGTAACGCATTAATGCGAATAATTAACTTACGTCCGTAGCCAACGATGCGAACTCTCCTGAAGAAATCGTCATCATCACCGGTAGTAACTCGACAGCGAATTGTTGCCAGCGCGTTCGGGTTCGTCATGTAATCATCTAAAAAATTTTCTGTACACACGACAATTTGGTCGTTTTCATCTCTATAGATCAATTCGTGTGGGCTCACGTTTTTCACTGTGGGGCCACCCTTTTCTTCCCACATTATTTTATACTTTTTTTCCATTTCGACCGTCTTCACGCGAGCACACGAAAATTTTTTGTTCATCACCGCACCTAATAATATTTTTCTTCTTACAATTTTTTCGCAACGGAACGAATGGATTCACTATTCGTTAGTGATCAATATAACGACCTCGCTATTTTTCCGAACAATTAATTTTTCACCTTTTTACGAACGTTTTTTATCATGCAGGTACACTAGCACGTGCCGTGACGCCTTCGCGATTGTTCTATCGTTCCGGTTTGTCTTTCACACGTCAGTATGAATGTCATATATATGCTGGTAATCGACTGCCATATATATGCATTTTGAATGCATATATTGTCGTGGACCCAGGATCCTGGTCACGTGATCACGGCATGACGGGCGACCACGCGAGCACGAGCGCATGCGTGAGCCCGCGTAGCAAGGAGCGGAGGACCGAAGCGAAGGCGCGGGAGAGTAGTAAAGTACGAGGAGCCGAGAGTGAACTGCCGCGCGTGTCATCGCGAGCAGAGGTCGGGCTCGGTTGCGAAGTACAAGGGACGGAAGTTATTGCGGCGTGTGTTGAGCTATTGTATAGAGAAGTTATTGCGGCGTGTATTGAGCTATTGTATAGAGAAGTTATTGCTGCGTGCATTGAGTTATTATCGAGCGCAGTTATCGCTGCGTGCATTGGGTTATTGTCTAGAGAAGTTATTGCTGCGTGCATTAATCAACGTCGTGATTACGGTTAAACTAGTCGTATCATTGGATTATATTTTCGCGCTACTTACCTGTTCATAATTATCCTATACCTTGTAATCAAAATAAAGACGTTCCTATTCATATAACCAATATATATCTCTCTCTCTTAATCGCGGGCTTGGACTCTTGGTCTACGCCACGAGGCGTCCGTTCGTGCCATCGCTGAGACGTTCGCCCAGGTTAGTAGTGTTTTCGTTCACGGTAATCCGGTAATAGATTCTGGGTCACGACAATTCAGAAGTGGGATACACAGTCGCGCGGAAGGAGAGAGAGGCGCGACATAGGCTCGCGAAATAAAAGCGCAAAAGACACAGTGATACAAAGTAAAGAAAAAGACAAAGTGTAAATTGTTTTTTTTTACGAAAAAGACGAAGTGTATAAATTGATAAAAAGACAAAGTGTAAAATTCCACGAAAAGACAAAGTGTATAAAGCACAAAAGACGAAGCATAGAAATTAGAGGTCATCAATACAAAGTGAGCCCTCGTAAGGACAAAGGCAACGGCCAAAGACGGGCGTAAACACGTGCTACGAGTTCGCGCGGCGAGTATAGTTGTGTAAGTGAGAACCACCGACCAACGCACACAATGGCAAACGCTGACGCGTTCGATCGCTTCCAACAAGAACTTAGAGACACGTTCACAACCCCACCAACAGGGAGTCCAACGGGGGAAGGTGAACAGTCGGCACTCGACAACACGATCCTGGAGGTGGCAGAAGGAAACCGGCCGGTAGAGGGGGACCGTCAGCCGCAAGCCACTAGCGGCACCGCCGAGGAGAACGGTGGCGCGAAACAAAGAATCGAGACAGCGGCGCTAACGGTAAGCAGTACACCCATGACTCGCGATAACCCTAGGCTACGTGAGAAGGGAGGGCCGTGGGAGGCTCCGCCCCCTCTCACCACGAGACCAAATAGCGTGGAGTGGTGCACGACGCGCCAAGCACCAATGAGTACGAATGCGTTAGATGGTAGGTTCGAGGGACGAGAGCGCGACACATATGCAGCCACGTACAGATACGCGGAGAATGACAGAGAAGCGGCAGTGCGGCGGGCCGACGCGACAAACAGAGACTGGCGAACGTATAGGAGTGGCCGCGAAGAGTGGGTCGAGCCTCGCGAGTATTATTATCCACGATATGTGTGCGGGCCGACCGACATAGACAGAAATCGCGAGTGGCGCGTAAATGACGACATCATAAGACAACGCAAAAATTTCGTAAACGAACAATTTGACGGAATGTCCCTTCGCCCGAATACGCGAATCGGGCATCGCGAGCGGATTGACGGAAGATACTCGGGAAACGGGCGTGTTCGAACAACATCGAGTGAAGACGCGAAATATATTAAACAAATAGACGATGATGAACGTGACAACCCGCGCGAAGAACACATAGTGCGCGAAGACATCGAACAATTACGCAATGACGCCGATCGTCACACGTGGCGACACGTACCTTCGTACATAGACAATAATAGGGCGCGGTACGAACGAGTCGCGAGTCGCGAACGCGCCGAACCACGACACGTGCAATGGCGCGATGACATGAGGCACCACGACGAAAGCAACAGTGGCGTAGGCAATGTGCCCCGGCATTTACAGCGCGTTAGCGAGGCGATCCGCGGCAATGTGGACTATTACGAGCATGCAGAACCGCGACGCACACGCCAGCTACCGACAGACATTGACGAAAGAATGCGCTACGGATATCCCGACGAACGATACGTAAGCGGACCGACACATCACATGTCAACAGAACTAATCCGGAATATGGAGACCTTTTCAGGAGGAGACGACTCACTGTCACCAAGGGAGTGGCTACGGAGTATAATTCAAATGGGTCGAATCCAGCGTTGGCCAAAGAATTACCAGCTGGAAATAGCTAAAATGAAGCTGACGGGACCAGCACGAGGGTGGCTTCGCTTCGAATCCGCCGATATCCTGACTTGGGACGATTTTGAACAAAAATTCAGCCAAATGTATAATGCCACGGAAACATACAGCGAACGTTGGAGGACTATGACAAGACGATACCAGGGCGCATCAGAGTCAATACAGGACTACTTCCATGCCAAACTGAGTCTGTGTGCAGATTTAAATATGGCGGTAAAAGAAATAAAGTTGGAAATTGTGGACGGGCTACGACACCCACAAGATGGACTTGGATTGACGGCAATTCCACACAGAACGACGGGAGAATTTTACGCCGCGCTCATCGAGTCGGTCAAGGCACGTCAGTCGCGTGAAGGGCGCCATCTACGGGAAAATAACAATTACGGGCAGCGAAGTGGTCAAAAAGGAGGGACCCCACCGGCGTCAACCGCAATTTCAAGGAACACCGCAAGTAACCGGAGCACAGAGGCGAATCAACCTCTAGGAGCGAACAATGGCCGATGGAGGTGCTTTAACTGCGGGAAGATCGGTCACCTGTCACGCGATTGCCCCGAACCAAGAGCCGAGATACGGTGCAATCGATGCAACGCCATTGGACATCGGGAGAGGACATGTAGAGCGGAGATTAATCACGGGCCGCACGAAATAAATCAAGTCAAGTCAGAGCTACCCAGCGATATAAGGAAGTATGTCAAGACCATCCAGGTAAATAACCGACCAATGAAGGCACTCATAGATACAGGAAGCGCAGTTTGCACCATTCAAGCATCCTGCGTCATCAGCGAGCAACTGGCCTACGAACCAACAAAGACGGAACTGAAAGGATGGGGGGAGAACGCCGCGGTGCAACTCTCACATGGGAGGGCAAAGGCAGACGTCACCATCGACGGAGTATTGGTGCCCAACCTACCGTTGTGCATTGTGGCGGATGGAGCCCAAGCCTATGAGGTGATCATCGGAAGGGCTTATACTGAGAAACCGTGGGTCAATTATGCAAAAACGAACGGTGAGCTCCAATTCTTCACCAACGAGGGGAGAACGGTATTGCGGCCCGAGAAACCCGAACTGGAGAAACGTATGAGCACATTGGAGGAACAAGACAAATCGAACCGTGCACCTGAGGCCGAAACTACTGAGAACCTTATGAAGGATCTTAAGGAAACTCGAACTCTGCTGAGAGAGGCCCAAACGATGTTGGAGCGTGCGAAAGACGACTCGACGAGCAAAGCAGCACTCCGACAGTTGAAGAGTCAGTTGGAGAACACTGAGTACGCTCGGGCTGTTGCGGTAAGAGCAAGGCAGGTTCTGGAACAGAAATTAAACGAAACTCAAGCCGCCTTGGAGGAAGCTTTGCGTTCGAGAACCGAAGCCGAAGAACGCGTCTTCACGGAGGGCCTAGATGGCTACGAGAGACCCACAGCTGTGCAGGACCGGAGCAAGGTCAGGATCGCCGAACGACAACAGGTCTGGGCAAGATACCATCAGGCACACCATGTACCAGGAAGACAGTACGCCACGACGGCGCACGCGTCCCAGCTGAAGTATTGGAAACCGCAAGAGCAGCACGAGGTCGAGGATGACGACCCGGATAACAACAGAGCCGAAGACAACGACGAAGAGCCACCAAACGATAACATCAGTGATCAGGAAGACGGTCAGAATCATCGTCCTATCGAGCACGACCAGAACGATACCAGTCAACCAGTACACATCGACACCGGTCAACAACCACGGACCCCCAGAATTCGACGGCCGCCGTCGCATTTGCAGGATTACGAAATGGTCCTCGAGGACGAGGACGGCGCAAGGATGGCCGATGTCGTGGACCCAGGATCCTGGTCACGTGATCACGGCATGACGGGCGACCACGCGAGCACGAGCGCATGCGTGAGCCCGCGTAGCAAGGAGCGGAGGACCGAAGCGAAGGCGCGGGAGAGTAGTAAAGTACGAGGAGCCGAGAGTGAACTGCCGCGCGTGTCATCGCGAGCAGAGGTCGGGCTCGGTTGCGAAGTACAAGGGACGGAAGTTATTGCGGCGTGTGTTGAGCTATTGTATAGAGAAGTTATTGCGGCGTGTATTGAGCTATTGTATAGAGAAGTTATTGCTGCGTGCATTGAGTTATTATCGAGCGCAGTTATCGCTGCGTGCATTGGGTTATTGTCTAGAGAAGTTATTGCTGCGTGCATTAATCAACGTCGTGATTACGGTTAAACTAGTCGTATCATTGGATTATATTTTCGCGCTACTTACCTGTTCATAATTATCCTATACCTTGTAATCAAAATAAAGACGTTCCTATTCATATAACCAATATATATATCTCTCTCTTAATCGCGGGCTTGGACTCTTGGTCTACGCCACGAGGCGTCCGTTCGTGCCATCGCTGAGACGTTCGCCCAGGTTAGTAGTGTTTTCGTTCACGGTAATCCGGTAATAGATTCTGGGTCACGACAATATGCATATGAATGTCATATATACGCTGGTAATCGACTGCCATACTGACGTGTGAAAGACAAACCGGAACGATAGAACAATCGCGAAGGCGTCACGGCACGTGCTAGTGTACCTGCATGATAAAAAACGTTCGTAAAAAGGTGAATAATTAATTAATTGTTCGGAAAAATAGCGAGGTCGTTATATTGATCACTAACGAATAGTGAATCCATTCGTTCCGTTGCGAAAAAATTGTAAGAAGAAAAATATTATTAGGTGCGGTGATGAACAAAAAATTTTCGTGTGCTCGCGTGAAAACGGTCGAAATGGAAAAAAAGTATAAAATAATGTGGGAAGAAAAGGGTGGCCCCACAGTGAAAAACGTGAGCCCACACGAATTGATCTATAAAGATGAAAACGACCAAATTGTCGTGTGTACAGAAAATTTTTTAGATGATTACATGACGAACCCGAACGCGCTGGCAACAATTCGCTATCGAGTTACTACCGGTGATGATGACGATTTCTTCAGGAGAGTTCGCATCGTTGGCTACGGACGTAAGTTAATTATTCGCATTAATGCGTTACGAAAAAGGGAAATGAACATTTGCGAGGGTGAAGTGGACGACGTGAGGAAAGGAAACATTTTCATAGATATACTTGTGATTTGCAGGTTATGAAGAATCTAGGGATGAGGAAGAGATGAAGGAGCTGGGGTGTGGAAAAAGAATTATAAAAAAAATAATGTACATAGACACGCCGGACACACTCATTGTCAATAAGAATGACAAAAGAGTGAAAGCGGCGCCTACGAGTTGCAAGGACAACAGCATGAGGATCATGGGGAAACAACTGTTGAGGAATAACGTAAGCATGAGAAGTTTTTTGTATTTTCAGATAAGTCGTTAGACGATAAGAATCAAACTTTTCCTTCATGGAGAATAATGCGTGACATGCAGAAAGAATAAAATCTTTTCTGTATCGATGTACCACATTCGGATTTGAAACTTGTCAAATAATATCACCTCGACACGAATGGACACTTTTCTTTGGAAATACATTTATAGTCGACCGATGATTGTACTTTACGTGGAAGGAAGGAAATCAAAAAGAATAAAACACGTTATTAAAAAGTAAACCCTAAAAATTGATTTATGCTTTCCAATGCGGTAGAATCATCAGATTATCTGTTATTCGTTTGAAACCTACCAGTTATTATTTGCCATAGCTGTTGAGTGCTCTTCCTCTTCAAGCGGGCAAACAGCTACTGATGTATTCAATTTGTGATTTATATATCTACAGTTCCGAAAGAAGATCTGACCGGAGTGAAAATCGAGGATGATGACAAAGAGTTGGAGTTTCAAATGGCGCTGAGAAAGGCGCAGCGTCTGAAGCAGTTGCACATCTTGAGCATCGACAGAGTCGCAACAACGATTAAACTAGAAATCGAAAGTGCAAATGATAATCAGTCGGGAAATATAATTTTGAATGCGAAAGCTGAATTCTGCAGGACTCTTTGTGACATTCCGACTTATGGACTGGCAGGGAATCGTGAAGAGAACGACCAGGAAATCATGGTAATATTAATGGGATGCTGGAGTAGATTTTTTTACCAGCTTCGGTCAGTAAAATTAGGGTATTTCGTAGTCTGCGGATATACTTGACATTACACAGAACTGTAATATGAACGCAAACGCTTCGACGCCCGATCGAATTTCTGTTGAAAACGTAGAAAAAATAATAATAATTGTTAATTACAGACCATTCAGAAAATCTGAATCGCCGCACGAAATGGGAACATCATCTGTCTTGTAAGATCTAAACCTTTCTGGGACTCATATCAAACCGGATTAGACATCGATTCTTTGAGGTTCTCTGAACATTTCGATATCGTCAGAAAGTAGATTACACACTGGTAATCCACGTAAATTGTAAACTACGATCACGTAGTCTACTGTCGTGTGTATTGTAGCCACCGGTTGATTTTCACGTGAAAATTATTTGGCTGACAGGACTTTGAGATCCACGGTACCGAAGAGGAAGTTTCGGTCGATGGAGAGGAAGGCGACGGACGCGGAGCTTGGAACATCGTGCAACTTGGTGGGTTATTGACGACGAATAAAAGCGAAAAATTATTCTAGAATTAACGAATAATTGTGTAAATGCTGCAGAAAAAGCAGCAGTAGAACCAGTTGCGATGGAGGCGGCAATCCTAGATGCGGAACCGTCTCTTGGCCAAGGCGTTGGTGGTGCTCTGCGACTCACGATGAGCAAGGGCTATTTACAGAAGGAAGACACCAATCGTCCGTCAGCATCGCGTTTCGCACATCTACAAGCTCAGAATTATTCGATAGAGGATAAAACCTATAGGTATCGAGTGTTTCAACTTCGCCAGCTATCATATCCGGGAAAATGCATTTTATTTGTACCTTGTGAAATCAATGATAAAATAATTAGATTTTCCCCTAAATTTTGTGCCAATTTACCCCTAAAGCTCTTGACTAAAATAAAACATTGTCTATCGTAGCGATGACGACAGATTCGGACGTCGGGATAGATTCAACGGTCCAACGTCGGACTTCAAGGAGAGGGACGATTTGAAGCCCAACGTCAAAGTGGAGTGTATTGACTACGATGGACACGTTCTAAGCGCCAAGGAGGCATTCAGATACCTCTCGCACAAATTCCACGGCAAAGGTCCAGGAAAGAATAAGGTCGAGAAGAGAATGAAAAAAGCTGAACAAGAGGTACTTATGGAGCGCATGTCCTCGACTGACACTCCATTAGGCACGCTAAATCTTCTCCAGGCCAAACAGAAAGAGACTCAATCGCGGTACATTGTTCTGAGGGGCAGCAAGCAAATGCAACCGTAAGTGTCTTGGAGGTGATAGGAACATTTCGTATCATGTATTTTTCTTCATCACTTGACGATTTTTTTTCTTTTTACTAGGACAACAATATCAAAATCCAAGCATTAAGGGTCCGTCGTTTTGCATGTCATCCGTATGTAATACAATTGTGGGTAAAACTGGTAACTCACCGAACGAAAACGTTTTTACTATTTAAATCCACTTCATCAACCTCGTCTCTGAGGGCTTACATTTTCCCACTCAATAAAAGAGAATTTGACACCAGCGTGAAAGGTATTGGCCGACAAAACTTTATTTTCGGTATCTAATGTTTAAATGTAAGTTTGAAAAGTTTATTTTCGGTATCTAAGTTTACATGTAAGTTTGAGTGCTATATCGTGATATCGAAAAATAATAAATTATGAAAATACATATGATACTTTGTCAACGGTGTATGGATGCTTTTCAAACTGGCCTCCAACGATATTCTAATTTAACCAGGTAGCAGAGATTTTTTTTAACGCGGGATATCAGGATTTCTGGACAACATACCGCATACCCAGCGAGTTACTCGTTTACAGGAAGATATCGGAGGAAAGTAAGTATGAACAATGTGTGGGAAAACGCTACGATACGATATTAACGTCCACAGTTTCTTGCAAATCCTTTGGGCTTGTGTAACCATTAATTTATTACTTCAGTCGATGTTGATGTGCCATGAACGGAAGGGAGTGCGGACATCTGAATGGGCTGTAATACGGAAATACCATTGAAAATACTCTGTATGTATATGAAAAACAAAAATTGTAACGGGAAGAACAATATAAAAGATTCTGATACCACTTCCCTAAAGATCCCAAAATCCATTCCGTGTATTAAGTTTCATCCCATTTTTTAATTTATGGTATCTCTTGACTAAATCGAGACACTCGATTGTAGCAAGCACCGAGCGGGGCCGCGACAATGAAAATACCGGTTGAAATTCTACTGGTAGCGAAAATCAAATAACCATCAAAAATGAAACTGGTAGCGAGAATCAAATGACCATCGAAAATAAAACTGGTAGCGAGAATCAAATAACCATCAAAAATGAAACTGGTAGCGAGAATCAAATAACCATCGAAAATAAAACTGGTAGCGAGAATCGAGCGGGGCCAGGAGAACCCAATAACCATCAAAAATAAAACTGGTAGCGAGAATCGAGCGGGGCCGCGAAAACCGAATAACCATCAAAAATAAAACTGGTAGCGATAAATGAGCAGACCTGCGAAAACCGTTACCATCCAAAATATGACTGGTAGTAACTTACCAGTCAATATTTGAGTGAAAATTTTCGACGTAACCAGTTTAGAATTACCAGTCAAATTTTGGCTCGCCCAACCCGCTAGGGACGTGTCATTAATCTCCACTCTTCGCATTATCGCTCACATTTGCCTATTTGTTTAGGCAATACTCTATTCTTCGCACTTTGTTGGCGTCTTAACTTTCCTTTCTCGCTTTCTCGTTTCTCCTTTGTCGTAATATATCTCGTGGCACTTCGAAATTCGAATTCGAATGGCGCAATAACGGCGGTATAGCGGATGCCGGATTCCGTCTTCCGGATACGTCTTCCGGCTTGTCGTTATACGCGCAACAAGCGCAGGCGCGCGTCGCTGACACACGAAACTGTAACCCTTACGTTATTAATAACTGGTTAGTTTTAATAACGTTTTTATGAGCTTTAAATGTAATAACGCTTAATAACTAGGAGTTTTATTAGATCGAGATCTTAGTTGTAAAATCCCGTTAAATGGTCAAGATAAAAAAAGGGATCGAAAAGTACAGTAAATAAAAGAATCGTTACGATTCTGAGGAAAAAGAATCGATTCACGAAAAAATCGAAAGGGAAAGAATCGATTCAAAAGATCGATCTTCAAAGAATCGATTCAGAATCGCCCATCCCTATTGGAAAGGTGACATTTCGAGCGTTACTTTGAGTGTATAAACATCGAAATTGGTGCAGTGGTTAGAAAGTTGTTTGCGTTTGAAAATGGGGAAAAGCAATGAAAAATTGCGCTATATTTTGCGATATTATTAGGACAAAGGGAAGAACGCTGCGCGAAAATGGTTCGCTCGCTTTTGTCTGGTAATTTTTATGTGAAAGATGACTCATGCCCTGGTCATCCAATCACTGAAAAAGCTGATGAAATTCTTGAAAAAGTTCAGCAAGATAAGCATATCAGCAGTGTCGATATTGGTATAGAGCTAGGCATTGACCACAAAACTGTTTTGAACCATTTACACAAAGCTGGCTATAACAAGAAGCTCGATGTATGGGTTCCTCATGAGTTGAGCGCGAAAAACATGATAGACCGAATTAACATCTGCGATGCGCTGCTGAAACGCAATGAAATCGAGCCATTTCTGAAACGTGTCATAACCGGTGATGAAAAGTGGATCACGTACGACAATCGGAAGCGTCAAAGATCGTGGACAACGGATAGTGAGCTGTCACAAGCGTTCGCGAAGCCAGGATTGACGGCGAAAAAGGTGATGCTGTGTGTGTGGTAGGACTGGAAGGGAATCGTCCACCATGAGCTACTTCCAGTTGGTCAGACGATTGATTCTCAATTCTACTGTGGACAACTAGAGAGATTACGCTAAGCAATTGAAAGAAAACGGCCCGAATTGATTAATAGGAAAGGTGTTGTCTTCCATCATGACAACGCCCGACCACACACTTCTTTGATAATCCGTCAAAAATTGCGAGAGCTTGGTTGGGAAGTTTTGATGCATCCACCGTATAGTTCAGACATAGCACCCTCTTACTATCACTTATTCCGATCTCTGCAGAACACTCTCAAAGGAATTAAGCTGCTTTCAAAAGAAGCCTGTGAAAACCACTTGATTCAGGTTTTCAACCAGAAACCACAGAAGTTCTTCACCGATGGCATCATGGCTCTATCCGAAAAATGGCGAAACATTGTCGATAATAATGGAGCATATTTGGTTTAAATAAATTCATATTCACACCGCAGACTTTAACTCATTTCTGTTTCCATATTTGTGGTATCTAATTTCAACTCATGGATAAACAGAAACGTAGAGGGCGTGAAAACACAATTTAATGTTCAAAATATAATTGTCACTCATGCACGGTGTAACTTTTATTCTGGAACTCAGTAAATACAAATTTAACCATTTCATTAGTTTGTTTAGCCCGGATCCCTTACCAGCTAGACTTAGCTGAGGTCAAAAACAGGTCAAATTGTCGTGATGGTACCTGGACAATGATACGTGTGGCACTTCGTATCCAACTGAATTTTATAATGGTAGCCCATCCCACATACCATATATTGCTGCAGGCTTGACAGATTTCTTTATACTTCATATTTGCTCTGTTTCAGTGTTTTTTCCGGTAAAATAAAAAATCGATACAAATTTGTGTAGCGTATATCTAAATATTCAAGTTTCACAATCTCTCCATATTATAAAAATATTTCGCCGTCGATGTGTAGAAGAATCGTGACGCTCCCAAACTTACCCGATCGGGGGTTATGTGGTCAGGTTGGATCGAGTTGGACGGAGGAGAGGGCACCCAGGGGGGGGGGGGGGGGGCGAAGTACCCTTAGCTTTAAAGAAAAGGATTTTCTTCTGATTGCATTAATGTCAGGAAACAATATATAATTTATACATATTACACCTACTCGATTTGTCTTACATAGAATGCAATTGCACATAAAGTCAGCCTTTATTTATGTAACCAAGGAGCCAACACTCGCTGATGTAACGTTTAATTATACACATCGCAGATGAAGACGCAATAGCAGCTAGATGGGAAAGTAAATAAGAAATTGTGTACATATTTGCGAACAGTTATGTATTTATATCCAGGCATTATAGAAAGATACGCACATTTTTTATTACAATATCCTGCAATAAATATTTTTATCATTAGCGAATCTCAGAGCTTTTCGTTTTTAATCACGTTTCTGGTGGTGCCTTGGACCCATATGCGGTAACTGTAAACGAAAAACGAACGGATTTCTTAAAAGAAAACGATTAACTCTACTTTGAATTATTTCTGCGGTACTTGCGTTTATCACAATTTGAGCAAATTAGTATGAATTCTGTATATTAAGCTTGTTTTATGTACTGTACGAAAACGTACCATCATTGCGTGAAAATTGTATCATACTCATTGCTCTATAATTCACAAATAAGGGTTCAAAAATTGTGTATGAGGACTGTTTTCGAAACGGGAAGAACTCTCTTACTATACTTTTTGTATCATTAATCAAAAGTATGACATTTCTCAGCCAGAAGCATAACAATTCGGCTTTATCGTAGCTTGCTGAACCGAAAAAAAGATAAAAGTTCGATCCAAAGCGAACGCTACATAGTTAATAAAATAATAAATTAGTTTATTGTTGGAATGTACCTTCTTTTCACGGATGCACTTGAAAATCTCGTACGCAGTATCACAATCATTAGCGCCCTCTGTCAATCAATAAAAAAATCATTGAGCATATCATTACCCATTAATATTACTCGAGCTTTTGCATCGAGCTTTGCAAGTATACTAGTATATTCCTTACTCTTATCAGCGCATTCAGTGAGAGCAGCGACTATCTTTTCCCTTTCAGGCACATCATCCGGAACTCTAGAGATTGCCACAGCTAGGTTGAAAGTTCCATCTTCATTAAGCTACGAGCCATGAAACATATTTTCCAGGTTATTTTTTTAATCGACAAAAGCCCTTTTGAAACAAGGATCCAACGAAAAAGCTTGCACATTGCTTCCTTATAGTATTACATTTTTTTCAAAATTACCTCTATTAGGAAGTATCCTCTATTAGGAAGTATACTCCAATGAGTATACTCCAATGAGTATGAGATTCCTCAATAGGAATCTTCGTGGAAGGTGGAAAATAATGAGGAAGCAATTTACAGAGTTCGAATTTGCATCTTTATTTAAAAAGAAATTGTAGAAACTGAAGTTTAACGAAAATTTTGTGATCAAGAAATTAATACTAATAGTGAGGACTTGATGTTAAAAATCCCATAACATCCGAACTTTCTTAAATAGATTTTTCTCAAATAGTATACCAAAAGTCCTCAAACAGTAATTTATTTATAAATATCTATTTATCTCAATAGCCAAAGATTTGCGGCAGCTTGAGCATTTACAGACATTTTTTCACAAAATTCAAAACATTATAAAATGCCAATCCGAGCATTAATGTTTACGAGAATGCTACCAAAGAAAGGAACGTTTCTGCTGTACAAGGGTATGAAATTTCACTTCGATCGGTCGAGTAATTCTTGCAATACAGAAGTTTGAAATTTTCAAATTCTTAACTTATGTTATAAACACACATGGACATGCGTGAGATATTTTTTTCTAAATCATCTTTTCGTGACGTTTCAGAATAAAGAAATAAAAATCATGAAAACAAAGCTTTCTCAATAACAAATTAAAAGTGTTTCATAATTAGCATAATTTGACGTTTTTCTCTCACCCCACCGTGCTGCTTCATCATACACGCGTAAAAGCACTTCACATTGTCACCCACAGGTTCATCCATTGATGGTGGTCCTTTTAAGAGTTCAGGGTCGATTCCGGTTTCCGTGATGCATTTCTCCTTTGCTGCTCGGAATTCCTCCCTGTTTGGTCCGCCTATAGCCTGGATAAATCGTTCGTAATGAATTAAGCCAAATTCATCGATAGTGCGTGAATCTTTGGCAACACCTTACTCACAGATGCCAAAAGTGCAAAGAGAACAAAAATAGAAATGCTGCGGTACATTACTAGGCTGTTGGTTGACCACGTCTAACTGACAATCCACGATTTTTCGATGCTTTATATTCTAAAGAACAACTAACATCGCCCCTTTTCGGCCAGCACTTTGACGAAGGTAGGAGAAATATAACAATTCAAGAGTGAAGCTAATTGACGGTAATGAGCGAAGCAAGTCCGGCTATACGTGCAAAATACTGAATCACCATGTATATATCGTTATTGTGAATAATCACGACATCCTTTCGACGAACTTGTTTATATATTTGATGCTGAAGTTTCCACAGGATGCTTCATGACTGTAATTTTCCCCGAGCTTATATAGTAAGGTAGGAGCGACCTTGGTCTAACCACTTAGTTCCACCAGGTGATTGTCGCATTTGTCGATACGTATACCAACTATAACATATTCTTATCTTTAACCGAATTGCACCATTGTTAGATGTACTTGAAATAAACAGAACTATATATTCACACGATTTATCACAACCGAGGATTTATCCGATTCGATATTTCTGACCTTCGTTGAACCTGAGATGCCGGCCATATATAGCTCTAATTTGTATTACGCCTTGAACTTAAATCCACATTCGAGCCTATCAGATTCCCATAGGGAAGTAACAAGACTATATGAATCTACACAGGGTTACGAAGAGTCGGAAAGGCCCCAATTTAGCCTCCGTAGATTCTTGAACCGAACTAACGCACCTTCCGTTGAGCCTAATGCGGTCGCGCTTTTTCACCGCCTGTAATGAGTAGAATCAATACGGAAATAAATAATTAATTTCAGGTAGTGTCATTCATTTCTGGGCGATACACAATGATATTAATATTATTTTATTCATGTTGAAAGAAAGAAAGAAAAAACGTTCGGTGAGAAGTGATATTTGAGGAATTAGAGCCTAAGACCTGCACGAACTATCGAACTACATAATCATGAGCACGCTACCCCTGCACACGCTAGATGGATTTTTTCATATGATAACGATGGACTTCCTCATAGAAGAAGCTTTGTTTTGATGAAAAAAAAACGTTATTTTCATTTCAGGATACTTAAAATTGTTAAGGAGGCATCTACGGGTAATATAAGTCAACTGACGCACTATTGTGGATAATTTTCAATAGATAAGAAAATATAAAATTTATATTGCAGATCAGTTTATATTATTCCTCTTGATACTGTGCCGAGTGTCAACAAAAAATGTTTTTGATTTCTAATTTTTTTTACCTATTACTAAGTGCTAGCCACTGGTTTGGCTATTGTGGTAATATAATTTTCGAGGACTAATGTAGCATGTAAATCGGCTCATACGGCGAATGCCGAGCGGAACACGTGGAAACTGAACGGATATTGACGAACACAGTAATCTAAGAAGCCTAGCTTAGTTTATTCTTTCCAATACACTTAATTATATAACTACTATAAAAACACAAAATACTATGAGCTTTAAACAACTCGAAAATTCTTTCAAACGCTCTTGGTATTTCCGCCCTGGACAAATTCATTTATGGAAAGGTTGTTTGCTCAGCCGTCCCGCGATTCTCCTCTCAGAGTTTGCCGTGTTGCCACGTGACTTGCATCTGTTATTAAAACGGTCGAAAAACACTCGTTCCGGTTCATTTCAACTCAATTTTTACAATGCATTTTTGCGGTAATGTATGTGTTTTGTGTGCTTAACGATTCACTAGAGATTAAGTTATCACTTCAAATAATTATTTTTCGTTGATTTTCTATTTTAAAGCATATAATGAATTAAAGCAGCTTTTGTTACCCACGTCTGCCATAAAAATCATGTTAAAAGATGCTTATTTTTATTTGGAATATTTACGATTCTTGACGGTTAAATTTATTCTGTTTCTTCGAGCTGCTTCATAATGTCTCGATCTCCAATATATAATATATTAATTTTATGATTTCATCTTGTAAACTGATAATCGCAGATGCCTCCTTAAAAAGAATTGCTTTCGCAATAGTAACATACCGGACTAAAATTTGGTTTCATCGTTCAATAATAGTCCACACTATCATTGAACAAGATTTGGGATAAAATTTGGTGCGAATCAATCGAGCGGTTCAAACTTTATGGCATGTTGAATTTTTTGCAATACATCGTTCTGTCTCTAACTCATGCAAACTTCGAGATATCGGGCTAAAATTGTCTACACAAATAGACTCACATTGAACAATGGTCAGGTATAGAATTTAAAGTAATTTTGAGGAATTTCGTTTGTCATTTTTCGAATTGTAATGAAAATTATCAATTTCTCCTATTTTTAGACACTCATTTAGGAGAGAGCCTATTAATTTTGCCTTTCTGAATGTGTCTCTGCGACTGTCCGTCCAAAGCCATGTCGAAAGAAACTAGTGATCCAAAGCAGTGTCGAAGAAACTAATAAATCGATTTTGTTCTTCTTGATATGGACTTTCCTTTGATAACTTTATCTTAGCATAAATACATGATGCAAGAAGTTCCAAACGATTTAGCCATCATGGAACACGGAGTTCCTAAGAAAAAAATAACGATTTTCATCTGCAATTACAACTTTTGTACCCGTACGGAGTCCGAACCCAGCAATACCTTAACGGATTTAATTTTCCTAATACTCCTCTATACTGTTCGCGTTATATTATAACAAACCAAAATCTAACGCAGCTTGAATTATTTCAAATTGCTAGTAATTTTCAAATGAATAAAAATATGGATTTTTTTCTTTTTTTCCAATTTTTCGAATATGTGCGATGGAATCTTTTTGATAATCAAACATTATTTTGATTTTAATATCAAAAATCTATTCTCAAAATTATTCACCATTCAGACGATTTCAAGTACGATATTTACCAAAACACTACTTTGTAAAATATTGTGTTTTAGGAGAAACTAATTATTCCCGGAGCATAAAAAATAGGAATAAAACTAGCAATAGCATGATAATAATACAAATCTATTTTTTTTTAATACTCACTCATGAAACATACGTTCTCTCTTAAGAAAACCCACACATTTCTTTTATTACAATTTTAATATTATCAAATTTGTGAAACATCAAAATAACAAAATAACAAAATTCATGATAATGTATTATAAAAAACCTTCATAGATAGCTTGTATTCACGATCGTAATTATTTATGCATTAAATTTATGGACGAAATGAACAAAAAAATGCTTAACAGAATTAAATATATTATACTCAAACTGTCAAAAGTCTATAATATGGTAGAATAAAATATAAACATGAAAAATATAAATGGCGATGTCACGCCCGAAAAAGAGGAAGGAAATAAAAATATTTAAAAGATCTAGATAAATTATTAATACAGGAATTATATATAAAATAATTTAACTAGATCCATTACAGCCATGTACGATTTTAGCGAAGATTTTGAAATAAAAACAAATTATCATGAAGATTTAGTGGTACACAACTTTTGCTACACATGCACTGAGTTGCTGCACATCGCCTTCAGAAGATTTATTCTGTAAGTCATATGGGTGATGGGCATGACAACTCCATAGCTGTTTCGGTAACTAGCCAAATGTCTTCAATTGACTTCTTTTCGTTTAATTTTGTCGTGTGGTGACCAATGCCGTCTAGCGAGTAACCGACACAATAACAGAGTTTTATCATCTTTATTGGCTATCTGAAATTGCAATGTAAGATCTAGTATGAAGAATGCAAACTGAAAAATATAACGCACAAAAAGTGGAGCCACATAGAAAAGGCCTTCACATTTATTGCACCTGATATCCTTTTTCCGGATTTAAAAATTAGTTGCTGTTTTATTTGTGTTGTGATTGAGTGTTCGGACACCGTTATTTTTGGCACTTTACCATGTAATCGCGAGCGCGAGGTTTTTATTTGAAGACACGAGAAGCGAAATGTGGTTAAATGGAAATGTGGAAAAACATTTCGTGATCATTTCGGTCAGGTGTAAAATGATGGAATTTTGCGTCCATCGCGACTATGGTACGGATCACGTCGTGTGTGTGTCGAAACCCTTTTGATCTTCGATAGTAATTTAATGGAAGTTGCATGTGAATGCGATTTGCTGATAAATGGGCGCGTCAACGGTCATCATCGGTGATTAATTAAGTAAGGTTAAGTATAAACGGCCCAGCTACTGATGGTGGACCAAAATTAGTAACTGCTTTGCGTTTAGATATACTTGTAAAACGGTTGATTAGCTTAGGGGTTTTCCCACCATTCGACGAATAGCTAATAGGTAGTAGCTGTAAAAGTAGTTGGTGCACTTTTATGTACATGATTAGAGTTAGATTTTTTTCTTATACTGCTACTAGCAGGGCCGTTCATCTTAATATTGATCGTTGTTACTGTAAGAAGTCAGTGTTGTTAGTCACGCAAATTTCGATGTTTCTGCAACTTTAAGAGGTGAAACCCACTGAGTCGGTAACAAAAACTGTAAACAATAGCATTTAGATACCGTAGACATTTTGGAAAAAAGCAAATTTTCGAAACTCGCGGAGTTTTACCATTGATTTTTTGTCGAAAATTGTTTCTGAAGAGAGTTTGGAAAATTAGCAGCTATCTCTCTCACACTCATATGTATGTGACGTGGTACATGTTTCGCGCTTAAATAATTATTGCGCGATAAAAGTGTGCTTCGTTGGCGCTACAAATGTGCTGTTTTCATGTACACTAGGGTCCCATCTTATATGAATTCTCGTACCATGATCCCATATTACGTCAAATTTAATATAAAATAATGGGCGTTAACGATATATATCGCTGTTTCCAAAGTTGCTCCAAAGAAAGCTTTAGATTACGCGGGTGCGTGCGTTTCATAGCATTTTGTGCTGGCAAAATTGCATTGACAACATATTCAGTTTTGGAGCAATTTTCTGAATAAACCAAGTGAGATAAGTATATACGAGTACACTCAATGTATCTCTGCTTCAGTTGCACTCGTATTAAAAGGCTTTCACCAGTGAAAAATGCTATCAGTTTCATAAGTTACACTTACTACGTCTATAAAATTGTCACGTGTAGTTATGTCAACGAGAATGAAGAATGGTAATTGGTTCTATTTTCCACTTATATTTATTTATCCGAACGAAAAGCTCATTAGAACAGAATCGTGAATCTCAGAACTCCTCTTATAAGACTAACAGGTGTAGAATTCTCTTTGCCATTGGCGGATAGATCGCTGGATTAGAAAATAACAGACGAGTACATTTTAGGTAAACATATTATACTTAGAAGATGATATATTCTAAAGTCTGTACGCTATTTCATTTTCATTATAATAAAAGCAGGATGCTAATTAGGCATGAAAATCTCACTGGCGACAGGCCACTGGAACTGTGGAGGAACTCAACGTTTCTGTTGAATGCGCAATGCCACTGAAAAGTATTACAATAGTGAATGATATCAATCAGCGGACGTAATTGTCCGTCGATTTCAGCGATTTCATAACCGATAACCGCTACGGTTATCAATGAATAGAAACGACGAGCAATGAGGTACTAATGATGAATGAGCTATTCATTCTTTTATGAAACTCGGAACAAAAATATAACGATTACGAATTACATTTTTTTCCTACTCTTATGCAAAGCTATCAGTTTTCTCACCAGTATTAATAAAGGAACTGTTGAGGATGAAAAAAGCCGCAGTGTATCTATAAATTTAGTGAATGTCTAAGAAACATCTAAAAATCATTGAAAATACATGTGCAGTGCTAATGCATAAATAAAATGTTTCGACGCTATGGAAAAAAATGTCTAGAAACACAACCAATAAATAAGCTCGCAAATTCGAAATTTGCACATTGTTTCCTCGTGATTCTCGTCGACTCACGGATACTCTTCTACGGGTAGTGGTGATCTCAACTACAGCTTCCTCATAAAGGAAATAGTATTAAATTTTTCAATGGAATTAAAAATTAACTAAAATTGCAAATTTTATCAAGTTTAACCCCTCCATCGATTCTCACTAAATTCAAGACCAACTATTCTTATTTTCTAGCAAATTTGTATGCCAAGTTTCAGTTTGATAGATAAAAATTCACAAAAGTAATAGCAAATATATATTTTTTTTCGAAAAATTACAAAAACACATAATTCAATAAAATCGGAACGCCTTAATCGATTGATGCCAAACTCAATAGTGAACAATCTTAACCCCTGGCCTATTATTGTAGGAAGTGTAAGCTCGATAGCTCAAAGTTGACGAATCCCTTTTCGACGTTTTGAAACATTTTAAGTACTCTAACATCAAAATCTCGAGAAAGTGTTTTCATGAAAACAAAACTTTTTCCATGAGGAAGCAAAATGAAAGAATTTCATAATTTAAACAGTCTTTTTGCTCGTTTTTTCACTCAACGATGAAAATATCTTGCCATTTTAGATAAATGGTAAGGTTCACATCACAACAATTTACCAAATTGACTTCGCAACATTTTATTCTCTTTGTTAAAAGATTTCTTTCTTTCTTTTTCGAGTATAGGCATTTTTATTCCAAGCTGGTGCATAGACGATTCATTTACTAATACAGGGTGTCCGCCGGGAAGGTATACTACTTTGTTTTGCCGCCATTTTGGTAAACGTTAGTCTTGACAGTTCATATTTGGCAGTCGTGAAGTAGACACGTGGATATAATATTCGATAAACCAACGTGTTTTAATCGTTAAAAGCTCGCCCATGACAACCCCGATTTTCATGAAAAAATCATAATGAGTGACGAGGCACATTTTCATTAAAATGGATATGTGAATAAACAGAATAGTCGGTTCTGGGCAATGGAAAACCCTCAAATTATTCATCAGTCACCTTTACATCCATTAAAAGTGACAGTCTGGTGTGCAATTTGGTCAGGAGGAATCATTGGACCTTACTTCTTTGAAAATCAAAACGGCGTAACGGTAACTGTGAATGGGGAGCGATATCGTGATATGATTGAAAACTTTTTAACGCCACAACTGCATGCTTTGGGCTTGATTAACATGTGGTATCAACAAGACGGTGCCACATCGCATACAGCCAGGATTACAATGGAATTACTGCGAGACCTCTTTCCACAACAAGTTATTTCAAAAAATGGTGATGTTGATTGGCCTCCACGGTCGCCTGATTTTGACTGCTCCGGATTTCTTTTTGTGGGGATATCTAAAAAGCAAGGCTTATGCAAACAAACCAGAAACGCTTGAGCAACTCAAACAAAATATTCGTGATGAAATTAATGAAATACCGCGTGAAATGTGTGAGAATGTAATGAAAAATGTGCTCAAAAGGGCTCGCATTTGTGAGGCGAACAGAGGCGGACATTTATCTGATATTGTATTCCATACGTAATTGCCGACATTAAATAAAACATTTATCAATATAAGATCCATTCTCTTTAATTTAATCAAAAATTATAAACAAACAAAGTAGTATACCTTCCCGGCGGACACCCTGTACAACAAATTTTTTCAGGTCTCTGATCGAGAAATAGCGAGAAAAGTTCATAATGTCAGATTGAAGGCAGTAGCTGATGAAATCATAATTTTATATCCCATGTGTCTTACATTGTTTACAAATTTAAGAGTAAATATTTTTATTTCCAAACGGATGACTGACATTTTCAATTATTTTCTTAAAATGAATAACTAGCGCGATCTATAAAATTACCTTGTAGTTATTAGTATGCATATTGTATACGATTTTTATTTACTGATCCATCGTTTTAAATTCGACATTTGTATTAGTGAATAAAAGTTTACATCAATTTTGCAATCAGCGTAAAAAGCTTCATGTAGATTAGTACGGCGTTTTGATTTAGCAAGCTGCTACTGCACATTTGATTTTTTTTTTGGAATTGGATTTCAGGATCTCAAGCAACCGCACAAAACAAGTGTCGAAAATTAACCTCCTTACCAGCTAGTGAGAGGTTATATTTATTCGGTCATTTTGAATTTTGACTAATTGACGTTGAATTCGGTTTGAGTTATTCGAAAACCATTCTACCCCCGCCCCATGATCTGTTTGCTAATCTTGTGACTGTTATCCTCGATAAATCCATTATGAACAAAAAATAGACTAACAAGTGCTCATTGTTATGTATAGTTATAGATAGATTGGTCGTTCGTGCAAGTTTTAGGTTAAAATTCCGCAGAGCCTTACGATAAAATAGTATTTGTGGACGATTTCCATTTTTTCTCTCCATATTAATGAAATTATTGATATGACTGGCCAGCTGTGGAAGGTCCTTCCTGAAATAAATCATTTATTTCAATATTGATTCTACTGAATGCTACAGGCGTTTGAGAAGCGCGTTCACGATAGAGTCAAAGGACGGTGTATAGATTTTGTCGGTGGTTCTATGGAAGCTGAATTAGGGTTCTTTTGATCCTACGGGACCTTCCGTAGACTTTGCATGACTTGTTTCTTCTCTTTTGAAAGTCTGGTAAGCTTAAATTTATATTTAGTTCCAATAGTTTCCCCCTGCCAGATTCTCTGCAATTATCACTGGCATTTGACGTTCAACGGAAGGTCAGAAATTTCGACGAGGGAACCACTTTCACAAATATTGACCGTATTGGTTCTGCCACGACAGAAAAATGCTTCGTTCCAGTCTTCGATTGACAGATTTTTAATAGGATTCATCATGTTGCTGTAAAAAAAACTTACAATTTTTATTCAACTCCTCGCCCCTTTCGTCGGTTTTTTTTAAAACACCAAATCTATACTTGGTAATAGAAAAAACGTTACTATTTTCAGATTGTAATGCGTATGTTATAAGGCTGACTTGAGAAGATTATACGATATTACTATGTGAAATGAGTTAAACGAGATTTTAAAAAAATAGTAGACATAAGATTACGTAAATCATCACTAAATTGAATACACGTGAGCTATTATCCAATCGCAAAATGACCTTGGCCTTCGTTCGGAGGACCACTGCCGAAATTGTTAGCGACGTACGTCATGGCGTATACGCTGATATTTCAGAATATATGTCTATACGTGTTTATGAATACTCTGACAAGGTAACCTCAGGCAGTGCAGAGTTTCGGATTCGCCGTCTCTCCTATAAAAAGATAAAACTTGAACAGGCAGGTATCCAGTGATCGAAGAACACTCCGGAGTAAAACTCGAAAGATTGCAACTCCAACGTTAACATGAAGTATTTCGCAATCATTTTTGTCGTCTGCATTGCTAGTAGCTTGGTTAGTCATTCATGTTTTAATAAATTTGTTTTATAACGCTCTGTTTAAAAAAGAGTAAGCGTAGCAAGTAATGAAAATCAGGAAGTGATTAATTAATATTGTAATAAAAAAATCTTGCAGGCCGCTACTTTGAATGACAAGCAGAAAGCCAAGCTCCAAGAATTCAAGGCCGCTTGTATAGCCGAAACTAAAATTAGCCCTGGTAAGAAAAATGTACATTTTGCCATTTTGAGTTTTTAGTATAATAAATATACATTTTTTTTTAAATCACCAAATGCAAATTCAAAATGATTATAAACATTTGAATTTAAAAAAGTTTTCATGAAATAAAATTAATCTGATAAAAAAGAAATAATTACCGATTTCATTTTAGTCAACTAATTATTTGAATAATAACAATTCACTTACTGCTTTAACTACAGTCAGCAGAAGTCTTCTTCCGCGACAGCAAACGTTCATATTGCATATCATTTTTCATTTCAATTAGTGCCCCGAAGTCAGTGCGTCTCTTGATATGTAAACGACGATTGCGATGATTAGGAGATATCTTCTGACTGTAGGGACGGTCGTAAAAGAATCATTATAATTCAAATAATTAGTTTATTAAAATGATATCGGAAATAATTTTATCCTAGTCAGATTTATTTCTATAAATTAAAACTTTATTAATCAAAGTCTTTTATATTATATTCATTTTTGCAGTAAGGAGTTAAAATAAGGATGCAAAATAGAATCTTGAACATTGCTTCCTCATTATTTTCTTTTTTTCACAACGCCACCTCCATGAGAAAGTATGTTGATCAATTTTGGCTTCCCACAGAGGAAGCTGTGTAAAAAATAAATAAAGAGTAAGTCATGTGCAAGGTTCTACTTTGCAGTCTTGTTTAAGAAAATGTCATGCTCTATAAAATCCGAACGCCTATGTCATTTCTCAACAAATTTCATAATTTCGTTGAACGTTATTACGTACGTGTCCGAAATTTTACTCGTTTTGTCTGAATATGACTGAAATTGAAATTGAATATGCAGCGCCGCTGAATATAGGTTTGTTCTTGTAAAGAAATTTTATTCAATTCGTCAAAGTGAGTTAGAACGATAACGTAAATTTATCGATAAAATAACAAATTCTATGCAATCCGAACCTTTTAATAGGTTCGGCTGAAATTCAATACCAATCGTTCTTTAACATAATTTTAGTTGTAAAGAATTATTCAGCTCAATAGCTAAAAAGTTGTGACAGCGAAAATCCGAACAGTTGTGTACATTATTGCGTAAATTTTGTAACAAACTAAGGAGCGTAACAGCTCTACTAGCGTGTCATATGTCAATTGGATTGATAAAGTCGTTCTCGAGACATGGAGTTTTTAATTTTGCAAGCTCGTTGTATACTAGCACACACATATTCACCCAGACATTTTTTCTAAACAACTTTCCTCGATGTTTCAGACAATTCTGAGTGTACTGACATAAAAAGTTTGATATTTAAAAAAAATGAAAACAAAGTTATATAAGGGAAAAAATGGTTTCATTTATCTTTATTTCATACTTTTTTAAGCTAATTCAATGTGTTCCAGGATTTTCTAATATTTCCTATATTCTTTTAAAACAAAAAAAACTACAAGACGCCCATTCATTTAAGCTGTAATTGTTAAGCAAAAGGGTGGAATTATTAAGTAATGCAATATAATTCTCAACCGAATATGCAATATAGTTCTCAACCGAACAGTGGGTAAGCTTACATTTTTGTTACTAGCAAGTATAAAATCTGCACATTCTGTACACTTAACAGTGTGAACAGAATTTATTATATTATTTAAAGAACATGACATTTTCTTAAACGGATTATGATTATCGGGCCACTTTGGTGTATAGTAGAGTACGCGGCGAACGTTCTTTAACATTTGTTTTAATAACTTGGCGTCAACACGCTGCCGCGTCTCTTGATATAAAGATAGAAGTTTATATGTAGCACGATTGAATTCAGATATACCGCCTTAAACCTATTAGTCATTGCAGCATACAAATACTATGGACTGAAATTATTAAAAACTTGTATTAATTTTTCTAGACGTTGTTGAAAATGCGAAGAAGGGAATCATTGCCGAGGGAGACGCAAAACTCGCCTGCTTTGCAGCTTGCTTCTTGAAAAAAGTTGGATTTATGAATGCTGATGGTGCATTTAACGAGGCAGGCTTCAGAGCTCAAATCCCAGCTGACATCCCGAAGGAAACGGTTGACGGTATCGTCAATAAATGCCAATCGCAAAGTAATTATATCGTCCTTTCTTCAAATTCTTATAAATTATTAAATGTTTGTACAATACTGAAGATCTATGATCTTTTAAGTTGTATTTTCAATGTCGTTATATGCAGATATATATGTAAACATTATTACTTTTCCTTATAGCTGGTGCCAACGCATGCGAAACAGGAGCCAAGCTGTTAAAGTGTTATCTGGAGAACAAGACCATTTCTCTCTTCGAATAATAAGTGATCGTAATGTTAATAAGTAATTTATTATAACGTCAGTCGCACACTAATTACAATGTGGAAGGGCGAAGCCCTAATTCGTATAACTTAAATCCCATAAAAAATACAATAATATATCTTAATTTCTTACAATTCGTTATAGCGAGGGAATCTTTACAATTGCACATTACAGTTATCTTGTTTTAAATGATAGCGCTAATGCGATGTACCTTAATGGAAAAATACATGCATGTTTGAGTGCATTGATAATAAAGAAATACTAACTTTGAATCTCCTCAATGGATTTGACACTTAGCAGATTGACATATTTTTTATTTTACTCAATGCAGTATGTCCTCAGTCCTGTATATACGGGACAATGAACAATATATTCTCGAAAGTGTTCAATTGTTGAGAGTTGCAAACTTGACATATATATCATCCGAGTCGAATAAAAATTTATTTCCGCCCTAATTAATACGGACGTTTAAATCAGTCGCGACTCTAAACTAACATATTAGACTGAATTTTTTCAGATTTGTACCGAAGTTCAAATACAATTTAATTGATTTCACTGTTTTGTAAATAGTTAAGTAACTTCAGAGCAATATTGACGTTCTGGTCACTTGTTTTGTCAATTTTTTGGATCACATCGTTTCTCCGATTTATCATGGTCGGATATTAATTTATTTGAATGCCTTGAAATTCTGAGTATCTTAGAGTAGCATACACTTGAGAGAACTAGTTTATGTTAGTTTGATTCGATGGTAGATTGTGATACTGTATTGATTTTCTATTTTATTTCGTCGTGGTTCTATTTAATATAGCAAGGATTATACCCCTGCATTATCTCAAAAGTCTATATACCACCTCGATACCGAGATTGGAGCGATTTGCTTTCCGTTAACCTATGTGTGATTCGAAGTGTTTCTGAGCTAGGATAGATGAAAAAAAATTCTGAACCGATTCAATTTCTTACTTATAATATAGTTCCATATTTCGACGCTACAGATTCGGTTATTGCCAAGACGACGGAGTCGAAGAGCTTATCGGCCGCTGAGATAGATTTAGTTGTAGCTTTTGCTAAGAGGTACTAACACACGTCTAGGTGATAAACACCACAAACATAAGTAAATATCTATACGTTCGTGAACCAGAAAGAAGCTCTGACAAGCTAACAGAGCGTTAACATCGGCTCACCGTATCAAGTGCACGAGCTCCGATAGGAGAAGCACATAACTTCAAGGATGAACACGTTCGATTTACCACCAAAGAGGCGATGGATCACAAAGCGATATATTTGCAATTTAATAAGGAATTACGGAAACACAATTAATCATTAGGATTAGGAATAAATTTAACTTTTTTCATACAAATCTATTAGCTTCGATTTTATTGAATAACATTCCTACTTTATCCCATATTAGCAATCAAAATATAATTAAAAAATAGAAACATCGAAGGAACATGTTTATTCGTTGATAGAAAATTGTTCTTTGTTGTATTCAAGTTGCTAACGTCCAGTCAGCATCCTGGTTGCCTGAAACAGGAAATCAAGTCGATGTAGAAATTATTCGAATAATTACAATCCTTTGAAATAAGAGACTTTACCCCTCTCGCATGCATGCACGCGTATAGACGATGGGCCGTATCGCATTTGTTTCTTCCTCCTTGAATAATTCATTAACATTATTTAAGATTTTTCGCGATGAAAAATAAAATTTAGTCTCAATATAAATAGTGTAACTAACTTTGATTGGAACAGGCGTTTATGGCATTGACGAGGGCGTCGCGGAAACCAACATCAGGCACTTTTGACAATGCTGCGTTTCTATTCAACATGCCATTCGGTGCCATCTGAAAGTAAATTGAGCAGTCGGGTGATTTACATGGAATCTAATAGCACAATGAACGAGTTTATGCCAAATTTCTTTCATTTACTAAATTCATTCCATCCAGAATGCAGGCAATCCTGCAATCGTATTGTAGATTGTTGACCATCCCGCCAGCTCTCGCTCTCTGAATGATAGTGGGATCGACATAGAACTGATTCGCGCAATTTTGACGCACAATTTCAAACTGCATCATGTCTTGGGGCGTAACTGCAGCCTGACAATGAATTTATCGGCGGTTTCATAGAGTTGCGGCGAAGATATAAACGAATATGAAAAATGTCAGCACTTACCATACCCCCGAGGATCGGGACAGTTAGCAAAATTATGAAAAGCTTCATATTGTCGATCATAAGGAACAGTCGAGAACGGCATGAATTTCATTCGCTTTTATACAGTTGGATTGAGTATTTACCCATTATCGTCGAGGGAACGAGGAAAGCATTTGACTGTCAATAATTGTATAATTGTCTGTTACCTACAATGGAAAATACATCGTCATTCTTATTCCCGGAAGAGATCCTCGTATTTCTTCATTAATTCGGACCAGTATAATGTCTTCTAACGGTTATCTTTGATTGACTATTCAATATCAATAGTTAATATGACACAGAGCCTGTGTCATAATCCGCTCGCTTGCATCAATCTCATTTGGCAATTATTTTTCAGGATAAAATTCGCATTACCATACTTCGATCAGAAATATTTTTGTTATTCATTAAAATCTAATTGTACACTTTATTTTATATCATGAATTATACTACATTGAACGCGAAATTCTAAATTGTACAGTATCAACTTATTTATGCGTAACCGAAAAAGTTGATTCGTCGAGCTGGAAGATAAGTAATGCACCAGCTGATATCACGGGGACTTTAATTGGCAGTGATAACTACACATATTTTAAAAATACGTGACCCTCACGTGAGTTCACGTTAATCGTTATGCCCAAATGTTTCTTCAGCGAAACGAGACATGCGTTACCACTATCCGCTCCTTATCATCATTGTTATCGCGGATAATAAAAATCATAATTATTATAGCAGACCGTATATTCCAATCGTAAGAAGAAAAAATAGGATTTGTCTGGAAGGAGTGAATAAGTTAACGTTTATGTAATTACAGAATCGATGGCGGGGGATGTCATATAAAATGACAAGACCGATCGAGGCACATTCAGTTTAACGTGTGACGTTTACATCACGTAATTATACCCGGAATCGAAACTCAGTTACAATCTTCAGCCATGAAGTCCTTCACCATTGTCTTTGTAGTCTGTCTGATTGGTGCAGTAGTGAGTTCTTTTTTATGTGCCTCTTAAAAAAATTAATGTTATTAAATATACGTATGTAATTATTAATTATCTCTACAGAGCGCACTTAGTGACTCGCAGAAAGCCAAGCTCAAGGAACACAGAGATGCTTGCATAATCGAGACCGGCGTTGATGTCGGTAAGAAAAATTGACATAATTTTCGAGTTATTTTAATACAAGCCCATCTCAACATTTTTCAATACGGTTTTTATTATTTTTAGGAAAGGTTGATAATGCCAAAAATGGCGTCGTCGATGAGGCCGACGAGAAACTCGCTTGTTTCAGTGCATGTCTCCTGAAGAAGATTGGTATTGTGAGTACAGAGAATATTTTATTTTATTTATTTTCGACTTCTCGTTATAATACATTTTCTATAATTTTATTCCATTTATAAATCTATCTAATAATTCAATAATTGATCAATTTTGTGCTTCGCAGCTGAACGCTGATGGTACTTTTAACGAAGAAGTTACCCGCAGTAAGATTCCCGCTGATATCGACGCAACCAAGGCCAATGAAGTTATCACCGAGTGTAAGACCCACAGTAAGTAGGCGGTTTCTTAAATTTGATTTTCAATTCGGATTCATCGAGAATTTAATATCAATAATTTATATTCTTAGTTGGTACCAACGACTGTGAGACCGGACGAAATCTCTTGAAGTGTTACTTGAAATATAAGTCCTTCTCCCTCTTTTAATAATTTATGATTCGACATTATCACTGTGGTTCTTCAGATGATTTTGGGATGAAAGTCATTTTATGTTAGTAAATCATCGGATGTAACAAACTTATTGCTTCAATAATAAACACCACACTCAACGACCTCAACGTGTTAGTATTTTTTCTTCCAACGACGTCAGATTGTTCTATAAGGCATAACAATAACATATGGTATCGTCATAAAATAAGAAAGATCAATCGCAATTGTAAAAATGAGACTGAAAAAAACAAGTTAAACCTTAAACTACCAAACAGGGTTTGGTTATATTTGCAAAGTTATCCTGTTGAGTTTTAGATAGCTATTTTCAAATTCAACGCTTCGACACTCAATGACCTCAACGTATTAGTATTTTTTCTTTCAACGACGTCAGATTGTTCTATAAAGCATAACAATATATGTTATCGTCAGAAAATAAGAAAGATCAGTCAATAGTAAAATTGAAATCGAAAAATCCTGTTAAAATGCGATCGGGTTTATTTGTAAAGTTATCCTATTGAGTTTTAGATAGGAATTTTTTATTTCTCAGTATGTTGCGACAGTTAATATTGGATTTATCTATGAATGATACATTGCCGAAGTGAAAATTAGCATTGAAAAATTGTGCACTACCCTGAGACCAGTACGCAGAAACGTGTACACTATGAACATTTTTAATACATAATGGTTCACTAATTTTGCTAGTAAAACACACGATGACTATGAAGTATAATCGGTATAATTACAGCTTAAGTGTACATGTAGTATATACACCAATGTAACTATAGATAAAAATCCTAACACTATACATACGTAATAGGAAAAACATCACCTGCGTATATCCTAAATTCTATAATAAAATAAGAATTGAATATATAACATATTCCGTGTCAACTGTGCCTCTTTCTCAACCCTCTAAGATCTCTCTTTCTCTCTTATAATTAGTCAAATTTTATAAAAAATTTCCCAACATAAAAGTTGTAGTTATCAACTGCCCACAGATCAAAGGATAATATTTATGCATCTTGTAGGTTTCATCCGAATTATCGTATTTTCGTTATTTTTGATATTTGAACAAACGACTTAATTTTGCTTAACCCTTTATAAGTCACTTTAAGTCACATAAGTCCTTTAACAGTCCCGGAATGGGACTATGAAGAGCAGAGTGAGAGTAACGCGTTCTAATGGAAGAGCCAATAAGTGAGGATATTCTTGTGACTCATTGGGGTTAACAGAATTTCGTACATCGGTACTGTGGATGACCACCTCCATTTTAGTATATCTCTCTATATTATAAAAAATATCTCGCCGCCGCCGAATAGGAGAATCGAGTGGTCGGGTTAGGAGCGGGCAGTGGAGCGGAAGGAGGCGAAGATTTAAGTTTTCCCAGGGGCGTCGGTGCGCGAGTTTCGTTGGGGGGGGGGGGGGGGGTCGATGCTTCCCCCTGCTCCATCAAGTGTATACATATTTTAATACAGGATCCTTGATTTTCCCTGATTTTGTTAATCGATAAAAAAGTCATAACTTTTGAATGGTTCAACAGATCCTCAAAATTCTTTTTGCATTCGAAAGAAGACAGAAAAAGAAAGGAAATGCGACTAGGTTCATCCCGATATTTCAATTTTTCGAGCCGAGAGCGCAGACTGTATGTTACCTCTAAAATACAATTTTTCACATAACTAAGAAATCGATTATCTGTCGCAAAAAAAATGAAAAAAATTCTGCTATTGTCCTAAATGCATGGAAATTGATATATTATCAAGCCTAGTTCGTTAGAAAGCCAAAGAGCAGCGGAAACAATCGTTATTAGCGAGGAAACGATAGATATCGTCATTTCAATAAACGTAAAGAAGGTGGTTTTCGGATAATTCGGTTTTCACCGATTTTTTCAGCTCCTGTTGGAGATATCGCAAATCCACGGCCAGATTCGTTGTCAGCGCGACGAAACACATCAGGTAGGGTCCATTCGAAGTGCGAAATATCGAAAAATTCGTTTTTTGTGTTTTTCTCGGCTCCTATGGGAGATAGAGCGAAAAGGGGTTTAAGGGGGGAAAAGGGTCTACGATACAAAAAAAGCATATTTTTGTGAATTTTTTTCCAGAGTACTTGATTTATTAATATTTTTTAAATTTGTTACATTATTAAGCATCATTCTAAGTATATTCTGTTAAATTTTCATTTAAAAATATCGAAAAATAAGCCAGTGGTAGTGGTGAGAACCGAGTCACCTAAAGAAAAAGTTTCCGTGGGGTAGTCAGGATAACTCTTGATTGGTTCATCTGAAATTAAAAAACCAAAAAGATTTCTTTAGTACATAAGTTTATCTTGGATTAGAACGAAGGAATTAACAAAATATTCATTTTTGAATTTTTAGTAAAGGTGCAATCAAAAAATTCTGATTTTTGCCAAAAATTGCTCTTTTGAATAAAAAAATAAGTTGCAATCGAAAAAAAAAATCCTTCGTTCAGTACCGAGTATTTAGTATGTAAAAGAAGTATACAAAGCTTAGGCGAAATCGGTCCAAAGGTTTTCGAGAAATGTTGACTACCGACTTAAAAAAAAAGTTTTGAGAAAAACGCGATTAAAGTCTCATGACGGTCAAGGGAGACCGAGCGCCCGGAGACTCAATTGTCTATAACTCGAAAAGTTTTGCTTCTAATGACGTCAAATTTTATGACAATATTTCTTATAAGTTGTAGTATCAGAAAAAAAATCACTTTTCCGACCCTTTTCCCCCCTTAAGATAGGGTATATAAACGCAGGAACGGTAAATAAAAGTGCTGAATGACGATTATGGAAATAATGAAATACAGAACAATATCGAAACTTTACCACCGTCAATGCTATTCTCTTTTACATATTTCATACCACACGAGTTCTTAATAGTCGCTATAACGTGTTATTGTGCTATTTGTACTTAACAATGAACACGAATGTAGAATTAATGTTGGAAATTTGAGAATAGCTATAAAATGGTTACGTGACGCTTCTAACAGTTTTGCGATTCGTGAAAATGAATTTTATGAAACGTATCGCTAAAAAAAAGTGTTTTTGAGTAGTGTGTGAAAGGTTATTAAATTGAAATTTTTACTTTATACTTATTGTCACTAATTTTTTGTTAAAACGGTAAGTAATCCCTTGACAGTTTTCGGCACAGAGCTTCTATGGCCTGGAAGAAAAATACGGTCCATGCATTTTCGAGTTTAGTAGTATTCCCGACAAGATACATAACTTTGAAATAAAATTCTTAAAAGTGCCAGTTCGTTAAAATCGCATCTGCTACTACATTCTTAATAAATACCATAAATACTATGTGCGTTCGTATGCTTAAGGCATTATCTCTGCGCCACAGCAGTGCAGATAGCAACAGCAATCAGCGTAGCCGGGAGGTTATATGTATGTCACAAATACGTGCACCACTTACGCGCTATCATATTTCAATTTAACTCATGATATTTCAAAGTGTCAACGATCAAAAAATCTTAAATTAGTTTAGCATACGCGTTTTTTCACTTTCCTTAAGGCGAGGCGAAACCTCCATACTTACACAGATGTGCTGCTTCTCTTTCACTTCGCCGTGAGCACCATACTAGTTTATCTCTTTCGCACTCATGGGTGTAGCATAGAAATTTCGCCTCGCCTTAATACTCTTGTTTTTAGATCAATTCTAGAATATCGTTCATATGGTAGAAAGAAAAATATGTCGCTTGTGGGTGTTTGCTATATGAGATACGTGCTAATTATGCTTCTCCTTCATGACTTAGCGATCATAAGGTATAAAATGAGGATAAAATTAAATTGGAAATATAAAGCAATGGCAAATTAATGACAGTACTAGTAAAAAAAATACTGTTTTTAATGTGTTTATAGAGTAATATGCAGTAGATTAAGAACTTACTGATCAATCCGTGAAGAATTGACAAATATTAACGTTCTCTGCCGTGACAACTTTGCTATAATCTGTAATCATTTGCGTATATAGTATTTGTGCACTGCAATTATATAGCATATAGGTTTTAGGCAATAAAGTGTGTCGTTGAATTTCATTTATGCTACATATAAATATAGCTACTTTGTGTACATTCAACTACAACATTTCCAATCACACTGCTGAGTGTACAGAATGCACAAGTATTACGTTTGCTCGTAAAAAAGTAACCTGACTATTCTGTTTATTTGAGAGCTGAATATTGATGAATAGCACACACTACTAATCTGGTTGTTGCAATTATCATGTTACGGAACTATTCCTGGCCGTCGTTTCTTAGTTGCATTGCAATGCTTAATAATAATCTATGTACCTCCTTGATGAACATTTAAAACCTAGGTATTTTCGTTTGAAATGAATATCTCATTATTTAAGTTATAATTGTTAACAGTCTAAACTCAGATTTAAACTCCCGCGCTGTATATTCATGGGTGCTATCAGCCATCTTTTATTATCGATATAAAGTATCGATCTACCAGACGCCTGCGAGCATCGATCTAATGAATGAAGAGATTATCTTTACTTCTCGTTGAACTATGCACAAGATATAACGGCGTCTACTGATTTTCCCTGCCAATATCCTGTCCTATCAATAATTATTCATTTATTGTTGTTACTAAAGCCAGAAGCGACGTCTTCTAGACATCGTAATCATTTTTTACATATCATGATACGCGTTGACGTCTAGACACTAATTTTTGACCGACTGTAGTAACAACAGTAAATGTAATGTATTATAATTGAAATAATTAGTTCACTAAAATATAGAATATTATTCCATCCTTTTCAAATTTTCTTATAATCTTCTTTTATATTATAATTTTAGAAGTCAGGAGTTTATAATAGATTCATGTTCATACATCAGCTTTTTAATTAGTTTGAAGCTTCATCTCGTTTTTTTTTAAAAAATTTAATTAATATATACAGATTTCTATGGGCACAATAACCTACATTTTTTTCAGAAATGCTTTACAGATCAATTTTGGTTTATTTTATAGTGGACATATATTCACTGTCGAATATGAACTAGATAAAACTATGAACTATATCGTAAGGGCTAGAGATTAAGGTTGCTAAAAAAATACTGAATACAAGTTTTCCGCATAAATAAATTTTGCAAGATGGCCGTCGTATACTCGTTCATCAGTACTTCACTTCACAGCGCCCATGAGTTCACGACTAAGTCGGCCGGCGCGGGAGAAGTATTATCTTGTGCGTCGTTATGTTCTTAATTATGATCCAGTATTTTTTTATTATTATATTTCATTTCGTTTTTTTTTTTCATTTGTACGAATATTTAGTAAAATTTCGCTCATGGTTAATGAAATACGTGTAGTAATATTGTGTTACGAGTACAAAGCTTTGTGTTGAAATTAACGTGTTCCGATTTATCAGTATGAATATGTATTGTATACCATATGCATATTTTTCCTGCGTTTTACTTGAGCGTGTTGAATCTCCAAAATTAGGTTTGTATCGCTTATTTTACTGGCAATAGCATGAGTATTCTTTACTTCAATATTTGAACATAATGGTAAAAGTTCAATTTATTTTGAGTATTATTCGTAGAAGCTTCTCTGACACCAGGGAGTTATTTTAGGCATCACCATCTTTGATTTCTATTAATTTTTCTAATTTTATAGTGTATGCCGATACAATATAACAGTATAGTATCATTCTGTATTCCTAGCAGCATTATATAAACAAAAACTTTGAAACTAGAGAAACGTGTACAAAAGAAATACGTAGCAATGAAATCCATATCCCTTGCATATCTTTTGACAATTATTAACGAATAACCACATTGTAACTCCAAATATTATTAAGAGGAACGATATAAAGTTAGAACATTAATAAAAATAGTTTTTCACGTACAGTGAATGAAGCTAAATGCCACTCTGGAGTGTGTGATTTGTGTTGCGTGGCCTATTATCAGTTTCAAATTCTATGCAGCCACTATTTTTTTGTTTGACACTTTCTGTTTTGCATTTTGACATTTTCCAATTTATAGACATATTTTATTAAAAGTCTGTTTATAATTTTTATACATTTCCTTTTACTATGTGCACAGATTGCTTGTACAGATAATACTGTACTAGCGATGAAATTAACATAAAATTTATGACTAGCAAATTAAACGAGTACAAAAATTAAATAAAAATACTGAACAGCGATCAATCTGTACTTGCGTACTGTTTACCAGTATAGATTTACTCTTTATCTGCATACAGCGGCGTATACAGTAAATAAAAAAGTTACTGGCCTTCACTTGTGAGGAATTGAAAAAATTAAGATTCTCTGGCATGATAACTTTTGTTCTGGATAAATGTTAAATGTTTTAATCCTTTTAAGGTAGTTCTTCTGGTACGCTGAAGGCATAGACCCTAGAGACTATATTATTCCATAACAAGTGTATGCTGAATGTTGTAATAATAAGCATGAATAATTGGAAGCTGTCTGCTGTGGCGTAATTATGTGGTGTGGTCGAATTTTCGAATAACTTATAATTATTAATGTTTATTTGACTCTATTCGAGTTATGATTACCATTAGATCGACAAACTTGTCAGCAACGTAACAACGTCGTACATGTGTCGTCTGTATGCGATGTACGGCTGCGTGATCTGCGAAACATGATTGTTCGATTGCTGGCGCAGCATTTTGAAGCTACTCGTTTGTCCACGATACACATGCTAATATGTGAGGTTATGTATTTCTTTTATCAGAGAAAAAAGTATATATACAGAAGCTGTCACTAAGGCGAATCACAATGTGAAGTCTCAATGTGGAATGCCAATATATATATTTAGAAAATACTTTAAGTATATCGTTTAATTAGAAATTTCCTGGCCTGAATATATGTTACATGTAAAAAATATATTGTTGCATATATTTTTTTTCGTGAGGAATTGTTATTATAAATTCCAATAATTGACTCCCGATCCAAAAAGAATAGGTGTTAAGCGTTTTTATTTTGTTTTATTTTTCTTTCCAATTGCCGGTAACCGAACAAGACATTTTGCCAATATCTTCGTAATTACTTAAAATTGAGTATATCAAAAATTGAGATAACACAGTTCAAAACGCTTTCACGGCAGAACTATCTTAAACTCTGTTGTATCGATAAAGTCGTATTAAATTATTAATTCTTAGGCAATTAAATGTCTGATAAAATATCCATCATAGTACATATAAATATGTAACTTTGTACCCAATTTACTATGAAATTTCTAACCACACTGCTCAGTGTGTAAAGTATACAGATGTTGCATTTGCTAATAGAAAAAATGTGACTTTACCCATACTGTTCAGCTGAGAATTCTAAGTTGGACAAACTACTGACAGTATTATTGTTGTTACTGCAGTTATGAACCCTATTAAAATATTATATTTCTGGAGGTTATTTTTGAGTTCTATTGTGTTGCGTAATAATAATAATAATTTGAAAAATATAGTAAATATAAATTTATATAGCAAATTTAAAAATGGTGTAGAAAGTCACATTGATTTACCTTCAAGAATTATGAAATAAAAATAAAGGACACATTTTCTTAGCACTTGACTGCAATTAATTATATTAAACAGGAATTTGACTGCAAAAAGTTTTCATATTAAAATAAATCTAAAATGGACGTAATTTCTAATATTATTTTAGTTAACTTATTATTTATATAACAATAATTCTTTTACACGACAGTCGGTAGATTTCTCCTGAACGTCGTGATCATCTTTAATATATCAAGAGACTCGCTGGCGTCTTAGTGTCTAGACCAGGGGTCTCCAAACTACGGCCCGAGGGCCACATTCGGCCCGCGGACAGATTTTGTCCGGCCCGCGGAGAGCTAGCATACTTGAAAACTCCTTTTAGAGAACATATTTTTTATAGCAAATTAAATTTAGTTTACTGAAGTATTCTAATTTTATGTTGAATAATTATTAATATGACATCTACATTGATATGGTCATGGGCTAACTACTCATAACATTGTTGTAGGCTTATGGTTTTGGCCCTCGGAACTTACTGGAGTAATCAGTATGGCCCTAAGGCTGGAAAGTTTGGAGACCCCTGGTCTAGACGATTACTAATGTACGGGGGGAGATACCTTTATCGGTTTCAAAAAATTGAAAAAAAATTTATTCCATAAAATGTTAGTATAACATCTCAAGAATGTGAATACTAAGTCCCGGAACAAAATTTTAAGTTCGTCTAAAGACTTTGAATTTTGTAATATTAGGATATTACAAGCCGACGGCCTGAGTAATCTCCTCAGGGGTTCTCTGATCTAATCTCAGAGGGGCTCAACGTAGAGCAGTGTTCCGAACTATGCGACTTCTGCGACCAGGTATGTTTACTAATAATATAAATATTATTATTATATACATCATGGATATCTGTAGTGGGTTGAGTGAAACTTCGTACAACAAAATTATTGAGCATATTCATACAGAAACAAAAACGGTATGTATTTGAATCTTGTTGTAAAATTGCCGCAGAAAAAGAAAAAAAAACGTAGAATGCTGAGCGTCTGTGCGAAATCATCAGATTATGGCTCTTGGTAAAACGTGGTTTTCAATCGTTATTCGGTGTAACGACACTTATCGGTTACTATTCTGGCAAAGTTTACAATTTAGTGGTGAAATATAGTTTTTGTGCAGTGTATGCGGTTAGGAAAAATCGAGAAAGTATTGTAGAATATCGAGAATGGTATGAAGATCACGAGGAACAATGTACAAAAAATCACAATGGCTCCGCGGGCAAGACAACACAATCATACAAATGTTTACGAGATCATTGGAATTGTTTCCAGTCAGATTCAGTGATTATATTGGCGATGGAGACTGAAAAACTTACAAAGCAATTTTGGATAAAAACCAATATGGTAACGAATTTGGAGTTACGAAAAATCAATGTAACGGCCACGTAGAAAAGAAAACGGGAACTCGGCTCGGAAGTATAAAAAAAACACATAAACTTGGCGGAAGGGGGAAATTAACCAATCAGCTCGTTAAAAACATCACAAAATACTATGCTTTAGCACATTTTTTCAAAAAATTCAACGTTTTTGTTTCAAAGCGTGCCATATCAGCAATTTTCAGTAATTCTCACTTTTTCTTAGTTCATATTCTCCGTATGAGTGTTAATCGAAGAAAAATCTTCGTTAGCTTTTTTCAGTTACATGCAGCCAACGCTAGATTGTACACAGTCTTACGACATTTGCTGCATCCCGGTCAGCGTGCTAAATCTTCACCATCTAAAAAAAATGTTTAAAAAACGTAATAGGAAAAAGTGACAATAAACAATATCCAAAGTTTCAAAAGCGTTGAACAAATTTTTACTTGTCAAAAAAAATTATTAATATCTCCAATTTTTTCCTCGTCTAAAGGTATCTCTCTCCTTAAAATAAAAATTATATGCGAAATGGACATTCACTAACGCAGAGAAAGATGTCTTCTGTCAGCAGTAACAACAGTAAATGAATTATTGTTATTAAAATAATAATAATCCTTTTTATATTTATTTTCATACAAAAACTTTTTGAAGGCAAAGCCTTGTTTATTATGATTTATTGAAGCCAGGAGTTTTTAAAATAAAAAAAACTACTTTGCACAAATAAAACGATTGTAACTCGTGGATCACTTTAGCAAGTGATTAAAAATTTGGTACTTCAGTTTACTCAGTTACGCAGTAAGGTGTCGTTATTAGTTAAAATTTCCTTTAAAATATATTGAAACAATGAGATCGTTGAGCACTTTCAATTTTTTGCTGTATTTTCGTTGAACGAATAGTAAAAGTTTGAACGGCTAAAAATTGGGTAAATTAACATAAATAAACGTACACCATTTTAGTTATTTATACAGATATATACTACTTTTTTCAGGATTAAAATTATATTCAAATGAAATCAAAATGAAACCATTTTTTTTAAATAACGCAGTTTTGAAAATAAAAAAAACAAATTAGTCGTTACCATGATTTTAAGAAACCCATTTGGGTTATCCATTTAGCATACCGATCTAGAACGAAGACAATCAAAGTCTGAATAATAAAATCAAAATTCACAAAAGGGCGGCTAAGGAATGGATATTTTGAAATAATTCACGTGATTTATGATAAAAAGGTACCCAAAAATTAATTTATTAATGCGTACACGGATTTAATTAATAAAATACTTCATTACCTTCATTTCTAAAAATAATATTTTAGGTATTTCAAATCGTTATCAAGTTATTGCGGAAATAGTAGTGAATAATGTTGTTTTGAGATAATCCTGTATAAAGTTTTGGAACGCCATGTCGATTAGAAAAATTATATTTGCATGGTTTAAAAACTGCATCAGAAAACAACTGAAAACCGTTAGACTTCCTCTATGGTCTACGATCGAGTCGACATTACAACATGTTCTGTGGACTACTCCGGGTTTGGGACAATAGAGAGACTCGGCATTGGGGCGACTCGCTACCTCGCCTAGGAAAGGTTCGGCAATTGATGACCTGATGTTTTATTAATACGTTTCTGCCCTTTGTTCGGGACCCTCTTTAGAAATTTGATTTAATGTCGAATATATTATGATTGAACCCACTGTTTTCAAACTCCTTGTTCAGGCGAGTGGTTATTGTAGAGCGAAAGCGATAGTTTAGTTTCTCCGGTCTTATTTTTCCTATGTCTCTATTGTTAATTCTATTGGTGCTGTTATCGTATTTGTATTATCAAATATAATTCGTCTGGAGAAACCGGACAGCACGTTGTTACAGCATGATGGTGTGGTATGTAGAAGAACCTTGCAAAGAAGAACTTTCGAGGAAATTTATGTAAGTGAAATATGAGTAAAAATATGTATGAAATATTGAAGATTTACATATATTTTCCATATATATAATATGTTTCAGGTATATGTCACGTATTAAATATATACGATTAAGATATTCGATTTATATATATGAAATATATTTGAAACATATGCAACAAATATTTTATACACCAAACTCTTTTAATTTTACTTAAGTATTTTGAATATATTTCACCTATAGAATTTGCCACGGGAGCTTGTACATTGCTTCTTCATTATTATCAATTTTTCAGAAAGCTTCCTCTGCTTGAAGCCAAAACCGATCGATATTCTTCATGGTGGTGGCTTTGTAGAAAATGCATAGTAATTTGGAAGCAATATATAATAGAAGGTTTATTGTTCGTATCCTCTTTTGATATTGTGAAAAATGCTATAATTAGTAAGACGATCTGGTGAGATAGCCTGTGTTGTCTTGGATTGTTGAATCCTAATTTACTCGAAGGTATGGATAAATATCCGAACAGTGAAGGAGCGAAGGGGAAAAAAGATAGAGAGAGATAGAAAAAGAATCTTTTGTGTCCTTTCTAGAAGGTCTCGTATACATTACGAAATATGTGTGAACCAATATTAGGCGTTTTCCAGACCCAGAAAGGAACAAACAAGGACTCGTGAGTTCTTTTTTCGTAAGGTAGGACAACTGAATATTTTTACCACAAAGGACGTTCGCAAGTTTCACTTTTGCGGAAAGAGTAAGAAACTTCTTAGGGCGTCGTTTCAAGAATTCTATAGACTGGTACTGGATATGCAATACGTTTACTACAGCCAACAATAGGTTTATTACTTTCAGTCTTAAAATGCGCATAGAAACCTAAGGGTTGCCCATTCTATTTCATGACACCAAAAAGCTGGCCGTAGGGTTCCCGAGTTGACCCTTTACTAACGGTTCCTCACGATCGCCCGCTCAACGCTCGCTTCGCCCTTCTTAATCTCTCTTCTCCCCACTCCAAAGTATTAGAAATAGGAAACTGACCATTGGTGAAAATTCAAGTGTCTTGAAGTCGCGTCGTCGAAGCGAATGGCAGTCTCATCGAGTCTTTGACGGAAGTAACATCGGACGAAGAAATCAGTACTTCTTCGCCATCGGTCTTGTTATTCGGGATATGAATTGAATATAGAAGTAAAATGGCGTCTAAGCCTAGTGTAACGATACAGCAGTGCGTTATTGCCACCCAAAGGGCTAATATAATTATTGAAATGTTTTGTCCGGTTAAAAGTATCTCGGTATCGTTTATTTAAACGTTAAAGGTAGTTAGTTGAAATACTCCGTTTATTAGCGGCTCCCGGGCTCCAATTTCTATTCGCAAGGCAGCACCACGAACGGTTCAGAATGGAGAACGAGCAGTCGAGAAACAGAATGGCTCGTAATAAACGTGCGAGTAACGTGCCATCTATGACTCAATGGTGAGTGTTTTCCTGTAAGCCCCCTACATTTTTTTGAACGTTGTATCATTATTATTTTCCATTTTTCACAAAACCATCTTTATGCAGAAGTATGTCGATAAAATGTGGCTTCGATGTGCAAGATTATAGTTTGCATCCTTGTTAAAAAAAGTTAGTAATTGAATTTTCATGAAAATTAAGCGATCAAGAAATTATAAAATTCAACGAGCTCTGAAATAGCATTTCTTCATATTTTTTAATGAAAATTGCAGCTAATAACGTGAGGTTACTGCTCAACTATACATCAGTTTTAAAAATCCAAATTGCTATAAAATTCGAATCCTTCTACCGACCTCTGTTTTACGATTTCGGAACAATTCAATACCAAACAAACTAGAACTTATCTGCAATTATATACAACTACTTGAATCGATAGCTGACGATTTACGAAACTTAGAACTTCCACGTACTTATGAAAAAACTGAAAATTCTATAAAATTTGCCATTTTAAAGTAGTTTTCGCGAAATTGACCTAAAAAAGGATGTGACGTACACTACTGGTATGCCGAAGTTAAGTACGATCAGTGATGGCGTTCTCGAGATATATCAGTTGGAATTTTTGAAGTTAGCACATACAGATACATATGCATATATGTCCACGAAATGTTTGTCTAAATTTGATTTTCTAATTATCTCTGATATTTTAAACACTTTAGCATAGAAATGTAAGAAAAAATGTATTCAAGTAAACAACACATTCTCAGTATGTGCAAAAGCATGGGTGGATAGACCCACGACAGTGAAAGTAATCGTCAATTCGGTAATATATCTTTGCATGCCAATTTTCTCTGGAGTGTTGTAGTTTTACAAATTACAACACTTCAGAATACTATATATATATATATTCAAGCACTTGAATTTTTGAAATCTGCGATACATGTAGCTGAATAACTATTCAACCGCTCTTCCTCAAATCCTACACAGGTATAAATTATATATATAATTATATATACCTGTGTATATTTATATAAATTATATATATAATTCATATCTGTGTAGGATTTGAGGAAGAGCGGTTGAATAGTTATTCAGCTACATGTATCGCAGATTTCAAAAATACAGTTTTGAGAAAAACGCGTTTGAAGTTTCGAAAAACAAAAACTCAATGATTTTTAAACTTACTGGCTACATAACTATGTAACTATATATATATATATATATTAAAATTATTCTAATTAGAATTATTATTAAAAGAATTAGATTATTAGATATATATAATTATATATAATTATTATATGGCCCAATAGTCATGCAGCTTCCTCATAAAGCTGGTTTGACACCATTTTTTATTCTCTGGCAGCTTGTCGAGCCTCTGGTGTGTACACTAGTAAACCTGTGGCTCGTTCTGGCGCGCTAGGGCGCCCTGCGGAGACACGTCACGTTAACAGGCTATAACTACAGAACGGCTTTAAAATCCACTTAAAAAATGTAGGATTATATTTTCGAGATGTTTTACTAACATTTTATGAAAAAAGAAAATATTGAGTTTTTTGAAGGTTCCAAATGTATGTCCCCTTAATTCTTCGCTGCCATCAGAATAAACATTAAATTTTCTTCGATAGATAGGCACTCACGGCTTCCATTCTGCCATTTTCGTTTGCAATCTCTGTCTATGCCGCAGGTGGTCAATACTATGATTTTTCGCCTTTCATTCAACACGCAGAGTAATCCATTCACTCTCTTACTTTCTTTATTTCGATTTTCTTCTATAGGATGTTTCAATATTGAAAAATGCATTATCGAACCACAATCCAGCCTTCGATACTGGGGTGACTCGGAACAGAACTTTTTAATTTTCTTTCAGAGCTGCCTTCGACACAGCGTCTTCTTCTTGATTAGGAGCTACCTCGCAAATTTTTTGTAGAATTAAAAAAATATATTTAGCGGTCGCGCTATTTCCTCTTATGTAAAAATTGATCATCTTTCAGGTTTTTTTTTTCGCCGATATCAGATTCACTTTTTGCAGATTCATTTTCAAGAATTTCTTTCGAGACTAGAAGTACAGTATTGTGATTTTTTGAAGTTGAACGAAAATAAATTATAGTTGCCTAACATTTTTTTGTGTAAAATCTGACTTTTTTAATATAATTTTTTATCCAAGTGGAAGAAGTTGATTACGTAAATACCCAGTAAAAAATTATGGAAAAACTGGTGATATCCTAAAAAAGTATTCTTTTCTTTACTTTTGCAATCTCGTATGTTCATGAATACCTTATTTAAAAATAATTAATTTAAAGGCGAAGGTTTTACCTTCTAAGTCAGATGTGAAACTGAAGAAATTTAGTATCGATTCACGCTGCTGAATAAAAGTAAATGTTACCTTCATAGATGTACATACAAATGTTACTACAATGTACATGTGATTCCATTAAAATACCGTTCAATTACGAGCAGAAATAAAGTTCTGAAACAACTGGGGAAAATATATTACGTAGTATATTGCTTGAAAAAACTGAAGATTTGAGTTACACTGAGGAGCCAAACATTTTTCATAAATTACAAGTAGGAAGTGAATATGAAAGAGTACAAGAGTACGACAAATATTTTTTGAAGCGGTTTTGTGTTCTTTTATTTATTTTTACAATAGAAATAATTTTTATCTTGGCGCTTATATATTCAACTTCTTTCACATTTATGGGAAATAGGGTGTGATTAAAACACATTGTGGTTTAATTTTGTATTCCCAGTCTTGTAAAAAAATTGTGTAAAGGCACGTCTTACTCCCACCAAACACTCTTCTAGACTAACTCCTGGTCAGCAACTCGGGATTATCTTCTTCAGAGCCTTGTATCCTAAACAGTATCGTTTGAGCTCTACGTGATAATATTCTCAGAAATAATTGTTTAGTTTAGAGTACAAGAGATTGCTTTTAGCACACACGCACACAAGCGGGAAAACTTGTTGGAGCGCGATGTACTCCACGCTGCTCGTACGTTTCTGTCTTCTTATCAGACTCCGAGATTTTAGAATCGATGCACGACCGAGCCGGGTAAAGATTTCGCACCCAATATAATTCCTGGAAGCTTATGTTTCGTCGTAATCTGTCACTTCATTTTCGTCAGTCTCGTCTTCTATTTATGAGTAATTCTTTTTCCGTCGTCAATAACGTAAATTCTTTGTTCCTTGGTAGGTATTTTCCTATACATTGTAGCATGTCTTTAAGTTTTTGAAGGGCATTGTCAACAGCGCTTTGTTAATAAGACGGAACGTACTTCTTTTATAACGCGTTGAGAGCCTTAACGATTGCTTGAAAGTTGAGGATAATTTGGCGCTTGTAGGATCAGTCAGGCCAAAGAATTGTTTTATTTCTGTAGCTTGTACCATTTTCGGGGTGGGTATCACATATCTTCCGGCGATAATATGTCCGTAGTAGCCTATTTACATACCCAACAAGTTAAATTTATCTGGCTGTAACAAGAGGTGGGCCGTTTGAGCCGACCGTGTAATTTTTTGAGTTTAATCTTGTGCGTCCTTAAGAGAACGGGTATGTATAATAGATATAATAGAGAAGATATGTATAATAGAGAAGTTCTACTCCTTACCATCTGAAAAGAATATTGTCCATCGCCGTCTGAAAGGCGTCGGTCGCATTTTTCAAACTATTCTATTTAACTAGAAGTGACCGTAGGGTGTTGAGAACATGGTTTTATCCCGATCTGCAGGGTCAGCTTCTACCTTGTGAATTCAGGACCGGAGACCTAAGGTAGAGAAATCCCCCCCCCGGGAGAGAGGAACTTCGTTGAGTTGTACGAGATTACAGTGAGGCTCAATAATAATATTTCTTCTCAAAACTTTCTACATATTTTTCTCAAAACCAGTTTTTTGGAAGGACTTGAAAAAATTCTCAAGGCTCACTGCGTGATGGTGTCACAGAGACAGCCGCACGAATTCGTTATTTATTAGAAAATCTGTGTTCTATAAAAATGTATTGGAAATTGTTAGCTCTGTCTCCTACAAACTTGCGGGTATTCGGACCCTAAGTCACGTGACGTAAACCTCCCATTAATGTTTTTCTGACCTCTTGCATAATCCGTGGCTAAGCGAAGATTTCTCAACGTTTCTTGTTTCTAATTTTTCTTAATTTGCAAATGTTCCAGGATGTTCTTCTGAACGGCATGCGGAAGAGATCGTCGAAATCAATGACGTATAGACGACGAGGATGACGACGTCAACGGGGACAACGATAATGATGGGCTTTAATTTGTTGCTCTTGTTGAAGTTGTCTGAGATTGATGATTCTCTGAGCTCTCGCATAATCCTTAACTGGGCGAAAATGACAACGTATTTTATTTCGGCGATGAGAAAACCGCTAAAGATTTTGTCGATTCTTTGGGCCGACAGTACAGCAAAATATCCTTGGACGTTTGTAAAAAAAAGAGTACAAACGAGAAAATGTGAATCCATCTCATCGAAACAAGGGTTATGCGAGAATCCAGAAAATGTTATAAATTACGAAACTTCATCGTGAATAACAACTAAATCACAGGTAATAAGAGATACATAGCCGGGGAGTTTACCTGAGATCACCACTAAGTAAGTTTTACAATCCAGTATTAACAAAAATCTCAACAAAAAAATAGATATTGCATTTTGGATTCTGCGAAAGAAATCTTTATAATCTTAGAACGTAGCTTCACGTAGAAAACTATGTGAGGAAACGATCATCCACAAATGCGACAATACAGCGTGGCAAGTAAGAACTAAGAGATAAAATGTTGAAAATATTTTACCACGTATACAAAATTTGCTATTTTATGCTTACAATTTTTTATTCAATTTAACATATTATTTGAAACATGCAAAAATAATGCAGAATAATTTTTTTAATCGAAATTCCATATTTTTAATTTATTGTAAAAAAAATTATTATATAGTGCACAGAAAATAAGTTAAAGAAAAAAATTGCCGAGACTTTGCAACCAATGAATGAGCCAGGTAGTAAAAAGTCAAATATAAAAAATCTTTAAAAAACCCCATTTTCAATTTTTATCCATTCGGGGTATCGATTTTTTATCCGTTTCAAATAAAAAATTTTTTAAATGACGTTTGTATCTTCCGCAAACCTTTTTTTGAACAAAGTCGAAATTCAATTTCTTTTGTTTAAATCTAAGAAACCGACAATCGTGTGTAGTAAGAATTATTACATATTCGTTGACACAGTATATATATTGGTGCAAATGTTTAATCACCGTCTCAGCTAGACGCTCCCTCCTGCAGTCGTCGACCTGGTGGTTAGAGAGCGCCCGGTTGTATTGCCTTCGTAAAACGAAATTGTTGAATTTGTTATATCCCGAGCTGAAGGCTTAGTAGCGATCGCAAGAAATCCCTGCGCAAAACACAGGGTTTACTTTTATAGAAAGGAGAGCTGTGCTGTCCGCTCCTACATGAGCTCGGTTCTCTCGAAGCAGGATGCATAGAGGGTTTTTAAAAGCAAACAGATATTTTAGGATGTGAAAACAACAATATTAAAAATTTATTTTATGAACTCATGGGTCAATCCGAAAATTTTCCGAGGTCCGTGCTTGGACGTAACAAATTTAACATCATTTCATGTCACGAACTAAGTAAGAAAATATTAATCATGCTATCCAACATAAAAAAAAATAGAAGCGGTGTCATGTCCTGAATTTTACGAACGGGACAAAATGAAGGAATAATATATATTAATCTCCGTTTTGAGCCAGAATGTACTGATTCGGGATCGGAGTAGTTTGGTGATAGGGAAATAAATAAAATATTCGCACCAAAACATTGAAACACTAACAAATTGTATTATAAAATGAGGCGATATAGCGAGTATACGGTGAGAATAATGATAGCACACTGAAAAATGTTAAAAAAAACGATCGAGATTGTCTTTAAATGAGAGATTATCGCATACATCAACCGTCTTCTCCTGTTGAATCCTTTATAAAAATGCAACTACATCGTTTTCATCTTAATTGACAATTAATATCCAGGGTGACTGTACTTGTTAATTTTATAAAATTCTTACTTGTTACATAACATCCTTTCATATAACTTTCGTTCTTAACACATATATCCTCACTTTTAAAGGAATACATTTCATTAAGTTATCTACCGGAGAACTCTATAAGTAGCTATTTTTTATAAAAAGATTGAATTTCCCCATATGGGTTTCAAATTATTGACTATAACTATATAACTTTTGAAAGGCGAAGCAACATTTGAACAAAACTTCTTCCAACTTATCACAAAATCTTTGATGAATCGCATCGTATCTCAATGAAAAGGTACTGATCAGAACTAATTGTTCGAAATGGATTCTTTTTTATTTCATTTGCGGAGTGTTGTTAAACTAGGTTGTACTAATTAAAACATTGTAAATTTATTTTTCATTGTTTATGTAAAAAGATTGCAGCTGTTTACAATGATATCTAGAGATAACTCGGATCTGATTATTAAGGATTTCTTTTTCTTGCTAACCGAAACCAATGTCGCCAAGGATTTATATCAATATACAATCAGCGGTCACTTTTTAAATAATTAATTGTCTTTAAATGTCTGAATTCACTTTTGATGCTGTAATCGTGTACATTCAATCGGCAGCCACGCACGGTTGGTAAATAGATTTAAAAATAGTGGTGATTTTGTATTTATGAACGTCACTAATTCGTGGCATTTCACTCACGAATCGTTTGGTCATTTGATGTTACAAGGGTCGACCCCCGGACATGAAGCACCTCAAACAATAAGAAAAGCAGTGCTGAAACCACAGCGTAACGAAAAAGGTAGCGAGTGATGAGTGGGACGCAGCGCGTTCCGAAGACGTGCTGTGTCCTGCCGGTCGACGTGAAACTGCTGACCTAAGCAAGAAGGTACATACCCGGCAGTGATAAGCACGACTACGAGGTATAAAAACAAATGCACGTATGCGCGACTGAACCAAATTTAACAACTAAATTGCACCAATTCACTACAGAATTCGTATTTTGTCCGGCTGTATCAGAGGGTATCCCCATAAATGTAGAATCAGACTGAGAAATAATTTCGTTTTTTATCAGATTTGTCAATTGTTGTAGGATAATGTCTTTTTACAGGGGGGATACCGATACGCTTTCATGTTTACCGACGCGTCGTAACTGGTCTTCAGACCTATCTACAGATCGAATTTTATAGCGCTACACTTCTCTATCTCGACGAAAGGTAGCCTGAGCCGGACGGGTGTAGTGTTAATACAAAAGATCCGTATAATACCGCTTTTCTGCTTCACCAACGTTTCACTAACAATAAGTTTCGTGATGCGGTTGGTAGGGCCGTCGGTCTCGTCCGGTCGGTTTGGCCGAACACAAGTCCAAGACGTTACTGATCGGGTCGTCGAAATGTTCAAATACCTCACCGGTAATGACATAGGCTTGCCGCCACTGTGTTCGCTTACCATTAGCACGACTCGATGGTCTACGGTCATACTCGTGCAATTCCCGCCGTAAAGTCCGGTAGTAAATGCCGATATAACTCAGATGCGGAGCGGGCGGACGAGATACCACTTCGGCTGACCCGTTCCATCTAGCTTAGATAACTTCCGAATCGTATCGGCAATAATTCCATTTGTAGTCCGGGTAACTATAATCATCCCTGTGGAGTGCACTAAATTATGCTTTGTGCAATAAAAAAATTTCGAGTTTATGGAGGGATGTTTACTACCCTTGCATAGAGGAGAAGGAGGTAGCTGAAAGTGGATTCCCTTAGGTAACATTATTAATATTCGAGAAGGTGGGTTGATAAGAGTACAACAGAAGTAAATTGTAGGAGAACTCTAATATTCCGTAAGAACGAAAGTTTTAAATTTACCTGTTGTTACGTCGGGCCCAAGATTTAGGGTCTGGCGAACACGGTCGGTCTCGCTTATGCGTCAAGGCTTGGCAGCCCTTTACAGCAGGGACGGAGACCTTGCCTTTTTCAATTAGAAATGGGAGAATTTTACCTGGTGAGCATTGGATAGAGGTGGGCTTGAAGATGTACTGTTGACACTTGTCCTCTTTTGTGGTAGTTCTTCTTCTTTGTCGTGTTGTCGATCTCTGCTCGCAGGCGGCTCTCTTCGACTCGTACCCTTTAGTTCAGCGGTTTCCAACCTGGGAGGCGCGCCTCCCAGGGGAGGCGCGGACTATTGCCAGGGGAGGCGCCAACATTTTTTAATGAATTATTTTTTATACCATAATATCTACAAATGAATAAAACTTGATATATTAACGTAACAGTGAAAATTCAGTGCATGAATGTTCATTTTTTTACATTTACATATATTTAATTCCTATTAAAAAAATTATCTGGAGCGGAGAAATTTAAAAATGGCGCGTTTGCAAACGCTCTGTTTCGGTAATACACAAAACGACCGCTAGTTGCATAAAACAATAACCTCAAATTTAAATGTCACTCGTGTCAACTGAAGCGTGTCGGCAGGGTGTGATATTGTTTTTTTCAATTGTTTCTGACGTGATTTCTTCCTGAAAATAATCGTTAGTATATTTTAAACTTCATTTTTTTTTAATTTAAACTATCATTTATTTTAATTTATATCAATAAAATATTTTTTAGACGAATGGATACATTTTTGAGTGGTTACAAGAGAAAAGTCAACAATAATGAAGATACTGATGCTGATACTAGTGGGAATAAAATCAAAAAAGTACAAGGAAGTAAAGCTCCCAAGAAAAGACAATACAGTTCATCCTATTTATCATTAGGATTCACTAGTGTCATTATAGATGGCTTGGAAAAACCAATGTGTTTGTTGTGTTCGAAAGTTTTGGCTTCAGATAGTATGAGACCAGTCAAATTAAAACGGCACCATGAAACTCTACATTCTGAATACGTTGATAAGTCCATAGAATATTTTGAAAGAAAATTGGATGAGCTTAATAATCAAAAGCAAACGTTCAAAAATATTCTTTCTGTATCACCAAATGCATTATTGGCTTCGTACCATGTCTCTTACCGAATCGCAAAATGTAAGAAACCACATACAATAGGAGAAACTCTAATTTTACCAGCAGCTATTGATATGGTTCGAATAATGTTCGGCGAATCATATGCAAAACAGTTGCAACAAATTCCGCTTGCTGATAATACAGTCGGAAGAAGAATCAATGATATATCTGAAGATATTTGCGATCAATTAGTTTCTCGGCTGCGTACTTCGAAATTTGCCATACAAGTAGATGAGGCAACTGATATAGCTAAAGATGCCCATTTAATTGCATATGTTCGATATGTTGTGGAAAATAATATATTAGAAGATATATTATTTTGCAAACCCATTCCTGGAAGGACCACATCCATTGAAATTTTTAATATAATGGACAGTTTTTTTGAAGAAAACGACATAACGTGGAGTAATTGTATTGGACTGTGTACTGACGGAGCTCACTCAATGTCCGGACACAAAGCAGGTCTTCAAGCATTAGTTAACACTAGGTTTACGGGCGTTTCTTATATACCTATCTCTACGAGCACCCGTCAAATTGACGGGTATGTGAAAATACGTATTTACTTTAAAAAATTAACTTATTCAAACTAAGTCTGAGTTGAACAATATAAGGTTTCACGTAAAAATAAAATATAAATAAGTCAACATTTTTTTTTAAGATATCACGGAAATGATAACAATAATATTAACGCTACACGGTAATCATTTTTATTGAGCACATTTTTTACATATGATTTGAATTTCTTTTGTGCATTTTCCGCATACGATCTTCTTGCAATACATACAGCAATTACTGCTTTTATTTTTATTACAGTAGCCCACTTGGCAACTTTTTCGGATTCCTAATGATGACGGTGACAGAACTGAAACGTCTGAACTTTGACGATGGTTCTCCTTGTTTTCTCCAGCTAATTCCTCGGCTAAGCAAAATATGAACTCCTTTCTGGATATTTTCGATCCGGTACATTCTTTATACAATATCCATGCGTTTATCGCTGCCAAATCTAAAATATTATAAAAAACTTGAAGGGGCCATCGGAAACACCCCGCTTTCTTGCTATATTTGTGTGCCATCTGGTCTGCGACGTCGACACCAAACTTTGTTTTATTATAAAAAGTAATAGTTTCTGGAACACATTTTCTATTGTTTTCTATTTGTATATTTCTGTGTTTGGTGCTTAGAAGGAGGACTTTTACTTTCGGTTTACTTTTATACACAGTAAGCGTGCAGTCTTCTGATTTATATAAATTTGAGGAAAATAACGTCATCTTGTCCTTTGTTTCTTTCGCTGGCTTTGGCAGTTCCCTTTTGTTCGAGCGGATGGTACCAACCAAGGTTGTCTTTAGTGCAAGCAATTTTTTAGCTAGCGGGATGCTTGTAAAGAAATTGTCTGTCGTGATATTTCTACCTCGTTGTAAATATGGTTCGGCTAATTTTAGTGTTACAAACTGGCCCAACGGATTTGAGCATCGAGTTTCATCTTTTCCCATGTAAGGGAAACCATTCAAAAAATATTTTGATTGAACATCAACCGCTAACCAAAACTTAATGCCAAATTTATGCGGCTTATTTGGCATATATTGTGTAAACCTGCAACGAGCTTTCGTTGGAAATAGCTGTTCATCTACTGTGATATTTTGTTGTGGCTTATAACAAGCTTGGCTGTTACTTATAAATCTGTTTACTTTGTGTCACATTATCGAGCCGCTATTGAGATACAATGAGTTCGAGGCATCTCAGACTTTTCGTTCACTCTTATATTTACTATTGGAGGTATAATGTTACAAATGAAGCAAATATATAAGCATTGTTTACGTAATCAGCTACCCCGTCAGTTTGACGGGTTTCGTAGAGATAGGTATACCACATAAAAATTTCAAAATTTAGAAAGCTTGAGAAAATAATAATTGTGTATATAACCTCTTTTAATGAAATTATAAATTTACGATGCAAATTAGTTAAGATTAATGCTATGATTTTTTGCGTGTTTCATTTCAAAGTTCGAAACCCGTCAAATTGACGGGTCCTGTAAACCTAGTGTTAAAAAAAAAGCACCACATGCTATCTGGACGCACTGTATGCTTCACAGAGCAGCTCTAGTGTCAAAAAATATGAGCGAGGAACTTAACAACATTTTTACAAAAATTATAAAAATTATAAACTACATTAAGAACAGTCCTTTGAGATCTAGGCTGTTTGCAAAGTTGTGTGTAGATATGGAAGCTAATTATACCTCACTTCTGTATTATTGTGAAGTTCGCTGGCTATCTCGTGCAAAAGCGATTCAAAGGGTATTTGAACTCAAAGAAGAAATAACAGCCTTTCTCGAAGAAAATCACCACGAAGAGGCACATTTGTGGACGAACGATAATTTCCTTGTTAAACTTGCCTATTTAGTTGAAATTTTTGGAAAATTGAGCAGTTTGAATAAATCAATGCAGGGATCACAAATGCATCCACTTGTTCAAAAAGACAAAGTAAAAGCTTTCATTAAAAAGTTGAAGTTATGGAAGTCAAATTTACAAAAGAATGAGTTGGACATGTTTTCACTGTCAAAAGATTTCTGGGCCACAGCCAATATTGAAACAAGCAAGAATCTTTTTATTGAACACTTGGATGGTCTAGTGCTGCATTTTTCAAATTATTTTAAAGACCTTGATTTCTCAAAGTTTTTGTGGGTACAGAATCCATTTATCGACGATGAAAACGACAAATTTGAGCTGACAACCATTGAAAAGGAAAAACTTATAGAATGATCATGCGATAGCCTACTAAAACAAAAGTTTCAAAATGAAACCTTAATTCAATTTTGGATGAATCTTAAAGGAGAGTATGAATCTTTGTATTGCAAAGCAATGCAAGTGCTTCTACCGTTTGTAACGTATTTATGCGAAACGGGCTTTTCGGCACTGGCTGCAATGAAAACTAAATATCGCACCAGGTTAGTAGTCGAAAAAGAGATACGAGTGGCACTCTCCACATTGCCCCCAAGATTTGATAAGCTTTGTGCTAATAAACAACAACAACCGTCGTATTAAATTTTTATGCGATAGATGTAGTTGGTTTAATTGTTTAAAAAAACTTATATATAAAAATAAATATACACGTATGTGTATGTTATAACTAAACCTTGTTATTATTCTGTTAATTGTGGTTTTCAGTTTATTTTTGTAATAAAGTTTTTATTATTTAAAACGTGTCTATATTATTTAATCTATTAAAAAAATAAAAGGTAAGGGAGGCGCGGAAATTTTTTTTTTTTTTGGGGAGGCGTAGTAACAAAAAGGTTGGAAACCGCTGCTTTAGTTGGTGATGGAAGGAGAAAGATTTGCTGATCGTATCCAAGTAGATTATCGTATTGTTTATGTGTACGTGTATTGTACACAACCCACTAAACACAAATTAGGTATACATAAAGTCTTGAACAATATCGTAAAAAAGGCAACTTGGCCTGTTACGGTTAAGCGGAGTGACTTATTCGCGAATATACATTATGCGACGCGACCGCGGGCAATAGTGATGGTAAACTGAGCATTCGCGCTGTGGAAACTCCTCCTTATATATCCTAGATTTAAGTAGTAGTATTGATTAAGAAAACTCGTGAATTAGGGTGAAACGCTATTCTAGTTTTCGAATCCCCTTCCCCAAAGCTGATCCTCCCCTTTAGGTTGGCATGACTCAACTTATCCACCTTCGTCGAAGGTGGTTCTCCTTCTAGAGGACGTGAGTCACTGGTCTAGTTCTATGACTAACCCCGTTAACGAATTTTCCCATTGAAACTATACTCTATCTTATCTCTATTCACTCTTAGTGTCACGATTAGGGAGTTCGCGGAAAAGGACGGATGCAGAGGCAATCATAAACTATATCTATTATGACTAATGCCAGTTAGGCGCCGCCCGCCACAAGAAGGGGATTGTAGAGGGAAGGGGGAATGACTCAGGTGAAAGGGATAACTACTCCGACTGCCTCGCTTATAGTTCAAAAGCGAGACGAGGCAGGGAGCAGTAAATGCTGTGTTACGTCAAACCAGGGGGGGCCATCTCCCCTCTTGGAAAAATGGTCACGATTTTCAGCGCCTCTATCTTTGGGCTCACTTGAAGAGGAACTAAAAACAGTCACGTGACATTGGGCGGGATATTGGAATTCATGGGAACGCGAACCCCTATACAGTGGTGTAGTCCTAAATGAATAAGTGGGGGGACGCCTGGATCAGTCGCGTGAGGCAAAATCTTGCTAAAATTTTTGCATGTTTTTGCGCTTTGTTATAAAACTGTTGCATGTACAAAAATACAATAAAATTATTATAATAAATTGAAAATTAATGTAGTTTTTTCAGATACAGAAACTATTGTGAAATTATTACAATTACAGACAGAAAGATACTCAGAGTATTAAAACATAGTTTACATACATGTACAAGCCTAATTCTAAAGTACAGTGACTACAGTCAAAGAAATTGCCACAACGGATTTAGTCTTGTCCTTTGATGAAATCACTCGTGTTTGTGTGTCCGTGGCAGACCGATGTTTTCGCAGCCACGTTCTCGCATACATGGTTGGATTCCAGGACCCCAGTGGAGGACCATGCAACTTAATAAACATCAGTGACGACACGTGAGAGACAAGAAGCATAATGCGTGTGTCACTGACAATGATGTTTATGTGGCTAAAGCCCCGTTCACATTCAGCTGTGCTGCACGGAATATTACGCGTGTAGTTAACCAGAGGTTGTAAGTCAGCAGGCATTATCCGGCCACCATTATCAACATAATTGCGAAATGCATTCACTGTTAAGACACATGGCAGCTTGAATCTTGAACACATTTCCTTCACTTCGTCTTCACCAAATCCAGGAGGTACCTCTGAAGGCCATGTTGTTTCATCTAGCACACCAAACTGTCGCATTATATCTTCGTACTGCTGCTTACATGCATCATACCTCGTTTGAATCACACTGCTTACATTTGATGACTGTGTTGTAAACAACCTTGCCTGCATATTGTTCACCAGACTGGTTAAAAACTGTTTCGCGTTTATGATGACTAACTTGTCATTTTTTGCAAGAGTTATACCATGAAACATTAGTTTTCCTGCAGCATCCTTTGCCTCTCCAGTCTTGATGCCACCTTTCTCTGTCATCGTCTCCAGAACTTGAATGCTGCGACGAATCAGTTTGTCGGCATATACTACTGACGTTCCAGGTTCCTGCAGCAGCAGCAGCAGCAGCAGCGATAAACTCGACAGCTCATATAATGCGTCATGCATAAGCCCAAGGTTGACAAGAAATTCCGGAGATCGAATGCGTTTCAGCATTCCAAAAAATGATGATCGATCTTGTAAAGTTCTGCTAGTGTCACAGGAAGCATTCTCAAAATGCGTGCACAAGGACGGGTAATTGTTCCACACAGCTGATACAGTTCGATAAGAGTTCGAGACCCATCAAAGATTCGTCCAATTTTCCTCAGTTGTTTACCAATTTCGTCAGCACAAAGGTCAAGTTCGCGTTGGTTTTTCCGTGAACGGCTGTAGATCGAATACAGTTTATCAAAAAACGCCTGAAAGTGGTTTACTGCTGTAACTTTTTTGATAGCATTTGACACTGCTAGCTCTAAACGATGATTCAAGCAGTGCCATACTATGACAGTGGAATATTTCTCCACAATCATACCAGCGACGCCGGACTTTCTACTGAGCATAACGCTGGTCCCATCACTTGCGAATCCAATGAGATTATTCTTCAGGTAATTGTTGTCAAATCCGTAAAAAGCAAGGCATCTGAGAAGAGACTCAAATATCGTCATGGCAGACTGATCTTCCAGTTCAATGAGGTCAAGAAACATAAAGTGAGATTCTCCGTTCACCAACGACTGACATTTCAGATACACAATAAGTGCAGACTTATTACTGACAGTGGTTGATTCATCAATCAGGATGAATATCTTGCCTTCAACCCTCTGTATTTGGTTACAAGCAGATTTGCGCATCTCTGTTGTAATGTGGTCTATTATGTTCGTGGCTGTAAACCGCAAACTCAGGATAATTCCAAGATCAACCCCATTCAATACCTGTAATTCCAGCAGATGCGGATGATCTGAGAATGGTCTGTCTTCCTTTGCAAGAAAATGAGCGGCTCGCAAAACTTTTTTCGTCTTTGCAATCTCTGCCTTGTTCATAATGTCCATCTGTTTCTCCATTGTTAGCTTCTCAGCCTTTGCACAAATCTCGGTTGTAGTAATGTGTGAAATAGATTTTTTGTGCCGGCCTATTTTCTTTCGCAGTGATGCAAGCTTTGACTGCAGGCTATCACCATAGTACGACACATTATACTCCTTCCATTCCACTGTAATGGAAACACCTTACTGCGTGTGGATAGATAGAGCCATTTTTTCACAAACCTTGCATCCCAATTTGCCATCACGGCAGTCCAATCAGGGATAATCCTTTTTTTTTTGAGCCCACTGGTCGGTAGTCCAGATATCTGGGAAGGCAGTGTACAGATGGCGTTGATATATTGTTATGTAACATATAAACATGCAATAATAATGTATGAAACTTTCCAAATATAAAATGGATCTTACTTATGTAATGGTTTGCTGTACATCCTGATACAATACAATTATTCATTTTAAGCTTCGTCTTACAGCTGCTGAAGATGTTTATATTTAATGCATATATTTCAGAAATATACAAATGTATCCCAAAAAATATTCATAAAAAATATATGAATATTGCAGCAATAAGAAATGTATATGTGGCACACTATGCAATGTATTTTCTTGAGTTTGGGTAAGCTGCAGCTTTTTGAAATCATGAAATAAAATGTTTACAAGAAGTTGCATTCAATTGTGCCAAGGACAAGGTACTAACCAAAAAGCCATGTAGTATACCAAAGTGTAAAAGTGAAGTTTAAAATATGCAATATTTATTGAAAAATAAGTATAAGCACTTTATGCATAAAACAGATGTGCAAAAGTTAGCAAACATTGCAAAACAGGCTAACTCATTAAGACTCACTTGTTCCAGGAGTATAGATGGCATCTGAGCTGCATATAAACATGAATATTGGTTTGACACGATCATTTTTCTATCTATCATGACACGATCATTTTTCTATCAAGAAATATTAAATATATATTCAATAAAAGAAAGTTAAGAATACAGGCCTAAATATCTAAATATATACATACCCGTGGGGCACGTTAAAAGTTGCTACATATCATATTCAGGAACATTTTCTGGATGCTAGGAAAACCCGCTGTTATCTTGTCCCATGTCTCGTGCGTTGGATAACACGCTTTTGATTTTGAAGTAGTGCTCGACAACGTTGCACCTTGTTACGAATATTATGAACATTTGCAGAACGAATTGTAATAACGTTTACAGGTCGGAGACCCACTGGCTCAAAATTAGAATTGTCTCTAACATTTTCAGAATTCTCTATAGCGATGCTGGTGTCAATTTCAGCAGAACTGGCAGTACTGGCACAATCTACTGCAATGCTTACATTTGATAAATATAATGTAGGCATTGCATTGTCCATAAGACATCGTTTTTGCCCATAAGAAACTATCATTTCGTCTGCAAAATGTAGAGAACAAATTCTTAATTTTGTCTTTTCTTCGCTTGGTGCATCTGTAACATAAAAATTTAACTTGACTATGTAATTAGCATATTAAACAATGCAAATTTTTCATTGATTTGTTATAGACTTACCAATCATGTTGTTCAATCCGATTCTGCTTAGCCATGCTTGTGCTTTCCAATCTTCTTTGGGTATCCTATGGTTAGGAACTCTTGAAGAGGATTTACAGCCTGGTACGCAACACCTTTTAACCATGATGTTACACAGGAAAACCTAAACAAACTTACATCATAAAAACTTTTAAAAGTCTAAAAAATTTTGATATATTATGTGTCAAGTACATCACTACTACGTAATTTTACTATTATTTCTATATTATTACTACTATTATTAATAATAATTAACGTACCTGAACGCAATCTGACCTGATCTTGAACGTATCTAAGTGTTTCTAAAACGTTTCGGAAACGTGGGATATAATACACAACGGCAGCAACTATTTTTTGTCGGTTCGCACGCTGGCTCACTTTCACACTCCGCGTCACGTGACTCGTTTTAGTTCGTTCAGAGCTGAGACCACAGGTAGTTGACGTTACCGTCGATTCGTTACCCCTTTCACGGTGCGAGTTTGTATCCCCTGCGTCAAACCCGCCCGGCATTTTTACAAAAACCGGCAAATTTAAGACGTGAGGTGTTGCGGCATGAGTTTTCTGAACTCTGGTCAAGGAGAATGAATTCTCCCTTTACCACACCTGACAAGAAACACCGAAGACGCAAGCCCCCTTTTGAGTCTAACCTTTCAGAAAATTACTCGGGACAGGGCTGAGAATGCTCGTTGATTGCTCGTGTTAACCGTCATTCGACTCGATACACTAGATGGATAAATTAAACTGCGGAGGAAGGGGTTTTAGAGGGAAGGAAAATGGCAGGTTACTTTCACTTGGGGAAAAAATTACGGAGACATCAGACAATATACATTAGAAGAATCGCGTTTATATTTACAGTTGATTTTCTGGTAAAGTTGTTTCGCCGGTAACCGATGCGTTGAAGGGGATAGATGGCAACCGTTTGTTAGAATAAAAATGCTAAACTCGATGATTCGTAAAGCTGTCAAAATTTATTCAAATAACCGAATAAGTGATACACGTACGTTCGCTAATACCGTTCGCGAGCGATCGTTACTTTTCAGCCCAATACTCTTAACGTGATACTTATGATTCGATGAAACAGTAAAACGAAATAAACAGTGTGGACTAATACAAAAACGGCAGAAAAAAATTGAATTCAATTTCTTCTAGATTCCTTCTTTAAACTTGAGACAAATTCCGAATGATTGACATTAAAATCGAGAAAAAGTGAATTCGAACTGAATTTAGACTGTTCAACCGTTTTTCTACTACGCTGGAAGGAAAAATACCGAGTGGAATGACCAGTCTCGACCCAGGCCAGCTACAGCTGTTCAAGGCAGAGTGGGTGGTTCGGGCTGTCAAGTCACTTATTAGTCAAATAAGATAAGATACGGATAAAGTCAATTAAGTGAACTAATTCCTTCAAATCCATGAACCAATTCGAATAATAAAATATTGTCAATAACTACGACCAAACGAGAACAATCCATAGAGTCAGCTAAATAAATAATAGATAAATAAATAAAATAACGACAGTAAATAATTTAGACAACCACAGCAAGTACGGGACTTACAAACTCCTTTATTTCTGGCGATCTGATGGTAATTTCCAATAAACAACAACTTAGAATTCCAATAAAATGTCCCGTAAAATCAGTCTCTCGTGTTAACAATTTTCCAAATCCAGTTAGATATCATAATTTAAATCTTTAAATTCGACGGCAGCAGTTATCCCACGCTCTCACTCACTCTCATGCACGGCATATGTCGTATAGCCGCTCTCGCCTATTTCTAACTTCAAATAATATTCCTCGATACAGTATCAATGCCTGGTAGTCCTTGTTCTCCGTCCGCGATACGGCCTATCCCGAGCTAATCCCACCTACTTTCAACAAAACCAAAACAACGGGACGTCGAGAGGTCACGTACGCGAAGTGACCCACGGCTGGCTACTACTATTCCGAATACAATCTGCCGTGTAAAAGTCAAACCGCCCAGATTGGCGGCAGTACGTAAAATATCAGATACCGGATAAATAATGTCTCGTAATTCGATAATAATAAAGAATAATTACAATAATAAAATAGTTAATATGAGACTATTATTCCCGATCTGTACCTCGTGGGTTGAATTAAATATATAACCAATAAATAATAAATAATAATTAATAAACAATAAATACAATAGAGAAATGCCGATTAATGCGAACGGTACGCGACGCGGTCTATAACGTGCAAGTCCCTCTAATACCAAGTTCCCAACGGGACGACGTGCTAGCACGCGCACGACCTTCCAAATCGAGGCGCAAGAACGCTCAAATTAACTCATTCGAATCAACGTCTATAACCTGGTCAAAACCGGTGACACGGTCTATTCCGTTTAGATCCCACACATAACCAATTAACAAATTCAAAACACTCTGGGATAACGGCCTAACGCGCGCACGGTTTAACCGTTAACAAAATTCATGTATTGATGTAATGACTTTTCCCGGTTTCTATCCGCTACACGATCTCAAGGTTACATGCTACCGACGCCGCAGTTCCCGATACAAATTAATACTCTGCACGTAGGGTACGAGAGCCGCAGGGATGACCAATTTTCGATAAATAACGTCCCATAAATCGGGTAACGGAATAATAAAACAGTAGCGAAAGACCGTGGAAGGAAAAAGAGCTCACCGGGACGAAGCTGCCGTGCAGTCCAATGTCAGTCCAAGAGAATTCCCAAGTCGTCTCGTCGTATTCTTTTATCAACACGATGATCCTTGGTTGCCAATGCGATGTTTTGCGGTACTAACGGCCCGACCAAAGATTCCGACAGGTACAAAGATAGAACGGGACCAAGATATAATTTACGCTGCGTCCTGCTCGCTCGACAGTCCCCGGGAAAAAAGCCTCGAGGTCCTGCCGGCACGCGTGCCCGTAACCTATGATCCCCACTTAACCCGCTAAACTCGGTTAATTGGGGGAACCGGTGTCGCCCGCTGACCGCGACTAGCGCCTCGGCTGGCCGACGTATAAATTAGCGACAGACAATACCAGCGTTGCGTAGTCCCGCAGATGATCCCTTGAGATATATACGTTGCCGTGGGCCGACGGCGGCTGAGAATAGAAAGCCGCGTATCCTCCAGTACGTCGAGCGGGACAATGATACAACTCGACCGGGAAAGGTGTGAAATGTCGGTCCAGAGAAGAAGGCCGAATCCCGAAGCTCCCCTCTTCTCGGTACTCTCCCATCGTCCCTCCGGTCGTATCAATTGCATTATGTATAAAAAGAAATAAGACAAGAAAAAAAAAATAAAATAAAGAATAAATAAAATACGCAAATCATCCCCTGCAGCCCTGAGCGATCGTGCTGGTAACCGTTGAGCGAGGAGGACGCAGCTCCAATATTCTGCCACGTTACAGTACTCACTCTGAATTTTAGTTAACTCTACACGGTGGGGTTCCTCCGCAGTGCGCGCCGGATTCTACTCTCGTGAACTGTCACTCCGACTGTCACTCCGACTATCACCCCGACTATACCAGTATTATTTTTCCTGTGAAAACGTATACTATTTGCATGCGTGGGTGTGCAGGTTTTATTAATCATACTGATATATGCAAAAATATATATGTATGCTTTCGTTTGTTCCTTTTTTTTCTATTCATTTTATTTAGAGATAAGTGCCAAAGCAGATTAAAAAGATGAACTGATTGTTTGATGAAAAAAAAATTAAGTCCAGTACATATAAATACATACGTATATGTATGGTTACATCTATTTGACTCCGCTTGAACTTACTCAAGCGTGTTTTAACATTATTGGGCACAATTTTGCCTTCCACTTCTCCCTTTTTTTACCGTTCGTGTAGGTATCTATGAGCAGTAATTGAAGAAAGCTGAAATGTTTTGTTAACATGTTCAACTGTTATGCATGTAAACTCAGGTTATTTTATTATTTTTATTATTCCTATTTAATGTTTTAATAATAAAAAAAGAACGTTCTGTATTTCGGCACTTCTTCACTGAATACGGATAGGGAGAAAGCTTTAACGGAGAATAGAAGTGTTTTGAATTTGGACTCAGTGGTTGCGAGGAGTAATATCATATAATACGTCATTAACGGATGGATATGATTGATAGTTTTGCTACTGTATGATGAAGTTTGACTCACTAGTACAAGATCGTTTATTCATTTACTCCACTTTAAAAAAAATATATTTAATCGGATTGCACCTCACAATGTATGTTGTTTCTAAGTGGCATGGGTTCATGATTCTTCCTTTTCTTTTGCATGAGGAACACATATTGGTGTGGAGGCAAGGGGTAAAGTTCCCGTCCGCAGAGCGGGAGAGGTAGCTTCGGCACACATTAGGATCCACTACCGTGTCGTAGGTCGGAGTTATGGATAAGGAGGATAGATTTAATGTTCTCGAACAAGGAGTTGGGGGTCTAGAGAGATCATTTTTGTCAACGGGAGATGGTGGTGGGTGGTAGGACTACGAGGCAGCGGACTAGACGGGGTCAGAAACCTAATTTTGCTCGCTATACGATTCACTCGTTGTTACCATTAAAGGACAATTCGTTTTACTAGAATTTAAATTTCTATTCCTTTCTTGCCTCGAGTAGCCGTTACGTTCTGCAATTATTTTTCTTAACTGATTCTTACGTCCTCCCGAACGTCGTTTTCCCATTGATTTAGGAAAATTTATTGGTGGGATTTTTTTTGAACTCAATAGGAGTAGGGTAATTGTGAGAGAATAAGGGAGTGATATAGGTAATTGTGAAATTAAGTAAGTGATATGGTTCTCGTTTGTACGATGTGTTTTGTGAGTGAATCTTGTCAGTCTTAACCTCACTTACGCGAGGGGCTAAACATAGGATTTCTTTCACTAGTGTAATGTGTTTCGTGATGTGTGTGAGCTACGCCGGTCTCACTTTCGTCGAATATGTGAGCGGACCGAAGAAGTCCAGACCTCACTGGCATAGAAAAAGTGTATTAGTAAAATGTCTTTATGTATATTTAGGGTAGGATGAAATTAAGGAGGAGAATTTTGCAGTGGGTTAGGATGCGAACAAGGAAGAGAATTCGCGTATGGCCGCGCAACTTCCTCTTTTTTGTTGTTCGCGGTGGGCTGCGCTACGAGGTTAGCATAAGAATAAGGAGAAAGTGAATGAGAACAAGGAAGAGAATTCGCTTATGGCCGCCTAACTTCCCCTTTTGTGTTGTTCGCGGCAGGCCGCGCTACAATGTTAGGATTGGAAGTTTGGATTCGAGGAATGATAGAGATTATTTGAATTATTAATATTTTCAAAATTGCAATCCCACTAATTTAGCACATGGTAAATTGGCATAACATATATAAACGACTATACACGTGAGTTAATGGTATGGAGCGAATCGTATAGAAATAACACAAGAAGTCTGATGGCTGTTGGTTAAAACAGATATAGTATCACTCTTTATAGTTAATATTCGGGGATGCTATTTTCCTTGTAGTTATCCTCACGTACGTTTTAGCGATTATTGTTTCTTGCCGTTTTATTCATTCTAAACCGAGTTGATTTAAGAAAATTTATTGCGTGACTTGTTCAATGAGTTCTTGCGCGAGAAGCTCGAGTTCCTTTATACGCACTTGAAGCTACATTAATTTTTTAAGTGTTCCCATACAAGAGGGTATAATTTATTATATATATGTTTTTCAATACAAATTCTCTCTCTTTTTATTCACCAGTCATTACTAAAAATTAGCTTCCACATTCGATTTCTACAATGTTAATTTACTTACGAAAAAGGCTTACTAAATAACTTGAATAATAGCGGGTAAACTCTAAAACCAATCAATTTTTGCAACAAAGTCGATCAATGGACTCGAACCACATCAACGAACGTTCTCAATTTGTACTAATTCAAAAAGGAATCCGATCATCTAACTTAAATAAAAGTGTCAGTTTCAACTAAATCAATTTTTATGAATAAAATCGATTTATGAAAATCCGATAATAATAAAAAAAGGAGGAAGAATCAATTTTTACACATTAAATTCACACTGGGCAAAAAGGGGAAGGTTGGATTTTATTAATTAAAATGTTTTATAACATCGTAGTTGAAAGGAAATAGTAAATTTTCACGAATTCGGTTGATTCACTAAAACTCAGTAAATATGAAAAAATCGATTTTTACGAATTAAATCAACATATTAAAATGCAGTAAAAAGGGAAAAGTTAGATTTTATGAATTGAATCAGTTTACAAAAACTGATAAGAAAGGAGTGATCATTTTTCATGAAATAAGTTGAATCACTAAAACTCAATAAAAAGTAAAAAATCAATTTTTACGAATTAAATCACTTCTTGAAAACGCGGTAAAAGGGCAAATTTAGATTTTATGCTTTTAAACAACACACGCGGTTGAAAGAAAATAGTACATTTTCACGAATTGGGTTGATGCACTAAAATTCAATAATAATGAAAAAAACAGATTTTCACGAATTAAATCAACATATTAAAACGCGTTAAAAAAGGAAAAGTTAGACCTTATGAATTAAATCAGTTTACAAAAACTGAGAATAAAGGAGCGATCATTTTTCATGAAATAAGTTGAATCATTAAAACTCAATAAAAAGTAAAAAAATCAATTTTCACGAATTAAATCACTTCTCGAAAACGCAGAAAAAAGGGCAAAGTTAGATTTTATGAATTAAATCGAATTACAAAGGCGGGTCGATTAATACGAACCAAAGTGACACTTTATTCAAAATATCTAAATTTCGAAATATAAATTGATTGATGAGACAACCGAATCACTTAACACGAACAGGAGTGACACTTTCTTAAGAAATCAATTTTCACAATTTAATTGATCCGCGAAAGAACCGATTAATTAATTCAAACAACACGAACAATTTTTTAATATAAAATCACCTTTTTCGGTTTTCATTTACTCGCGACAAAAATTACTAATTAACTTGACACTTTTTTTCTTAAACCCAATTTTTACTAATTGAATTTATTCGCGACAAAGATGACTGGTTAATTTGAGCAAAACGAACACTCTTTTAGGATCCTGGACAAGCCCCCAATTTTTGTTACGTTAAACCCGCGCGGTGACGAAGGAGCTGACGAAATCTGCCCTGGCTGTCGAGATATCAATCTTGTCGGATCTGACAGCGTAGTAGTTAAACCTGTTTTGATATGTATTTCTGACTATACATTATTCCGAGAGATCGCTTGTCACGGGGTTAACCGTGAAAATATGGTTGTTGAAATAAAAACTTAATAAAAGAGTCTTTTATTGCCGTGTGGCGAAAATTACTTTATTCAGCATTTCGTATAGCGCTTGAGTTGGGAAATTTCTTGAAAGATTTTCGGTTATTTTTATTACTTTTTTATATACTATTCTTAACTTATTAAGATCATTGTTGTTGTACAGTGGATACATGGGCTACGCTGCCCATGTATCACTCATAATCCAGTATCGGTAGTATGCAAGCTCTGATGAGTTTGTTTTATACATACAGTGACCGGCATAATAAAGTGACCATCCTATATTGTATATAAAATATCTTAAAATTAATGTTTTTAATGAAAAAGCATCCTATTATCGGGTTTTTTTTGAAAGATTTATTGTCACACCAAAGGTTTGTCACAAAAATTAAAAGAGTATTTGCAATAACAAGAAATTATAACTTTATTTTAACAAAACAAGCATTTTCATACATGCAAAAAATTAAATTTAGTATTTGGTATGGCCTCCTTTGGCCTTAATGACTGCCGCCAACCGTCTGGGCATACTTTCGACCAGATTATGTAGATGATTGGGATCGAGACTTTCCCAGGCTCGCTGTAGCGCATGGAAGTAATTATTTTTGTTTGTGACTCCAGTTTTATTCACATTTCTGTCCAAAATCGACCATAAATTTTCGATAGGATTTAAGTCTGGGGACTGCGGAGGCCAATCAAATATTTTTATGCGGTTGGAATTTAAAAATGTCTTCTTTTTTTTGGCGGTATGCTTGGGATCATTATCTTGTTGTAATATCCAGTTAGGTTCTAAACTTAATTGAATCAACGAAACTTCCAAATTCTCACGTAAAATATCGATGTAAATGTCAGCAGTCATGATTCCATCGATTTTTATCAATTGACCCACGCCTTCTCAAGAAAAACAGCCCCAGACCATGATATTACCTCTGCCATGTTTTACCGTTTTCTGGAGGTGACGATCTTGAAGCTCCTCGCCAGCTTTCCGCCACACACGAAGTCGTTGTTTGCGTCCAAGAAGCTCGAACTTACTTTCGTCCGTCCACAGAACTCGTTTCCAGAACTCCACGGGTTCATTTGCATACTTTTTGGCAAATTCGAGTCGCTTTTTCTTGTTTCTCTTATTAATCACGGGACGCTTACGTGCGAAACGGCTCTGTAAATCTGCTTCCCGCAGTCTCCTGCGCACTGTCCGGTCGAAAATGGACAGTTGGAATGATTCACGAAGATTCCTGACAGTTGTCGTCGGATCTTTCTTCACCATTCGTATGATGTTTGCATCATCACGCCAAGTTGTGCTCCGCGTTCTACCTCTTCCAGAACGATCAGCCACTGTTCCGGTATTCAAAAACTTGTTATAAAGTTTCTGGACAGCGCTTTTGCTGACCTCATATTTCTGAGCAATCTCCCGCTGCGAAACACCGCGTTTACAATCTTTGATAATCAGGCTACGGACCTGATAAGAAATTTGTCGACCAGTCATATTCACTACCTTTCTATTACTGCTGCGCTTTGTTCGGAATGTAAACAAAGAACTGGTAGTCACAGGTCGCCGTTTGTTTACACTTTCCGCACGATACATCGCGTTTATACAACACGATTAAATGAAGACGCCAGAAATTGTAAGGCGGTCACTTTTTTTTGTCATGTATGAAAATGCTTGTCTTGTTAAAATAAAGTTATAATTTCTTGTTGTTGCAAATACTCTTTTAATTTTTGTGACAAACCTTTGGTGTGACAATAAATCTTTCAAAAAAACCCGATAATAGGATGCTTTTTCATTAAAAACATTAGTTTTAATATATTTTATATACGATATAGGATGGTCACTTTATTATGCCGGTCACTGTACGTCAGAACGTAACACTACATCGTAGGTCTCATATTTCGAATATTGCCGCTCGCTGGATGGTGTGGAAGAAGTTTTCTGTAAGGGAGCCATTTTCCCAGAGAACAGCCATTAGAACGAAGAACTCTTAGGTTCCTTTTTAATCGGTATAGCTGTATGCACGACCATTTCCTCTATCTTTAAATATCCACTGCTTTGTTTCGGCGAAACTGCAGATCTCGCTCTTCTCACTATTAGAGTCGATCTAACTTTTTCGTAGAAGAAGAAAAAGAAATATTTACGAATACTTTTGTTAAATAGAAAGATGTTCAATTTGAATTTCTTATCGCGAGGAGTTTATTATTGAATCCAACTCGTTTTCAAATTCATGAAATACAAGATATGTATTGGCAAGATTTGATTAAGTTTAAATAAAAATTCAAACAATATCATTATTAACTAAGGTTCACGTACGAATCAATATCCCAAAAAGAGATTTAGTGCATTCCAACCAGTTAGAGGAATAAAAAAATTCATTTTAAGGGTATCTTCTTTAAAAGGGAGTCATAGCCTGAGTTTTAATTTTCAATCTATCGAAAATATTTGGAATAACTCCCGTCGCGAGATGAAGTTGGTTGACTCATTTCATAATCAACGTCACGTATGGCACACAGCATGCTACCAATGTCATTCGGAAATAAAATAGACCGCGAAAAAAAAAAGTGTATTTTTACGGATTTCCGAAAATCTCCATGGTATCGAAAGTGAACCCTCTCCATGAACGTGTTTTTCCTTTCCTGTTAAAAAAATGTCCGCGGTATTGAAAATATTGCGTTTCGTTCACTGTAATGCAGATATGAATGTTAATTCATATAAACATATATTTATGACAAGTTAGAGTAAAAAGAAAATAGAGAATATATACATTAATTCGTTTATGATTAAATACTAATTATTTATTTAGAAATATATACCATCAAAAAATAAATAAATAAATACAAAAAAGAAAGAAACGTATCCCAAGATATGAACAAAAAATGATTAATGGAATGAATCATAATAAAAAGGATGATTATTAAAGAGTTTATATTTTATAAATAGAAATTACCAAGTAAATTGATAAATAATGCACTTACGAAAATTTGGCGACTTTAAAACTTATAATTATGTAAATAAGTTAGTTCTTTCATATATAAACACAAACTCGATATTAGTTACATACATTAACTTCTTACTTCTCAGTCCCAATCAAACATATCACTTTAGATAATGGGTTTATATAAATGACTACCACTTTGTATATAATATTTTAATGATTATAATAAAGCATTCGGACTTTTCCCTCGCTCGGGACTTTTAAAATAGGTAGCATACTAATATGTTGATCGGAGATACTCTATAAATCATATAGTCGGATTATAGAAATACTATGTATTCTGGAAGTCGTTTAAGAAAATAAAATCTTTCAGATCAAGCAGGTGAACGCATAAGAAAAGTAGTATTAAGAAATTGATCGAATTGACGTTAAGGTAACTTCTTATTAAGTCTAACGTAAGTTCGAGTAAAACTTAGTCAGGCATAAATAATTGAATAGATAGAATTTATACGTAAAAATAGCGTGTATTATTGTGTCAGTAGTACCGAGTTTGCCAATTGTTCTCGCCAGAATATAACTTGTTTTACTGGATCGTACATTTTATGGTACGACAACGTTTCCCGTGACATTTGAGTGTAAGATAATCTCACTCTCAATAGTGTTTGGCAACTTACAACGTTAGTCAAAATGAAAATTCCATTGTGATAGTATTCCTTGGGTGTGAGACATAGCGTAGCCGTGTGGCCGAAAATAATTGAGAAAATAATTTTGTAACAAATAACGATATTAAGTGCGGATTAGAGATTAAGTTAGATTTTAAGAAAAATAATAAGTTTACTGAAAAGCCGAGTCAAGTGTTAGAGTGTCGAAATTAAGTATGGAGAATGTGTCGTGGAAAGCGAGTGGACTTGATAGCCACCGAAACTATTGAGATTCAAACGAGAGTGTTACTGAACTATTCAAACAGCTGATTGGTATTGCAAATGTGAACGAATGTACGGGGTTCAGAAATTAGAGTCGTCTACTTGTAGCAAAAAGTAAGCGAACGGATATAGGACAGTGCGATGGGAAGAAATTTCGTGAACAGTAGGCAATTGAAAGAGACGATAAGGAAATAACCCAGCTGCCTGAGTCCGGTGTCTCGACCCTCTGCGCGCGCACGCACGCACACGCAGGCATCAGACATCGTTTACGAGATGCACAAAGTACATGTAAAAAAATGTAAATCCGAATAACGCTCGATATTAATAGGCAGACACGAGTATAACATCACAGCCGTGGTCGGAAGATAAGAGAAATTCCACAAACTCGCTCATTTTCTGTCAATCAACTATGTTTTGCCACCACAAAAATCTACATTAAGTTTCTCTCTGCTTGAAACCGCACTCAATGTTAACGGGGAAATACCGTTACATGTAGCAGCCGAATAGGTTCTCAAGCTCGGGAAGGAAAGACTGCTGACGGAAAGTCATACAATATAGTGGAAAAACGGCTCAAAAATTGAACAGAAACAAAAAAATGAGCAACAATTTTCATGTAATGAACTACTGTGGAAGAGGGTGGGTACAGAAGCCCTTGACTTATATCGAAGATTTCAAAGAATTCTTTGAACTGACTGGGGTCAACAGCTATGAGGCGGAAGGCGTGATTGACTGGTTACTGCATACATCAGAGCATTCTTGAATTTAAAAACTACCAGCAGCAATTTTAAACATGATATTAGAGTCGGAAAATTCAACATGGAGTACATAAACATCTGGTATTCAATTCGTATTATTCTTCGGATTAGTGTCATATACGTGTAGAGAATACGTGACTCGTTTGTCGCTGTATACACGAGAACTGACGGAAGAAGTGACGGAGGAATTCAGTGTGAAAAGTTTCGCGAAATTATGATGAAACACTCGAAGGACTCGACCCTGGACACGCGCTAAGCTACCGATATCATGTCAATGCTTGATATTCTTTAGAGTAGAGATCTTCAAGAATCTCCAAGTAGCGCACCTTTGAATAATTCTGAATACGCGGAATGGTGGATTCTGCAAGATAATTCAAAATAGCAGCAACCATTTTGACAACAATAAGCCCAGCAATATTTCCAACCGCAGAGTAAAACACCACTGTAGTGCTGGTTCACTGCGGATACAAATCTACGCCAAGCAGTATCAAGAGCCTGAGTCGTTAAATCACATGAATGGCGATAATTGACTTTCAGAAAAAAAGATGAAAGTATGTGACAATGAATGACTCGGGTCAAATGGGAGAAGAAAACAGCAAGGAAGACAATAGAAAGCGAGCCAGAGAAGAAGCAAGAAGACAACAAGGAAGCGTCAAGTAAAAGGCAGTGGAAGTACCAAATTATCAGTATGGAAGAGGAGATTGCCGAAGAGGAATACGAGCTTAATTCATTGCGGCGTAAATATTGAATTGGAAGAGGGAGAACACTGCGTCGTGGAATTGTCTAATTCGGAAAACTGGGAAGAGGTGTTAACATGAGGTGTGGCAAAGCAAAGAGATTGTTAAGTGCCGCGACTAAAGACACGAGTAATAACGAGATGTGTTAGACTTGAGTTCGCGAGTCACCCAGAGGTGAAAAGACACGATAACTGTGATAAAGAAATGTTAAGATTCTAGGAAGTAAACGTAATTTTAAGAGTGTTAAAATAATTTAGGATAAGGTCTAAATTTGTGATGGGAGTTCAACGATAAATCGTTGCGTATAGTCTTAGGATTAGGTAATGGTAACAGTATGAAGAATATAGTGACGTAGGAAATTAGGTTAGTTGAAAGATTTTTTTCAAAAACTTAAGATAATAAAATTTAGTCAAATAGAAGTCCGAAAGTTGTATGTATGTTTGGTTTGCAAACTGACAACGCAAGTTAAAATAAAAATGCACTCCATAAATTTTCGAGTCCGAGCACAGCTCGCTCTATTGCTTTCGGGATCCTTCTGCTATAAAATTACCTGGGTGTGCGTCAGGTCAGTTAAAAAGTGTGAAACGTTGTGTGATCGTGTAACCAAAAATAATTAAGTAAATGTTTTTGGAACGCTTGGAAATTAGATATTAAGTTAGATAGATTACAGAAACAATATACACGAATTCATTTATAGACGAGTTAAATTATGTGTCGAAATTAAATATTGCGACTGTGTCGAAGAAAGCATTTCAATTCTTTTGTAAGTAAATTAAGGAAAAATTATATTATTAAAAAAAGAGAATCGCGGCATCTGAATCCTAATGAGTTGAAAATATATTATTAGTTTCCCCGAGTCATAAGGAAAGCTATATATAAATAAGACATAAACAAAATTAAAAAAATAGAAATAGTAAATATAAATAATAGCAATAATAAAAACGGTTGTAATAGGGATCAAAATAATAATAATAATAATAAGATATAGGAAATATACACTTTATTATAACAAGTGGACTTGAATAATCACTTCACCAAAGAATTTTTTAGTTACGGAGAAACTCCGTATTTTAAATAGAAATATTACATTTTAGTTGCTTCAAAGCGTCATGTCTGTAATCTTACAAAAGTAGTAATATGACTCAAATCTACATCGTTGTAGTTTTAATTTATCCTAAATGTTCATTACTTAGTTATAGTTAATATTCTTAAGTTTACAATGATATCAATATATAAATACTTAAATTATGTATATAAAATTAAGTTCATATAAAAATATTGAAAGAAAGAAAACAAAACAAAGAGCAATGGTAAAAGCGTGTAGCTCTATATAATATTGAACCGTTAAAAAGAAAATACAGTAAGAAAAGAGATTGGTTGATTCAACTAAACCCGGCAGACACGGATCGTTAAATAAATGCTCGATTAGATCAACGAAGTTTCTCATTTCTTCAACAGTCATTCAATTCAACCGACCAACACATGTTTTAGTAGTGCAAAAATGTTGATGCGTTGACTAAAAATTGATAAGTCAGGTCGTTCCCACCGGATTTTGTTGAGCCAACCAATCTTTTCTTTCAGTGTATATAAATTATATATTTCAAATTATTACTTCTTGCCAAACCTCGAGATGGTTGCGGATAAGCTATTCTAATCATTCTTTTCTATTATTATTCAAAAACAGAATTTCTCAATTTGAAACAAATACTGGGACAAAAATAAAACATAAAAAGGAAAATTTCTTTTAAATAAATGTTTATTTAAATCATGTTGGTAGTACATATTTCTTTAATGAACATAATAAAATACAATAAATTACACCAGTAGTGTGATTGCTCCAGTAGCAAATCTATAAATAGAAGCGTTACGACCTGTAAAAAAATTCTGCGAACTACTAAAACTACTTTTATTTTTTCTTACATACCTTTTTTTCCTTTTCCTCGCACAGTCTATTATCAGTCTTTTGACTGAAATATTTCAGACTGAAAGCGTTAGGAGAGCGAGATCTGCAGTCTCGTCGAAATAGCGCAATGGATATGTAAAAATACGATTAGACGAATCGGAATCCCAATTCTAAAAGCTGTCAACCAGGAAAATAGATGCCGCTAAGAAAACTTTCTTCAGTTAAAAACAAAGTAGAAATAGAAACAAAAATGTTTTATTTGTCTTCGTTAGTTAACCCTTACGATTTTGACCTAGTATGGAGCATGCTAATGACATTCGTTCGCCTGTATCCTGCTACGGGATTGATTGGTTTTATGTTAGTTTTGCGGGCTATTTTACTGAACCAGCAAATTAAACACGTCTAAGCGCTTCAGCGTGGGCTTTCCGAACTCTGGTCAAGGAGAATGAATTCTTCCTTTACCACACCTGACGAGAAACACCATTGACACAAGCCCGGTTTTGAGTCTAACCTTTCAGAAAATTATTCGAAACAGGGCTGAGAATTTCCATTAATTAATCGCGTTAACCGTTATTTAACCCGATATACTGGCTCTATAAACTAACCCGCGGATGAAGGGGGTTTGGGGGAAGAAGATGACTGGTTGCTTTCACTTGAGGAAAAAAATTCACTGGGACACCAAAAAATATACATAAAGAATTACACTTGTACTTACGGTTAATTTCCTTGAGATTGCTGGTACTTCTTTCGTTGGTGACCGGTATCCGTAAGTCCGAGAGCGTCAAATCAAATGTTCGTAAAATAATTAATCTTCATTAAAAAAAAATGGATAGTTGGTACATACAAATACGTTCGCTATTACCGTGTCCGTACACGATTATTACTTCCGGTGCGATAATATGCTTAGTATTATTAGTCCAGGGAATAAAGCCTGAAAAGGGATCTTTAGTTGTCACGGCTGCAAATGAACACGACCTATATATTCTTGTAGTACTAGTGCCTGGGATAAAGGCCAATGTATTTCCCACTCGAGACTTGAGTTTCCAACAATATGCACGACGTCCACAGTTGATGAAATTATGATTTTCAATCATGGCGATAACTATCAATCTGAGAGAAATGAAGCTCAAATGGAAATGGTAGGTATTAAAAGTACGAACCCTTTGGCTGATCGCACATCGAGATTGGTGAATCTCTTGCAAAGTAATAAAAACCTTCTTGAATGGTCATTTTTACTATAACTATTTATCCCTGCAATACTACATATATATCACTGCACATATATATTGAAAGTCTCTGAATATATGTCTTTTGGTATGCTGAAAAAGTGTGCCAAACTTGTGTTACGTCAAACCCGCGCGGTGTTTTTACAAAAAACCGACAAATTTAAGACGTGTGAGGCGTTTCGGCGTGAGTTTTCCGTATTCTGGTCAAGGAGAATGAATTCTCTCTTTACCACACCTGACAAGAAACACCGAAGACGCAAGCCCCCTTTTGAGTCTAACCTTTGGAAAATTACTCAGGACAGTGCTGAGAATGCTCGTTGGTTGTTCGCGTTAACCGTCACTCGACTCGATAAACTAAATTGATAAATTAACCCGCGGAGGAAGGGGCTTTTAGGGGGAAGGAAAATGGCAGGTTACTTTCACTTGGGGAAAAATTTACGGAAATATCAGATAAAATAAATTAGAAAATTGCGTTGGTAATTACGTTTGGTTTTCTGGTGAAGTTGTTTCGCCGGTAACCGATGCGTTGAAAGAAAAAATAATGGCGACCGTTTGTTAAAATAAAAATCGTTAAACTCGATGATTTGTGAAGTTGTTAAAATTTATTTAAATAACCCAATAAGTGATACACGTACGTTCGCTATTACCGTGCGCGAGCGATCGTTAGTTTTCGACACAATATACTTAACGCGATACTTATGATTCGGTAAAACAGTAAAACGAAATAAACAGTGTGGACTTGTACAAAAACGGCAGAAAACAATTGAATTCAATTTCTTTTAAACTTTAGATAAATTCCGTATGATTGACATTAAAACTGAGAAAAAGTAAATTCGAACTGAATTTATACCGTTTTTCCTTTAAGTACTCACTCTGAATTTTAACTCAACAGGGTGGGGTTCCTCCGCGGTGGTGAGCCTGTTTAGCTGTTTAGCTTGATACTGCGTTCTTCACCGGGCTGCAACTTAACAGCCTCAGGTGATCATCGACTCAACTGTACTAACTAACTGTCTACTGACTGCCCGGCGACTGACTATGTCACTCACTACTTTTTTCGGGCTTTTTTCCGTCCTTATATACGTCCTGGATGGTCTAATTTTCTATGCGGGGGATTCTTAGAATTACAATAGCGCTCGGACTTTGGGGCTTATCGCGATAACGCATTTTTCTTCTAGCCATGCCGTCGTTCGATTCTCGCTTAATTTCCATTCCGAACTGCAATACCACGTATAGCGAGGAACCATTTCCTGCCCCGAAGACACGCGTCGCGAGGAACCATTCCACGTCTCGACGACACGCTGCAGCGAAGAACCCTTCCTTGCTTTGACCACACGATGTCGCGAAGAACCATACCTTGCTTCGATGACACGCTGTCTCGAGGAAACATTCCCTGCTTCGTTGATACGCTGTCGCGAGGAAACATTCCCTGCTTCAATGACACGCCGTCGCGAGGAACCTTTTCCTCGTCTCGACGACACGCTGCAGCGAAGAACCCTTCCTTGCTTTGACCACACGCTGTTGCGAAGAACCATTTCTTGTTTCGATGACACGCTGTCCCGAGGAAACATTCCCTGCTTCGATGACACGCTGTCGCGAGGAACCTTTTCCTGTTTCGACGACACGCTGTCGCGAGAAACCTTTTTCTGTTTCGACGACACGCTGTCGCGAGGAAGCATTCTCTGTTTCGACGACATGCTGGTACACCCAATATACTTTTCTTTAGTATAATCTTTCTTTCTTTTCCTTTTTTCGTTATAACTACGACTTATTATTTTAATTAGGGTTTATATTCATTTAAACGCTTATTAGTTAATGTCTAAAAAGGCCTTATTGACTGCACATTTCCCGATAGTTTTCCTCAAGTCTTTTAAATTGGATATCGTTGGTAACAAATTAAGATATCGGTGTGACAGGTTCTTACTCAATTGTTAAAGCTGTTTTATGAACAATAACTCTTCTTATTCATTTTTAAGGAAATGCATTCGATATGTAGGTATTAATATTTCTATTTATAAATTCTTTTCGAGGGATTATTTCTCGTCTCGGTTGCATGCGCTGAGATAGAGAGGGGGGGGGGGGGGGGGAGAGCGAAAGCGAAAAGCGCCTTGGTTAAACTTATTTTAATTCTTAATAGCGTGTAACGCAAAGGGACATATATAACTACTATAGTAACAAAATGTCAATTGTTTTTATATCCTCTCACGATCCTAACTGTTTAGTTAAACAATGTACTGGCTTTTCGATGTTCATTAATATTTCATTTTCATAATTGCAATTATTTCTTGTATCCTTTTGGTTAAGCACTTCTTTTCTGAATTCTTATCATAATTTTAGATTAAAAATGTTCGTAAGTCTAAATGATTCTATATCAAATGGCTGCTTAGATTTGCAGTGGGTCGCAAAGTATATGTTTTATAAATATGTATTGTTTCGAGGGAACACTCCTCGTCTTATGGTGTTAACACAGAGAGAGTGGAAAGACGGCATCGGCTCGGGTGGGACCTGAAAGCGTTGAGCGGCATGCTCCTACGCCAACAACCGCTACCGTACCTTCGAGTCGTCTTTGCTATCCAATAACTAATACGAGTCCTCTTTTCTTATGTTATCCTATTGTAACTCTGGCTATCTGTTTGATATTATTGCTTAATTCTTATATTGAACTCACGTTTAGATGGTTTATTCCCTTTAAATTATTGATTTATTTGTTAGATATATATTCCGTAGCCTAAATATTTACTACGTAAAAAGTCCAAATCTTTGCTACGATTGTGTTTCAATTTTTATTTAAACATTCAGAAATTTTGAAGAACTGTCTTTTGGGCTTTTGGTGTTCTGTAGTCAAAAACAAATTCCAATTTTCTATTAATACCATTAATAAGACATATGTCTTCGTGTAATATTCTTGTTCATTGCATCATTCGTCGTAGCACATAAGAACTTCCAAAGCAACGAAAACGTTGCCACGGCAGTTGGTTTATCTTCGTGACCCAGATGCGGTACATGCCAGGGGGAAGGAAGCGACCACCCGACAGTCACCAACAGAACACGCGGACACGAATCAATTAAAGATTTCGATGACACGCGCCGCCGATGATATCCATAGGCCGTAGAGGGAAAACTCTTGATACGAGATTCAAGTCCCTCCACGCTGGCCGCTTAGAGTGGGGCAGTGGCCTACCAACTCTTGGTTTCTCGTTGTTAGGTACAGAAGAAGTGTGTGATTTACGTCAACTTTCTTGCGAGAAGGCTGTTCCTCGGGTTTACCCCATACCAGCACTGTTAACTCACGTCTGATGGTCGACGGACAATTTTGTAATTTAGACCTACCATCAAAGCCACAAAACCTTTTGCCCGACAGAGTCCAACCCATTTAAAGGTTGTCCACGGCATAGCCGTGGGGCTGCAATAACCTCCCTGTCTTCCAATTAGTCCGGAAACGTAACGTCTTGCTTGGTAAGCACCCGAGCCTACACCATGGCGGGGTTGCTAATACCCGTACAGAAAAGACGTTCACCCAGGGGAAGCAACCACAAAACACTTGACGTACTCCCGACCTTCTCCAGCGACATGTACAGAGTCTGGTACAACGTACTCCTGACACTGGTACAGCCACTTTTACAAGCCGAAGACCTCCTCCAGCAGCACGTACTCCCGAGCCCGGTACAGCGTACTCCCGGCTCTGTACGGCCGCCTTTGAAGGCCTGGTACACAAAATCATTATGGCAGCGATCTGGGTGGGCACAGTCCACCATCTGTGTGCGCCGTTGTTAGGTACAAGGTGTGATTTTACGTTAACTCTCTTTCGAGAAGGCTGTACCTCGGGTTTCCCCCAACCAGCACTATTAACTCACGTCTGATGGCCGACGGACTATTACTGAAACTAGACCCACCACCCAGACTGCACCACCGCCAGTGGAGCTGCCGCGACTGGTTGTTATTGCGCGGTGGACTTGGAAAAACCCTGCCCTCGTCATTTCTGAGTCATTGGACAAGTTGGACCTGCCCCCTTGGGGGCGATGACTCACTTAGCCAGCACCGGCGATGGGGAGGGGTCGTGACCTCTCCGCATCCTCGGTCTGTTTCCAGCGGGGGCCACGGGGAGGCGGAGTCATCAGCTCATTTACTCGGTCCCTGCAGGTCACCCGGAAAATATCCAGGTAGTTTCGCCACAGAGGCTCGGCTGCACCGGCTAGCCAATTCCTTAGAGAGGTGGCCCCTGCAACTGCCGATTACAGCCAATCCGCATGCTTTATTAATGCCTTAATCTTTAACATGCCTTAAGTAGCTACTGTCCTTTGCTACATTACACCTATGCGCTTACATTCACATGCGTTCATTTCCAAAGGACACATTAGTGTTCCTTTAACATACTTCCATACTTTTCACACTTTTCCATACTCGGTGTTCGGTGCACTTTATTCCGCACTTTGCACTTAGCACTCACACTCGCACTTACTCCGCACTTAAACTTGTGGTAGTGAGAACTAACTTGTCCTCTGTTTGCTGCTACCTTTCAGGGTCGCTCGGCATTGCGGTCCTCAAGGCGCATTCTGCGCCTCCTTAGCCTGCAAGATGTTCCTCGCCAATTCCGCGAACTTGGCGAAGTTTTGCTTTGCTATGAGTGTCTCCAGGCGCGGTGTCCAGTTGTGTCCAGTCTGCGTTACAAGAGTCCTGAGTTCTTCTCTCATTTCCTCGTAGATGCCACAATGGAGTAATACATGTTCAGCGGTTTCGGTTTGCCCACACTCACACAGATCGTCTTCCGCAAGACCAAATTGCCTGAGCTTACTCCTAAAATCGCCATGTCCGGTGATAAACTGAGTAACGCAGTGATCGAGCACGATCCACTTCATCTTCAGTCTACTGGTTACATTCGGTAGATACTCAAAGGTCGTCCTTTCTTTCGTGCTATTGGTCCATCTTATTTGCCATTCCCGCACTAGCGAAAGTTGGACTTCCTTCTGTATAGTGTCTTCGTTTAGTCCAGGTACGTATTCAACCCCTTCCAGCTGGAAGGGGATTTTCCTCCTTATCCTATAGCAGCAGCTCCGCATTTTAGCCTCTAAGTCGATTGGGATCGCTCCCGCAACAACCGTGAGGGCGTCTCCTGAAGTTGTTCGGTAGGCCTTAGCGACTCTCAGGAGAGGCCTTTGGGCTCTCAATAACATTGTTGTCGATTGCTTATTAAGCAGGTCAACCCACCCTTCTGCCGCGTATGTTGCTATGGGGACAAATAGGCCCTTATACAAGGTGTCTAGGCACCTGTGCCCGAGGCCCCACTTTGCCCTTGCGATCTTAGCTAGGGCATTGAAAGTGGAGCCACGTTGTTAGGTACAGTGGTGAACCTGGCCGTCCATTCCTGGCGCGCACCATGTGTTCCCACTGCCCTGCCTCGGTGTAGCTGCAGGTCTCACCCCTCCCGCCGTCATTATACCTATATAATCTCTGGTAGCTATAGGATCCGACCACAGTGCAGGTTGTTACCCGCATATTTCAATAAAGTATAAACGGCGGTGTCCCCCTACCTTCGCTTGTGAGGAATCGCCCTATAGCTATGCTTAGATTTAGACATTATAAATATATCTTTAGAATGTAAGATACCAACATAGAAATAACAGCAATCTAGACTCGCGCCATTCGATGCGTCGGTGAGTCATCGGGGCTAGCTTGCTTGCCCCACAGACCCTTGCTCGACCGCCTCCAAGTACGCACTGACCGGGGGTGGTTTAGTAAGTACGCGGAAACCCCCACCACGCCGCTCCAACTGCGACCGATCGCGCAGGCCATTGGTGCGTTGGTGGGACGTCGGGACTAGCAACCCCACCTGCGTGTCCCCGACCAATCACCGACCATCTGCCCACTATATAAACGGGCGCAAAAGTGCCCGTTAGTCAGTAAGAAATCGGCTATGGAGTAAAAAATCGACTGCCGAGACGGGCAGTCGGAGTAAAGATCGACCCCCGAGTCGGCCAAGGCCAATAAAGACTACTTCAACACCACCACCAGTGCATCATCAATTCTTCACCCATACCTACCCGGGAACATCGTCCAAATTGGACTCGTTCGCCATCGGTTCGACACTCGGTCCTTTTCAGGACCCGTTGAACGTAAGACCAGCGAACGCCCTACCACCGCCGCGGACGCGTCTCGACGCCACACTAAAAGGAGCATCACCCGCGCTCCCTTTGTCGCCTGGCCTCATCACTCCGGGGTCGACAAATTGGCGCCCAACGTGGGGCCCGAGTTTCTACTGCAGTACGGATACGACATCCGCTCTATCGCTTCATGCCGGTCAAGCGTTCTCCGACGAAGGCCCGTTCCTCCCTGCGCCAGCAGCGGCAACCTCCGGAGGACCCACTTCTGGGAGTGCTAAACCCAGTGGCGCCCAACACCACCAACGATACGGATAGAGAAGACCCGTCCGACGCCATGGACGGACACCTTTCCCCAATCGGTGAAGCCAACCCTGGCATCCAGGACGGCACCGACAACCCGCAGGTGGCGGACCTGCAACACGTGCCGCCCGCTCGGACCAACGAACCTCCAGTAAACGTTCAGCTGGGAGGGGGCGCATTAATACAACTCGGAACTCTGCTGCGCGCTCTGAACGAGGTCCCACGCGTGCCATTGCCCACGTACAGTGGCATTGATCATGAGGATCCGAAGAAATTTTTACGGAAATGCGAGGAGTATTTCGGAGTTTCCCGCACCCCGGTATACTTACGAACAAAAACCGCTGCGTCTGGACTACTGGGTGAGACGGAGAAGTGGTGGAGCTGCTACCAGCCGCTCGATTTCTCGTGGGAGAAATTCCGCGAGCTGATTCTCTGTCGATATGATAGCCCCGCGGTCATCTCTCGAGTAACCGCCAGCTTATATTCCCGGAAACAAGGGGAGCGCGAGAACACAGGAGTATTCTTGCAACGAAAATACCTGTTGTACCAACGAATTCGCGGCGACGATCCGGAAGTGACGCAAGTGGCTACGCTGCTTGAACTGCTACGCCCTCAACTGCGCTTGGCCATCCGTCCATCCAAACCGCAGACGATTTCCTCACTGATGTCACGGGCCATCGAGAGCGAGTACGACATCGCGGACGGGCAACAATCCAACGTTGCAAAGATAAGGAAGGAAGAACAAAAGCCAACTTCGAGACCATCGGCCGACGGCCAGCATCCACCAAAGTGTTGGCATTGCCCTGAGCGGCACATGCACAAGGACTGCCCCGTATTGGCCAAGAAGATAGCGGATCGAGCGAACTCTTCGGGAAACTAGAGGACGGCGCCGGACGCCCCGAATCCGATCGCCCTATAGTTCGCCGATAGTTAGCGTTGAGGAGAAGGATGGAAGGCCGCGGTTCCATGTGATTTTTTCAACGCCTCAACACCATCACGGAATACACCGATCCCCCGGATCCACGAGCTCGCTCCAGTCCGGGATGAACCTGCGTAGCCGAGGAGGCCACCGGACGCCGCAGGAGCGGCCACATCACAGCGACGCCAACTTTGGGACAACCACCAGTCCACCAAACCCTACGGTGCGCACTGGGGAATCATTGCTGATTCCCACAACCCAAGAGGAAGCGCAAAAGGATTGTCCGGCCTCACTCCAAACAAACAGGACATCTCCGAGAACCACCGAAGTCGCCTCTGAGCCAAAGCTGGTTCTTTCTCCCGGGGACTCGACCAGGCCGCCAAACCCTACGGTGCGCATTGGGGAATCATTGCTGATTCCAACCCCCCGGGAGGCCGCGAAAGTGGTTCCGCGAAGATCGCCCGAGGCACGTCGGAACAGCGCAGAGGACTCGTCCGAACCAAGGCTGGTTCAACCGCTCGAGACGACACGCCGTCGACCCTCTGAGGATCCTGCAGCGACGACGCCCAACCCACACCAAGGCCAACTACGCTAGTCCGAAGACGTCCATCCTCGCAAACGCAAGAGGGGCCTCCACGCAGATCACACACCGCTCCAACAGCAGGAGAAGCGGCATCACAACTAAGTGCAATGAAATGACTACCTCGTCACGATTCAAGATCCAATACAAAGTGTATTTAGATTTAGTTCACGCGATTCTCACAATCGCCATCGGTTCGACACTCAGTCCTTTTCAGGACCCGTTAAACGTAAGACCAGCGAACGCCCTACCACCGCCGCGGGCGCGTCTCGACGCCACACCAAAAGGAGCATCACCCGCGCTCCCTTTGTCGCCTGGCCTCATCACGCCGGGGTCGACAAGGTTTATGATCTTCTTTAAAAGAAAGATAGATATTGAAGTATGGTTACGTCAGGACGTAACACTTGAGCTCGAAATAATTAATACTTTTTGAGAAAACCTATTTGTTACTAAAAAACAGATTATCCTTGAACGGAATTTGCGATTCGGAAAATGGTTGCAGAGCAACAAAACTTGAAAATGTTCAATCCCGAAGATTCCCAATATCATGTGCACTGTGAGGCAAAATGATTTTTTACAATTGAGTGGGTGAAAAATAGCTCCAAAAAGTGGCTACGTTTTTTACTTATTAACAAATGGAATAACCCTGTCAGTTTTTATGTTACAAAATCCGGTCTAGAGTTACTGAAAAGCTACTGTTAAGTCGGGTCCAAGATTCAGGGTCTGGTGAACACGATCGGTCTTGCTTGTACGTTAAGGCTTGGCAGCCCTTTACAGCGGGGACGGAGACCTCGCCTTTTACGATTAGGAATAGGAGAATTTTACCTGGGAGCTTGGATTAAAGATGGGCTCAGTGATGCGTTGTTGGCGCTGGCCGCCAACAGAGCTGTTTCTTCCCTTAGTTCTGTATTCGACTCCTGGTTGGTGGGACCTTGCCTCGACTCGTATCCTCTTGGTGGCGGTGGAAGAAGAGAGATTGATAAATCGAGTCCAGGTAATTGTTTTGTGTGCTTTATTTCTTTGTTCTCAATTGACGATACACGAACTCAAGCTTGACAATTATTACCACGTCTAGAGGCACTTTGGTCTATTACGTAACGATTGGCTTTTTGGCCTGAAGGTACAATTTTGTAGGCGTCTTGGCCTGTATTAAACAATAAAATCGATATTTTTTATACGTGGCACATGTCGCGGCAGAATGTAGATGACCAGAAAAACGTCTCTCGACGTAACCGCGCCAATTGATGTTGATGACTGGGTGCTCTCCCAGTGAGGATCCTTCCTCATATCCCTTCAAATCTCGTAGGAATATTAATTAGAAAAAATTCGCGAATTAGGGTAAAACGTCATCCTAGCTCCTTAATCCTCTCGAAGGTGGTCTCTCCCCCTTCTAGGATAGCGTCGCTACCCTGACTCACCTCTTCTGGAAGTGACAACCACCCTGAAGAAAGCGTGAATCACTGCCCTACTTCTAGGGTTTCCCTTGTTAATGCGTTTTTCCTCGCTATGAGGTGATCCATCGGCATCGTCGAGTGTCATCGAAGATTGGGCTATCAGTTATGATAAAAAAATTTAATCTCCAGCGGTGACAGGTGTCTAACCGCTTAAAAACAATAGTTATTTCGTTCAAACTGTTGCCTTCCGGTATACTTAGGACCCTAATTTTTTTATGTGATGGAAAGTAAACAATTTTGATTAAGTGGACATCATTGCTAAAAGGTATATTATTGTGTGTATTCTGAAAAATAATATTGTATCGTCTTCGATCGGATTTAATATTGTTCTGTGGGTCGAACATACATTTATTATTTATGCATCGAAATCCGTTTTAATTTTGGAAGGTTTCAAACTTCTCTATGGCGGACTCGGATATCTATAACCCTTCAGTGGTATCCCTTGTTGGTGATGCCGGGTAGATGGATGTCGCAGCGCTATCTCCGCTTATCAGCATGGCTGATTCTTCATAAGTGTTGTCCGGCGTGGCATCGATTACCTCAGTAGATGTTCCCACCGGGAAGATGGAGATATTGACAGGGGCGTCAATGGCCGAGGTAGATCCAGATGGTTAAGAATTCTCTGTCACGGTTACTCCGCGCAGGTGAAGCACGTATATAGTTAGTCGCTGTTGGTAATGCGACTTCAATACTTGTGTTATTAGAGTCACAATTTCCCAGTCGGTTGTAACCATGAGTTCCCGGAACGTAGGATCTCGGACGCCCTCAGTGGAGAACAGCGTTTCCTGTGCTTACTGCAGGTGGATGTTCAGTGGCTTCTACCTATCTGCGGATGATCATCTCACTCGAGCACTTTCGGAATTCATCGCAATTGATTAATAGAAGAAAAATTTGTGTTTGTTGGAAATTTTCTTTTGTTTTGTGTAGCGTTCTGTTGACGTTGTTGTTCTCAAAATAGTCAAATCGTAGAGGCGATGCCCCAGTCTGGTTTGACTTCATATTATCGACTTTGGCATGATATCGCTTTTTTTGAATTTTTAAATTTGTTCTCGCACTGTTCATGCGTATATGGATTGCCACACACGTGTAATTGAGATGACATTTTCTTCCATGTCTCAGTATACTTTTTAGTATTTACTTGGAAGCTTTTGGCATGGTCTTTATATTCAGCCATAAAAGCATTGATGGCTTCAGGAGCCCAATTAGCTTTGTTAATGGCCATGTCTTCATTTTTTGCATTCCCTATTGAATTGCAATTGTCTCAATTAGATGTTAAACACGCTTCAGTGATGTGTGTAATCTTTGGTGATTGGAAATTCTGTTCCTTTAACGGCTGGTCACTTGATTTGCTCGTTAATATGTTGCGAAGACGTACGTATAACAAAGACTTGTCTGCAATTGAAATTTAAAAAAATATATAAATTGTGAGCGAAATGCAATAATTGTGTAATAAACACAATGCGGGAGAATTTATTGACGATCGCTATGTGTCCATGATTTTTACAAAGGTGACAAAACATCAATGTATTTTCCGACTCCTTCCTTTCAGGAGGAAAAATTTTATAACAACGGTCGGCAGTGTGCCCGCGCTTATTACATACCTGGCATATAGTGAGCGGAGGACTGTCAAAGGTGGGTTTATTGTCATTCGAGGGGGAGGGAGAAGATTTTAAGACATTTGTCACCCGAGTGTCCTGTCTTCTGACAGATCTGACATATGGTCGGTCCTTTATCGACATTTCCCGAATTTTGTGAACCAACGGCCAACGCTTGGTAAGTCTTCTGGGTCGAGTATTCTTTAGCATTATGCCCTTTTTTATTGCACAACTGGCAATACACTTCTTCGCTTGCTACCACGTGTACTTCTCGTTTCACCTCGGGTTTAGGGACCCTTGGACTCGACGTTACTTGCTCACTGCTACGGAAGGTTGCTTGTGACACTAAACTCTTTTCGGTCTGCACTGCTAGCTTTATTAATTCTTTGAGATTATTATTGGGAGTTAATCGTTGTTCAATTTCCGGTTTTAAACCGTGTAGAAAACAAGCTGGAAGGCTTTGTCTAGTATTATCGATAAATGCGCCAGCCAAGGGATTATCCTCGCTCGCATCATAATTTTCAAGTAATAAATTTCCCAAATCTCGTACACGATTCGAATATGCAATAACAGACTCACTTTCTCTCTGATATATTGATCCTAGTTCACCTTGCAGTTGATATACGTTTCGCGTTGGTGCATAAATATCTTTGAGAAATTTACCCAAATCTTCTATCGTTCTGGAAGTTTGCCCCTGTATAGTGCCATGGGGTTCGCCAATTATTTTTATGCGGACTGCTTTTACTAAATTTGATTCGGCGCCTGGCCCCATCATAGCCAAGGCTTCCTTGCATCCTTGGATAAACATACCCAATGACAAAGTATGACCGTCATAATTCGATATGATAGCCAAGGCATCTCGAAGAGATTACGTTTGGTTATTATTAACCATAATGGGAGGAGGGTCGGGTGCAGGGCCACTAGGTTCAAGAGAAAAATTCACTAGTGGTATTTTACTGTTTTTTTTTTATCAAGACTCGACTTTTTTCTCGTGGGGTGGGAGGAGCAACCAGTAATAGCAGGTTCGTATTCAGATAGCAGGTGTAAATTTTTCAACTAATTCTGAGGCGCAATGTGGGAAGGTTTAATTATAGATTTTTATTTAGATTTTTCACAAGTATTGCTTCTTCCCTTTGAAGTGGACAGTGTTTTATTATGACTCACTAGGGGCTGTATACCGATGGGTGAGTCGAATGGGGTAGACCCCCCTGCAGGAGTGTAAATATGTCGCTGGAGTTGGAAAGGCCTAACGCAGGCGTGGTGCCTACGGGGTTCAGGATAGCTATGACTGGTGTATCTGTACCTGCTGTCTCGTGTGTATCGGGATGCAACTCGACGCCTTTTACAGTTCGGGGGATGCGGGAATCTGAACTGGAATTTCGTTACGGGAATCTCGATATATTACAAGTGGTAAATATTAATGACCAGGTTCTGCCAAAAACCCAACTACAGACAATGAATTATTTCCCGATCTCGCCGTAAGTGTTTCTCGCACTCGGTTCGTGAATTGCGCAAAACTTTCTGAATTGTTTGAAATTACTTGAATCTGTAAGGGACTATTTAATGTACTATTATTATCTTCAAGATTGTCTGATAAAATTTCTTCAATACTTGAAGAATCACTTGCTCCCTCGTTATTTATTTCTACTTTTGTAATAATTAAATTACTTTACGTTAATTCCAAAGATTGTACATGATTGTCTTCGTCTACTTTAATTAATTCAAGATTTTCTCGATTCAAGTTGCTACTTTTCTCTGTATCTAAAGGGTGTCCCAACAGGAGCGCCGGATTTAATTTTAAAGAAAAAACACATTTATTTTTGAATTAAGCAAACATTTTTATTTCAACATAAAGAAAAATAGTTCCGATTAACCGTGAAATACAACATCAGGCAAATGGCCACCACGAAACCTCTGGCACAGGGTTATTCTTTTGTTGAAATTTTGAATAACGTTTTCGCATAAATGTGGCTGTATTTCACCAATAACGCGCCGTATTTCCTCTTTAAGATGTTCAACTGTTTCAGGCTTATTCGCATACTCCTTTTCCTTCACATAGCCCCAAAGAAAAAAATCCATCGGTGTTAGGTCGCACGATCTTAGGCAATCTTAGGCAAGTTGAGCGAGTCCGGTGAATGCAGTGAAGAAAAGTCCGAGAGTCCCGAAAAACGTGCGCTGTTCCCGTAGTTGTTCCGAAAAGTGTCTAAATTTCCAACATGGCTGCGGGATACGAAAGCGTCGTTAGGCGCTGAAGTTAGTTGAGCGAGATAGCCGGTGAGCGAAGTCGAAGTCAACCGAGAGAGACATCTTCTCGCTCAATGCGGCGTGCCAACGAGGCACAGCCTCGGCTCCGCGAAGCCCTGCCTCGGCTATCTCCGGCCCAACCGAACGCAGTGTGCTAGAGCACCGCAACAGGTAGGCGCACGACGAATATCGATTGCCATACGCCAGCCGATTATCCAACAATAACCAAGGAAATGTTTTCAGCTATTCAGAATGAAATGTACACAAACGCTTTATTTTCTTTACCGATGATTGAGATTCCTGATCCTTTAGTGAGTTAGAATCATTGACACTGTTATTAGTGGTATTATTACTATCATCCATTTTTACGTTTGCTTTGAGCGCTTTCGTGCTGAAAAATAGATAGGTTAGGTTAGAGGTTAGCCGTTAGGCACTTATAGTTACGCACAATATAAGACTGCATTCCGATATACATCACAAGTACTGTATATAGTTCACGTCACATTATACACTTGCAATACTGGCAATGTATACCGGAACATAGTCTAAAAAGAAAATCACATACTATGTAATAACAACAATGCTCACCTAACGTACACAGTACAAGCACGGTACCATTAACATGACGTGAATATTGAACCCAAAAGTAACTATCAAATCTACCAATATTAAGCGAGTCGTTACACTCGCGGAAACTTAACCAATCGGAGCGGTGAACAAATTGGTGGAGAGTGAATCCCCATAACGGCGCAGTAACAGTGACACCTATCTACTGTTTTCGGCTCATTGCAGACGATAAAGCAGAGCTCTCTAGTCTCTTTGAAAACCGCGAGTAGCGTTACCGCGCTGGTCTGCAATGGGTGATGGGTCTACGAATTTTTCGAATTTTACCGAAAACAGAAAATCGGGACATTCAGCGTCCCGGCAGTCATCGTGCCGGGACGCGGGACAAAGGTTAATAAATCGGGACAGTCCCGGCAAAATCGGGACGGGTGGCAACCCTGAAGCCATCTGCCTTTTGCGGTGCGTTTGAAATGTCGTCTGTTAGAAAAATATATATATATATATCATGAAACAATAATAATTTAAAAAGGCAAAGGAAATTGAAAAAACGAAGCCAGTTTACCGTAAAATCCCAGAAATTTAACATCGTGTAATTGCCATTTTTTATCGTCCGGGTCTGGAATTGTTCGTTTTACGATGTGTGGTCCCACATTTTTTACATTTGGCCACTAACACTTCTTTAGATCGTCCGACAACTAGCATGACGGTACTTCGGATGCAGACTCTCCTTCTTTTCCATCTTCGTTTAAAAAAGTGACGACAGTATGCAGCTTCATCGTTTCGATTCACTTTTCTAAAACGTATAAGATCGTTATTAAAAGATAGGTTAAGTTTTGTACCGGCAGTAGTATAAAAGATATACGTCTGTTCCACAAGAGCGTTCGGGCTATTTCTCATAAAAAAAACACAAAATTGTTAAAAAATTTATTTGGATCTATTAATACATTCCATAAACTAAAATGCGTTTACTTAGTAAATTGTCCAATCTCCTTTGTTATCGAGTATGGCCTGGCAGCGTCGGGGCATGCTTTCCACGAGATTTTCAGCCATTATCTGAGGAAGAGATCTACAGATTTCCCATATATGACGAACGAGCTGCTTTAAATTAAAAAACTTCTTTTCTCTGAGTTTGACCTTCATGACTGCCCACACGTTTTCGATGGAATTGGCATCAGGCGATTGAGAAGGCTAATCCATTATAGTGATACCATTTTCACGTTTCCACTCCGTACATGCACGACTTCGGTGTTTTGGGTCGTTGTCCTCTTGTAGCACCCATGAACTATTATCTGAGCCAAACAATCTTTGAGCAGACTTCAGTAAATACTTATGATAAATCATATTCATTTTCTGTGCATTCAGATTGTCTGTGAAGAGATATAAAGAACCAAATCCCTGTGTACAGAAGCATCCCCACACATGTACTTTCACTGGGTGTTTTACTGTACGTTGAACAACGGGATTGTGACGAGTCGACCACGCATACCTTCTGGTACTCCAGGCCCAAAAGGATGATTCATCAGTAAAGGTTACATTGGAAAAATCACGATCAATATTAGCCTTTGCCCACTCCAGCCGTTTTTCGACGTGCTTTTTGCTCAAAAAAGGTTTTAACGTTGTGGACCGCCAGCCGTATTCGGAATCAAACAATCGTCGTCTAATAGTATTAAGGCTCACTTCTATACCCTTTTTCAATAAGAGATTTTTCGCTTGCCGTAACGAACACCCAGGATTCTTTTCAAATATCTTGATGATAGCTTTGTCATCCTTTTTCGTCGTTGAGCGCCGGATGCCACGTTTCGGCAGGTCGTCAACACTTTTTGTTTCGTTGTAACGTTTCACCCACTTCCTAACGAACCCCTCTGACTTTTTAATGTAGCGGCCGGCAGCTGCATACGACATTTTTGGTCCTTTCAGATGTGTGCAAAGAAACACTGTTTCAAAACGACTTGCATACGCAGTACTCATTGTGTTTATTCTGCTGTGTTACAGACAAAACAAGTCACACTACCAATATAACCTCAAAGCATTCTTCCGAACTGTTCAGAGAATCGGTAAAACCTAACCTAACATCTGTGCGCCACCTATTAATACAATGCGGAACCGTACGCTCTTGTGGAACAGACTGTATTTTGTTGAAAAAAGTTTCAAAAAGTAAAGAAAGTACGACAAGCAGCGATATAAACCAATCATGGTGTTAATCATTATTAATTACAAATATTGTTTATACTCTTACCGAATTTGTACGCCGAACTTTAGCCGCATGCAAATACACCTCGTGCACCTCGTGTGACCGCCAGTGTCCAGTGTGTTACGCCGGTTACGCGCCTTTTTTCCTTTATTGGTTATGTTAGAAACGCGGATCCGGCTACCATATATGGAGTATTACATATATGCCGGCTACCAATAACGTTTTTGCGATCGTAGTGCCATCAATTGACGATCGCGCGAAATTTGAAAATGATTCATTTTATTTATTTTTTACCTTACTTATTAACGTGATATATTGTATTGAAAATAATAATAATAATGATCGTTAAAACCCTTTAATTTTTTTAATTTAAAATAAGGTTGACGTAAAAACAATACTTTAGAATTAAAAATACCGAAGCGTTAAAATACGAATATTCAACATACTCATGAATAATAATTTTTAAAAACGTTTAAAAAAGCAGGAACAAGCATGCGACCGTCATCACTTGAATCTTTTTATTAACTTAAATACAAAGATCGTTGAATATTCAGTTTTACAAATGATGAATTAGAGGTAAAACGAGACTTTCCGAACAGCTAATGGGAATTCGTATGCATTTTCGTGCGATTTGTTCCGGATTAATTACAACATTTTTGCAATTTACATGCTTTACAATTTTTATATCAAAAATTGTAGAGTCACACGGTCTAACAAAAAATGGTCGCTCCATTGTGAATTGTTTGCCAAGTGGCAAAATCGATTTATTTCTATACGTCACCGTATAGAAATAACAGGTAACACTTTCTATAAGTATCACCGTCTGAGAAACAGTACAAATGCAATTGTTACCTGTTTTGCTACTGAGATGGAAATGTTCGTATTGTAACGATTTCACGCGTTTAATTTCGGCTTGCTCGTCGTGATACTTAAAAAACGTAATGATCGGCCAATTCATTGTTTGAAATTGGTTATCTATTACAGCAGATTCTTCTACCAGTCGATTCACGATTTGAGGCAAAGATCGTCCGCTGACTAACATCGTCTAAGTGGGGTTCACCGATGATTTGATTATCACTGTTAACGCTTTCAATACTGTTACCGTGGCGACTACGATTATTACTGTCTGCTACCGTGTTAGACAACCTACTTCTACTTCTACTACTATCAGCGCTCCTGCGAATATCACTACCACCTACCTGGTAGAAGTCGTGGTGAGACGCATCGAACTCCACAGGGATCCCGCTATTAAGGAGTCCTCCGCGGCTCAAGAACACGCAGATGATGAACATGATGACGACGATGACGATGACGATGTTGATGACGCTGAAGATGTTGATGATGATGATGACGAGTATACCGTGACGAGAGGCGTACGAGCTATAATTTGATTAATTACATTTCTCTTTAGACGGTCCAGCACAGGCCTCGTATAAACGCACGGCTATCAGATCTTTGTCGTCGTCGTAGGGGTCAGATTCAACACCGACATCGCCATTGGCGTTGAAATATGGTACAGTGACCAACCGAGCCACATCCTCATCAATAGGTATAAAAATACCCCTTTCATGAGGTGGTGGTGACTCAGGGTCGTCCGGTATTCCAGCCCCCTCGCGATCGACAAGCTATCTGTTTGGTTGTTGCCATACGAGCAACTCTAAATTTATAAAATAATTTGATTATGTACAGGGTGGGTCATTTTAATCTATGCACCCAAATTTCTTTGAACCTAAGACAGATACAGAAAAATGGTTCAGACAAAAGTTGTTCAAGATAATGGGGGTCACCTATCTGTGTAACTAGCTTTGACCTTGAGACTACTTGTCAAAGTTATTTGAAGGTCAGAGTGGTTTTTTTAACTGGGAACCCCTATTTTTGACACCGGATTCGAAAAGAGCGGAAAATTTTACGTCTGAAATGATATTTTGAAGTTTTTTTTCGTGACCTTGAGAAGGTCAATTTAAGGTCAAATGCTAAATAACTGCCTGGTAGCTGTTTATTTAGCTGTTTAAATTTTCTGGCGAAATTGATACCGAATCAAGAAAAAATGAAAAATTTAACGTTTTAAGGTTTTTCCTAACATAAAAAGGCCATTTAGTGTTTCTTATTCCACAAGCTCTTAGTAGCTGTTGCTTTAAATGAGTTAACCTTACTTTACTGTTTCCTTTGGGGTGCTTGATTAAAGTGAGTCCCCTTGACCGTCACTATCGTTACGATTATAACTTTCACCACGAAGCAAATGTTCGAGGTTGCCTCCATTTGCTTCAAGGCACAAAGTTAAACGCCTTTGAAAATGGCGTACGGTGTTTTTCAAAGTCAGCCTTGGAATTGCTGCGCATGCTTGACGAATGCGGTTTTGCATGTCAGCTCTAATTGCGGGTCGTTGTTGTAAAATAACATTCTTTAAATAGCCCTTACAAATAAAAATCTGGAGATGTGAGATCAGATGTGCAAGGAGGCCAGTTAACTGAACCTCCTCGTCCGATCCATCTCTCATTATAATTTTCATTTAAAAGTCCCGTACGTTTTGCGCAATTCACGAACCGAGTGCGAGAAACACTTACGGCGAGATCGGGAAATAATTCATTGTCTGTAGTTGGGTTTTTGGAAGAACCTGGTCACCAATATTTACCACTTGTAATATATCGAGATTCCCGTAACGAAATTCCAGTTCAGATTCCCGCATCCCCGAACTGTAAAAGGCGTCGAGTTGCATCCCGCTACACACGAGACAGCAGGTACAGATACACCAGTCATAGCTATCCTGAACCCCGTAGGCACCACGCCTGCGTTAGGCTTTTCCAACTCCAGCGACATATTTACACTCCTGCAGGGGGGTCTACCCCATTCGACTCACCCATCGGTATACAGCCCCTAGTGAGTCATAATAAAACACTGTGCACTTCAAAGAGAAGAAGCAATACTTGTGAAAAATCTAAATAAAAATCTATAATTAAACCTTGCACATTGCGCCTCAGAATTAGTTGAAAAATTTACACCTGCTATCTGAATACGAACTTGCTATTCCTGGTTGCTCCTCCCACCCCACGAGAAAAAGGTCGAGTCTTGATAAAAAAAAACCAGTAAAATACCACTAGTGAATTTTTCTCTTGAACCTAGTGGCCCTTCACCCGACCCTCCTCCCATTATGGTTAATAATAACCAAACGTAATCTCTTCGAGATGCCCTGGCTGTCATACCGAATTATGATGGTCATACTTTGTCATTGGGTATGTTTATCCAAGGATGCAAGGAAGCCTTGGCTATGATGTGGCCAGGCGCCGAATCAAATTTAGTAAAAGCAGTCCGCATAAAAATAATTGGCGAACCCCATGGCACTATACAGGACAAACTTTAAAAACAATAGAAGATTTGGGTAAATTTCTCAAAGATATTTATGCACTAACGCGAAACATATATCAGCTGCAAGGTGAACTAGGATTAATATATCAGAGAGGAAGTGAGTCTGTTATTGCATATTCGAATCGTGTACGGGATTTGGGAAATTTGATACTTGAAAATTATAATGCGAGCGAGGATAATCCCTTGGCTGGCGCATTTATCGATAACACTAGACAAAGCCTTCCAGCTTGTTTTCTACACGGTTTAAAACCGGAAATTAAACAATGGTTAACTTCCAATAATAACCTCGAAGAATTAATAAAGCTAGTAACAGTGCAGACCGAAAAGAGTTTAGTGTCACAAGTAGCCTTCCGTAGCGGTGAGCAAGTAACGTCGAGTCCACGGGTCCCTAAACCCGAGGTGAAACGGGAAGTACACGTGGTAGCAAGCGAAGAAGTGTATTGCCAGTTGTGCATTTAAAAAGGGCACAATGCTAAAGAATGCTCGACCCAGAAGACTAGCCAAGCGTTGGCTGTTGGTTCACATAATTCGGGAAATGTCGATAAAGGACCGAGCATATGTCAGATCTGTCAGAAGACTGAACACTCAGCGGACAAATGTTTTAAAATCTTTGCACCTTCAATTAACAATTAAACTACCCTCGAAGCCCCTTCATTTATCATATGCCAGATCTGTAGAAATACAGGACACTCGGCTGACAAATGTCTTAAAATCAAATTCAACATTTTTCAAATCAAATTAAACATTTTACAAATCAAATTCAACATTTTTCAAATCAAATTCAACATTTTACAAATCAAATTAAACGTTTTTCAAATCGAATTAAACATTTTACAAATGAAATTAAACAGTCAAATAATTATCGTATTTTCACCAACAGTGAAAGGATGAAATGTTTCTCTGATTGCGGCTATGAATATTGATGGGATAATATGGCATGAAACAATTGCACACTACGGTTAATCCCAATATTTTCCGCAATTTTTTTCAGAGATTATTTGAAAAACTAGCTGAAAAAAATCTCAACGCGGTACAGTTAATTTTGGACAACGCAAGTATTCATTATACTCAGGAAGTGTGTGAGCTTGTTGGACATACAAATCATGACATAATTTTTCTACCGCCATATTCACCAATGATGAATCCAATCGAAGAAGTATTTTCAAAGGTCAAATTTTCTGCTAGAAATTTGCTGGCGGATCCAATAAATTGTCTAAATTTAAATGAATACAGTTTTAATAACTCTAATTTAGATTAATCGAAACATGGGATGACGACGAGACGGGGCAGCACATAATCAATACAAAGTCATACAATAATTATCATATCATCTACAATTAGTAAAATTAATTATTTATCTTCATAACCAAGTGTTATTATGTGAATTATTAAAGCAGATGTCAATAATGAATACCTCGATGAAATCATTGAAATTCAGCAGAGCCAGGTTCAACAGCAACTCTCCAGAACAACAACGCTCTCAACGTTTTGGTGTCGACAAATGGTAACGTACCCTGTTATTGCTATGAAAGCTCTGGAGTGTTTCATACCGTTTGTTACAACATATCTTTGCGAGCAATCTTTTTCGAGGATGCTGGACATAAAAACGAAGAAAAGGAACAGACTTTGTTGTGAAAATGATATGAGAGTAGCACTTGCCAAGATAGAGCCGCGCATTTCTGAACTGGTCTCTAAAAGGCAATAGCAGAAGTCGCACTGATTTGCAGTAAATAGTAAATATTCATTATTATGTTGTTGTGTGAAAATCTTGTTTTAATGGTTTTGTTCTCTAATGAGTTTGTTTGTTCATTTTGTTTTGTTTTCTTGTTTCATTTTGGTCAATTTGTTCATTTTGTGCACCTATGTATAAATGAATATATATATGTTTTAAATTTGAAAAAATCGTATTTAATTTTTCTAATTAAGAAGGGTTTGGTGAACGCGCATGTGAAACTGGTGGGGGTCAGTACGTCCAACAAGGTTAAGAACCACTGTACTAGAGAAATGTCTGTGAGTAATTTTTTTACTTCATGTGTTATGAATGGAATACAAAATACCTTCAACTCCAGGAACAGTATATCGAAATATTCAATGAATGAAGGATCGACTCGATGGCGTACAGCCTCACACAGATTAGAGCTATTCTGTGTTAAGAGTTCTCTAACGCGCACTTTATCAGGATGTTTAGACCAACAGTTCCCGGAAATGTGGTCCGGCTTGTTACAGTGATCGCATTGGGGTTTATCGCGTTGCGTGGTGTTTACATTCGTCGGCGGTGAATGCCGAGTTTCAGCGCGTGTCTCTTCGAACCAATTTCTATCATGCTCTATCTCTTTCTCTACTCGGATTGCGGCTGTGAACGCGCTGTTGAGATTGTTGTAGCCTTCCAAACGAAGGCGTAAACGGAAATCGGGTAGCAAACCGGTAGCGATGCACTGCAACGCTTCACTTTCGAGACCACGAGTATGCGCTTGTGAAAGCGGTTCGCCCGTATTACCTGTTTCTGCTTCGATGATAGCAGAGTGTAGATCCTTTACTCTACTGATGTAGTCAATGGCGTGTTCGGACCTACCTTTGCTAATATTGCCCAGTTCTCCCCTGTATTGATTTAACGATTTTGTAGAACCAAATAAAGTTTTAAGACGCTCCGTAAATTCTGTGACCGTGACAAACGGGTCGTCTTCCATTGCCGTGTAAGCTCGGCCTTTTAATTTGTTCCGCAGAAGGCGTTTAACGCTCTTTAACGCGTTTGCACGCTCTTGCGAACTTTAAGACGGGGATATTGTCTCCCGTGAAAACTGGTACAGATTCGAGAACGTCTTTGAACTGTAAACGTGGATTTGGTAATGCTACATTTAGAGTGGACTAGGACTTGCGATGGGTTTTTATCGTGCAGATTGGATGTACTGATCTAATAAATTTGGAAGTGAGAAATGATCTGAGTAAGCGAAGGAAAGCCCAGCGTTCAGAAGGTATGCACAGAAGAGTTTCCCAAGGATGAGGATTTTTAGGAATGGAACAGTAGAAATGAATTTCGATTCTAATAAGAAGGATTGAATTCAAATAAAGAGCACTGATTTGAATATAAAAACATGAAAATGAGAGTATGTGTATTAAAATCTTTAAACTTAATACAAAAAAAATGAATTATTCCTATTATTAGAAATTACGCGACTACTTTGGACGCGGAGCCTCAATACCTATAAAGATAATACTCTTGTCAGCTCGCTCTCAGCCGCCTGTTCGCCTTTGCGAATGCAGGACACTCCCGTGGTATATTTTAAACACTTAACGGTTTACAGACTTCCCTAACACTAAACCGATTCGCAGGGTACGGCGCGTTTTGAAGGGAAGATGTTAACCGTTCAGAGGTGTCGATGAGACTGCCGCTCGATTTACATATTCATACATATTTACATATTTACAAAAGTTTATATTACACAGTTGTTACTAGCCATCATCAGCATCGGTATCTTTGAAGCCAAACGGTAGTGATAACCGGTGTGTAATATGGCGACGTTTACGACATACGACACGACAAGTCTTGTACATTGTACGGGTGATGACGTTGTGGAGGGGTGTTCTTTGAATTGATTGAAATTTTTAATTAAATACTGTATTACCAAACGACGGTAATTCTGATTTTATAAGTTCACTTATTTAATAAAAATTAATTGTTTGCGAGTTTTTATAATTCAAACTTAACCCCTTCACTTTACAAACAGTGTCCACCACCGTTTCAGGATCCTCGGTAGTCGTAACCGTATAACCATACAATTTTGGGTCCCCGGAGACGAACGAGTTGATATAAGCGTTCGGAGCCACCGATATCAATTCGTTGGTCATGTCACCGAGGAGATTAACTACCGAGGGCTCCTAAGCATCATCACCAGTACTCACGTAAATAACAGAGCCCGTGTCGTAATACAAAACCCGTCTGTCCAATAGTTCGAGGTAACTATAAAGTTTCAGACGGGCCAAGGCCGTTGTAAATGCAGCTATAACCACACTAGTTAAGGGGCTAGGGGTAATAGCCTCCTCGCGAGATATTCAGTTTAAATATAACAAATCGTCGTTAACCGGTAGGAGGCGTTAAATTTCTTTCTCATTGTCGTACAAATATAACAATACCTTCTCGCGAGTTTTAATTATTTCCGTGCGCGTCAGGTTATCCCGCTGACCGAACTTACCCCAGAACGAATTTAAGCAAAGCTTAGCAACTGAGCGTAAGCCCTGATTACGCGTAATGTTGTTAGCGTTTAGCCGGATACCCTCCACGCGTTCGTAATAATCTATATATTACTCGCGAGACGCTTCGTCGATACAGTGCTCGGGCCAACCGCTCGCCTCCTGTTTAATTTTCAAAAATGTATTTACATAACAGGCAAACAGTCGACTCTCGCGCGTAACGGGATTGTACATTGTTGTTTTGTACGCCCAAATCATCGGAATTTTTAAGATTTCATAGCCCATATATATTGCCTTCCGCACCTCATCCGTCACCCAGGTACCGGTGAAAGCCCTGTCGTCAGGGTTCTCATGAATGCACGAGGCTTGAGTCATAGACTCTGTACACTTACGGCACAGAGCAAATAGCAGTCTCTCGTGCATTCGAACAGGTAGCACGGGGCCAAAGAGGTGGCACGGTACACTCGACCAAACCGTTGACCGTTACACCGAGAGCATCGAGTGAACCCCCCAACAAATCGTCGCACTCGGTACCAATATATATTTTCGGGTGCCCCACCGGGAAGAGACCTGTCTTACGTATATAAGGATACAGCGAGCAGATATCGATGTACGATATCTTCTTTCCTGGTGCGACATCGTAGGAGGTGACGATATTACCTGTGCGACCACCATAAAACGCTGCACGAGGGTTCAAACTCTCTGTGGTAAGCCGTGGATGATTTTTTTTTAATTCGTTTACGCGTGGCTCGACTTTGCGGAGTATATTGAAGTTACACTCCCACATCTCCACCAATTCGTAACCATGCGAACGAATTTTTAAACTCATTGCCACAGTACGCTCATATCGAGTGTCCATACTCTCCTTACCAGCGCGAGACTTTCTCGCGCGATCGTTTGGAAAACACTCACGGCATCCTGCCAGTAACAACCATGGTATTGATAATCAATACGACGATTGTTTACCTCTAGATAGCCGTCGACACGTGGCCCTTCGGGTAGCTTATATTCACGGGTGCAAGCCGCCTGAATAAGCGCATGACCGAGCTCATGCTCGACCCATAATAGCCAGTCGACGGCCTGCTGTGAGTGATTTTCCGCACGCATATAACTACCGGCAGGTATAAGACCAATTGTATCGGGTCTTAGAAAATTACGACGGTACACGACCGAGCAAGCCGATGCTATCGTAGTGGCCTCGGTGAATGGGCATGTATTACCTACAGATAAAAATATTTTCCGAAATTCGAAGCAAGCTCGACGGAGTATGTCAACATCCATCTTGCAATACTTAAAAATTTCTTTTTCATAATCAAATGTTACGGCTTCATCGACTTGCTCAGCGTACCATTCGTAAAATTCCGCGCGGTCCGGTTTACTCATTGTGTCGGGCGAGTAATACGCAGCTGCGGGGAGAACAACGTTATATCCTCGTGCATCTTCAGTGGTGAAGAGGTGCGGGAAATAACCCTTGGTCAGTTGCTCGCTAAACCCAAAGGCTTTGGTTAGTGCACTGAGTCGCATATGAAAATAATTTATGCTGTCTTTAAAAGTCGTGCGGCCCACTCGCATTGAAACTATTGAATTACCGGTCAAGATTATACTGGGTGTAAGCATATCCGTGGAACGTTCTACGATACTTCGCAATACAAATTGGCTGTCAAATGCCTTGGCGTTGTGTGCAATACACACTATATTACGAAATTTCGTAGAAGGTCGCACGGCCAAATCTACAAATTCATCTACTGGATTATTTTTGAATAAAAACTCTCGCACACCGCACCACGAGCAACGGCTCAAGGTTAGATGCTCTCCCGCTGAAAAACAAAGCTCACACAGCTGTTCCGCTACACAATGAGTGACTATGTGCTTGAACGAGTCGTCTCCCGTATTTGGAGTAATATACGGCTTATCCTGGCGCGTTTCAAAATCGTAAAATATAAATAGCGTTTCAGGGTGTCCCGCGACCGGTTGCAATTCTTTCCGTGGTTTGACAATTTGCATATAGCAACGATCATTGTAGCCATGCGAACTACAACACAAACGACAAAAAGAAACACCGCATTCGTGATTCTTGTGATGATTACTCATAACTTTATCACAAGATTTACAAATACGGTAAGTCTCGCAAATAGATTTTTGAAGGTGTTGCAGATTATAGCGGCTAACCAATGGTTTTAAATGGTTAGCGAAACACAAGGGGTTGTAGAACATTCGTCCACAATCGTCGCACGACTTCTCGCTATTCACAGCGGCGGGCACTATTTGATTACTACCTGCCACCGGACCGGGCACGAGCTCTTTATCAACCGTTGGGACTAACTCTTTGATACAGGGCGGCACACTGAAGCATCGTGGACACTTACTCGTGCAACGATGCTCGAATTGATGACGGTAAGATTTATTGCACGGTATACAATAATTCTTACCACCTGCTGCGCCCATTAGGTTGATGATTGGCGAATAGTGTTTTAAAATAGCACTATACGCTATGTTAACAACCTCAGATGGCCCCTGCATTACGAAAGACGTTTGTCCATCAAAAAGCGGGGGTACACCTGTACCGAGTGACTCCCAATCGTATACCGCGATAGCAATCCTCAAAGGCATGAGGTACCTTTGGAAATTTGTTATTTCCGGAATACCACAGCCTTCTGGAGGTATTTGCACACCAGCCAGCTGAACAAGAGATTGCGCTTTTTCACGTTGGTCGAGCGGCGCCCTTTGTCGTATACGCGCCCAAGCTATTTCCGAGTCTTTGCTACGTTCGCGTTTATGTACGTTGAATCAAGAGCTACAACGATCGAGCGCGGAAAACACAAATTATCATCGTTTTGTATTATACAAACCATGGATCGACTCTTCACCATTGACACACGGAGCCCTTGACCAGTGGGCACCGCTACATACGTAACGGTGAATCGCAACGTGTCAGAGGCCGCGAGAACCCTCGAGCTCTGATTCACGGCACACATCAGAGCCCATAGGGCTTCATCAGTGAACCGTGAAATAGGCCTCAACGATATACCCGCTTTGCCGTCTGCCATCCCGTCAGTGACAAAACCCACACCTATTAAATCCGTGTCATCGCGATCCTTTACGAAATAATCGTGAATGTCTCGGATGGAGTTACGAATCCACGTGACCGGATTTATAGATACGGGTGGTTGTAATAACGCTAGATTGATCTGTCGCGCTGAAACCCCGAAACGCCGTAAATATTTATATTGTTCTGCGGCTGCGACAACAAAACGATTTCCCGGCGGTAAAATATCGTCCGTATCATCGATGCTAACCGCGGTGTCTCGGATCTCTGTACCCTGGCTATGATTTCGAATATTAACTACGCCTGCTACGCAATTGACGTTATTACCCCCGGCACCAGTTAAACCCCTACCTATTTGATTTTTGGGACATACCTCGAGCGAAGACGATGCTGATGACGACGCTGTAAAGGCTGGCGGCGCTGACGATGACGTTGATTCCTCTTCATCCGACGACGACGACGACGACGACGAAGAGGACACGGTTGAAGCCAGTGAGCTATAAAATATCCAGATTTAAGGATTTATTTTACGCTCACTCTTCAGGGGGCCCAAGCCATGCCTCGTACAACCGCACAGCAACAAGGTCATCGTCCTTGTTCTTCATCTTCATAAAATAATCTAATAGTAAATATTTTCAATTATTTTTACGTACCATCATACGAGTCATCAGCGGACTCTGTAGTTGCCTCGTCTATATTTAAAGGCCTCTGCGCAACCATCACTGGTTCCTCGTCTTCCTCTATCCCCGGCTGCTCAGGATGCGGGCTAGCCGGACTGTCAGGGACATCATCGTCGATGGAGCTGTCGTCTTTCTCCTCATCCTCCTCCACGGCCTCATCATCGGAGTGGTTGTCGTTATCATCATCATCGATGAAAAACATATCAACCTCGTCACCGTCGTCTGCCGACACGCCTGACATTGAGGCGTTGTCGTCATCGTCGGGGCTGGGTGAAGCCGTGCACGACGACGGTGACCCCAAGCATGAGTCGGCACTAGGAGGTCCGGCGTCGTTTTCGCTGCTGCTCGATGCAAGTAGCGAGCGTATAGCTGTAAGGGAAAATAAAAATTTATCGATTCTTTAAAGAAAAACATTTTGTTTTTCACTCTATTGTTTTTTATTTTTTAATTTAGCTAAAATATTTTTATTATTTTTCAAAAATTGAATAAAATACATTGCCAGCGTTAACGAGTCTATGAAGCAAGTTTAACTGTGATTGATTGATTAACGGAAAGTGTATTAATTTTTGCGAGATAGAGTGAAAGTGGATTAAAAATTAATTCACTTTTCGTCAACCAATCAATCACAGAAACCACTTTCAGTCAAGTGAACAAGTAAAAACTATAATACAATTTTAAATAATAAACAATGTTTTTCGAGATTAAAAAAGTAAAATACAAAAGAGCAAATAACAAAAAAACGATAAAAACTCCAAATTTTGTACACAAATACTCTATACTCTATACTCTATGACTGAACACGGTAAAATAAATAAGCGAGTAAAAATGAAAATGTATCATCTTTAAAGAAAAACGTTTTGTTTTTATTAAAATTTGTTAATTACGTAAAAATATTTTTACTATTTTTCAAAAATTGAATAAAATACATTGCCGACACCGACGAGTTTAACGAACCAAGTTTTACATTGATTGATGAAAGTGCATTAATTTTCGTGCAGCAAAGTGAAAGTGGATTAAAAATTAAGCCACTTTTCGTCAACCAGTTAAAATAAAGCTTGGTTCTCGACGATATGACGCTCACAATGTATTTTTATTACATTTTTGAAAATAATAATAAAATTATTAAATAATAAAAAATTAGTTTTTATCTTCTACTCGTTCAATCATTTTAAGATTGATAAATATTTAAATAATAAAAATTATTTCAATGAAATAAAAAATACAAAATGAAAGTAAAAAAGAACACATAACAAAACTTTTTTCTTTTAAGACGACAAATAAATTTTTTCAAATTGTACTCACCATGACGATTTTCGGCGGCCATAATCAATTCGTTTAGCGGCCTGTGTAAGAGTCCACCGTGATTGGTAAGATGTTCGACCACATATTGTTGCACAAATCGGGTGCTCGCCGTAACGGGCCACTCACGTAAGCAGCGGTAATCGATTCTGCATCACCACGCAGCAACACTTCACTGAACTCTGCGCGTAGACGTTGGAACGTAAAGTTCGCGATATTTACGAACCAACGCCGTGTAAAGCGCCGAACCAATCGCGGTTCCCTACGTGTGAATACGCGAGCCGTTGCGCGCACTACAGACAGAAGGACACGTCTACGTGAAGCCATTTTTTAAAAACGCGAAATAACGATGCTACACTGTCAGGATGATAGTTGTAGAACGTTTGAACGTTGAATAATACGAGAACTACGGTTTCACGCAATTTTATACTTTAACTCGAATACCCCCACTGCCCTCTATATATTTTGACTTCACCATAAATGCAGAAATCGAGGAAAAATTTGAAAGATAGCAACCTTGAGTCCCTGTACAGTGACAGAGTGTCTTCACAGGGGTTGGGGGCTACACACAGCCGTGCACTATTTCTTAAAGATAATTTATTTCGTACTACCTCTTTAGAAAGGCTGTAAACATGAACCCATGCACGCCTACCGTTTTCTCTAACAAGTTGCATTGTCTAAACAGAGACTCTTACAACGATAACTCTGCTTTAGTGTCAACAGCTTAGGCGCTTACTATTTCTTAAAGATGATTTAATTCGTACTATCACTTTGGCTAGAGTGTAAACATGAAGCGCTACAATCCTTCCGTTTTTATAAGAAAGCTGCTTTGTCTAAATCGAAATCGAATATCGAAGATTGCTTAAGAGATCCGTCAACTGATTGCTAAATAATTAAGAATCACTGGAAAATTTCGATGCTGAAACTGTCATCATTCGGTTCATGAAGGACATTACTCGCGAATCAAGAGCACTATCACCACTGTAAAACACGCTGGAAATTCACGTGAACGGCACGACCATAACAATCAAGGAGCCCGAACGCAAAACAGCACGAAAAACAAATTATTTTGATTAATTAACAATACAACGCGGACACGGACATAGACCCAGCGTCTGTATCAGCTAACCGACGCGCCAACAACCGCTCACTAAGCCAAGCAGGGAGGGGAGGCGCGCCTCCCAGGTTGGAAACCGCTGCCCTACAGGAACATTTTCTAAAATTCAAACGGCTGGCCGAAAGATTACGAAAAGCCAATTTAAAATTGCAGCCGGACAAGTGCGAATTTTTACGAAAGGAAGTCGCATATCTCGGCCATATTATTAGCGAGGACTGGGTTCGACCCGATCCCAAAAAATTGGAACCAATACACCTATTTCCAGAACTGTTACGTCAAAATCGCGGCCTATCTTACGAACCCACGAATTTAACATAGATTTCACATTTCGGTGTATCTTTTCCGTGCTCTGGTCAAAGAAAATAAATTCTCCCTTTACCACACCCGACGAGAAAATACCGAAGACGCAAGCCCGTTTTTGAGTCTAACCTCGCGGAAAATTACTCGGGATAGGGCTGGAGTGCGTTTTGTTCTTGGTTGGGGATAATCACTTCACGAATAATGGGGAGGGACTTGAATGACAATTTCACGCGGAGCAAGATTTCACTTTAATTGGTAATTGAAAATTATACCTACGGTTGTTTGTTGCTGTGGTTCTTACTGTTGAACGTTGGTTGGGCGTAGATTAGTGTAGTCAGACAGACTAAAAATCGAACGTAGGCGTTGGTGCGTATTAATAATTATTTATTGAAATAAAACTACATGAGTAGTTGAATGTTGCAGGTTCAATATTCCCGATTTTACAACCGTTAATAATTATAAGTACTGTACTCTTACTCTGTACTACTTGAAACTATACTTTGTGAAAATTAAGCCGTGGTGAAAAATTATCGTTCTGTACTACTTTATTTCCCGGCATTATTTTAAAGTACTACTTGTTGCCTTGGAAAAATTCTAATTCACTGCCGGCGACTTATTGACTGCCAGGCTAGTGATTAGTCCTCTACTTGACCCCCCGTGAAACTGTATTACTTGACTCCCCGTGAAAAAGTGTCGCCGGCCGATTTTCGCGGCCTTTTATAGGGCTCCTGAGCGTCGAAAATTCTTGTCGTCAAGCGCGTAAAAGAAGAGAAGGGATAAAACCCTATCCTGATTATAAGAATTTCCCCGTGGTCTATCTCGACCATACACGTATTCATTCCCCTTACTCCGCAGAGTAGCTTCTCGACATGCAGAGCCATAGATCTATGCAAGTGCATCGGTATGGCGCGCTCTGATTTGTCCGCGCGATGTGCTACACAGAGGACCACGCGATTAGGTGAGGGAACGCGTTCGAAGCGTTTTTCCCCTGAAAATGAGGCGATTTTTACCACCCCGCTTCGTGGCCTACTTTCAATAGAATTTCCTAGTTTAGGTAATATCCTTATGCTCGCTTCTCTGTAGATGTGTCTATGGTAATGGCTTAGTTTTTCAGCGTTTTTACGGAACTTAAATAAATCCTTCACATGAAACCACTAATAATAGTTTTGTTACAGATTCTGTAGTTAACTTCGACGTATGCAACCTGATTTCTGCGTTAATCTCTTACTAGTATAAATGGTTTCGTTGAGTTATGGCTTATTCGAAACATCATTGGTTATTCGTTAAATTAGTGATTACTCTAGTTATACCTAATGAGTTTTCTTAAATAATTTGTTAGTTAGACGTTAGATTTCTTATAGTTAATAAGTTTTCTTAAATAATTTGCTAGTTAGACGATTATTCTCGTACTATAGGAACGAGAGCGAGAGAGAGAGAGATAGAGATTTTACTTGAGAACGACTCGTCCAACTTGGTTACTCGTACATTTCGTTCGTACGCAAGTCGGCTAGATCGCCGTTCAGCCCTAGCGATAAGGCGTTCGTCGTGGCGCAGAGAGTCGCCCAGCCTCGCTTTCCTGCAGAGGAAGCTCTATTGAAACGCGTGACCGTTTTCTCTCTTTCTCGATTCGTTTTACTTTCAGTATTTAGCTGTAAAACAATCTTAACATTTCATTTTATCCTATCTATATATGTGTAATGTATTCCATAGAAATAACTTCATGGTAAAACAAGTATTTCTATGCATGGAAACGAGAGAGAGCGAGAGAGTTCTTCTCTTGAGAACGACTCGCCTAACTTGGTTACTCGTACATTTCGTTCGTACCCAAGTCGGCTAGATCGCCGTTCAGCCCTAGCGATAAGGCGTTCGTAGTGGCACAGAGAGTCGCCTAGCCTCGCTTTCCTGCAGAGGAAGCTTTATTGAAACATGTTATAGTTTTTCCCTCTTTCTCGTTTAGTCTTACTTATGGGTATTCAGCTGTAAAATAATCTTAATATTTCATTTTATCCTATATATATATATGTGTAACATATTCCATATATATAATTTGCTGGTAAAACAAGTATTTTTATACATGAAAACGAGAGAGAGCGAGAGAGTTCTTCTCTTAAGAACGACTCGCCTAGCTCGGTTACTCGTACATTTCGTTCGTACGCAAGTCTGCTAGATCGCTGTTCAGACCTCGCGCAAGGCGTTTTCGTTGCGCGGAGAGTCGGCCAGCCTCGCTTTCCTGCAGCAGAAGCTTCATTGCAACTCAATTTTAGTCTCATCTCTTTCTCGTTTTTCTGTCTATTTTTCGCTATTTTACCATAAATTAATCCTAATATTTCCTTTATCCTTTCTATATAGGCATAACATGTTCTATATATTTATGATGGTATTTTTACTATAAATTCCAATATTTTACGAGAGACATGTTAATATATAGGCATAACATGTTTTATATATTTATGATGGTATTTTTACTATAAATTCCGATATTTTACAAGAGACATGTTAATATATAGGCATAACATGTTTTATATATTTATGATGGTATTTTTACTATAAATTCCAATATTTTACGAGAGACATATTAATGTAATCCCAACAGAAAAGGGGAATTAATCCTGATGTACTGATCTTTCTTCTATTACCCGACTATACTTGGTAAGCTCATTGATTCGATGTGGGTTGTACTCGTTTTCGAGTGACAGCCATGGGTAGTTTCCATATGGAAGCATAATTGTTCTTTTTGTTGCTGATATTTTATCTACAGTATTCGTGTGAACATTTTAATAGTCATAACTCTTTCGTTTAAATCAACAGTTCATCTGCTTTTGTTAATTGTTTCGCTTAATAATCGTTCGTGATTTCATCATCTTTGTAAAGAGAGAGAGAGAGAGAGAGAGAAGACTTCAGGCAAGAGCGAGAAGAAAGGGTGCGGTCGCTTGGTCACGTGATAGCGTTCCCTCCAACCGCTCCCTTATGACCAACAACGCCCCGACGGCGACTAGCCGAACCCCTGGTCTAGGATTGAGGGTAAGGCCGCGCTGAATCATAGATCCATAAATGGCAGTCGATAACCGGGTCTACGCAGTAGATCCCATGGTTTGAAAGTTTGCCTTTTGACCGGGAGCGCCGAAAAATTCCATCTTTATAAGATTAATTCTTCCCGGGAGACGGTCGGTAGGGCCGCACAGGGCCGCTGAGAGGACTTCTGGGGCCCCGGGTACATACTTCTTGTGGGGGCCCCTGCCAAAAGCGTGAAAAAAAAATTTCCCCTCGGACTTTGGGCCATTTATAAATGAAGCGGGAAACCGAAAAATATCCTAATTGTTATTGGAACAATGTATTCATCAATAATTCTCTTACAAAAATGAAAACGTTTACAACTAAAATTACAAAAAAAGTACAAAAAACAAATTTTTTTTTAGCATGTTGCTTTTCGAACCTTGCGCCTAGCAAACAAATTAATTACGTCTTGAAAATCAATTTTCTTAGCCATTTCAGATTCAATCGACAACATTCCTAAATCATTCAATCGGTGTTGTGACATTGTGGATCTCAAAACATCTTTTATCCTTTTTAAAACACTAAAGGATCGTTCTGCTTCAGCAACGGTTACAGGGATCGTACAAAATAATCTTATTGCTATTATTATGTTGGGAAACAATACATCCAGTTTCATTTTTTTAATGATGTTTAGTAACTCAATGGGCGAGAGAGATTTGTTTTGTAAATTGGCATCATAAATTGATTTTAAATGAAGTATTTCTTCACCAAGATTATGGTCAATATCATTTTCATATACTTTTTGTAAATTTTCGGACTTCTTTTGTATTTCTTCATCATTAAGGTTATGAGATAACCATAATACATTGAATAACGAATCAATTTCTTTAGCCGCATTAAATCTTCTTGTAATATTTTCAATAATACAATCTAAGACAACATTGAAAACATTTGTTCTGAATTCGTCACTTGGTGTCATTTCTAATTCGTTCCCCCATTTTTTCCTTTTACTACGTTTTGTTTCAAAATCTGTATTTATCTCTAAAGATGAACCAAACAATTTACATTCATTGAAGAGAGTTTCCCAACTATCTCTTATTATTTGTAATTCATCAAGAAGACTTGACAAATTCGCTACTTCTACATCAATTGTCGCATCACGAGCTTGTAAAACAATATTTCTATAATTTATAGCTTGAAGGACTTTGTACCAAATTTCAGCCATTACTACGAATTCAAACGATTCCATATATTTTTTTATTCCGTTCAGATCTGAACGGATTTCCCATGTTAAGTTTAATTCTAGAACAGAATCTATGGCCCTTTTAATTGCAGGAATATTTTCAGCAATTGGTTTAATACATTCAATTCTAGCAGACCAACGTGTATTTGACATAGAGTGCAATGAACGTCCAGTATTATTTTTTAATATTTTCCATCTTTGAGGGCTACTGCTAAAAATATTGTATAATTTTTGTACCGTACCAAAAAACGTTACAACCTCATGACAAGATTCTGCTGCATGAACACCACACAAATTTAAACTATGACATGCACAAGGGGAAAATATTGCCAGTGGGTTGATTTGCAAAATACGAGCTTGAGCACCTTTATATGAGCCACTCATATTGGATCCCTTGTGCACGACATTCGCTTATAGGAATATTATATTTTTCAAGCGTTTCGAGAATTAAATTTGCAATATCTTCTCCAGTCTTCTTATTGCAGTTTACAAATGCAAGAAATCTTTCCTTAATTTCGTATTCATCTGAAAGATTATTCACAGAGACGTACCGTAAAATAAATGTAGTTTGTTCTATATGGGCGGAATCGGGAGTTGCATCTACAATTACAGAATAATATTTTACAGTTTCTCTTTCCCTCAAAATGCAAGTTCTCAAATAATCGGCACAGCATGATATGAATTCATTTTGAATGTCTGCCGATAAATAATGTACTTGCAATCTCTGTTTCTCGATTTGTGATTGTTTCACCATTTTTAAATGTGCTTCCAAAAGTGGATCATAACGACTGACAAGTTCTAATATTCCGAGAAAATTTCCATTGTTTGAATCACCAATCAAACGTGAACTGCCCCTGAAAGCCAAACCTCGTTCAGCCAAAAATAAAGTTACATCTAAGAATCGTTTTAATAAATCTGTCCATTTTTGTATCTCATTTCGTATTTGTTGTACTAAAAGGCAATCAATTGTTCTATTCTTACTAATATTACTTTCTACAGTTCGCCACTGGATATAACAAGATTTATGGTGGGTTGATTTTTCATGCTCAGGTATTCTATCATATAGTTTTTTATATCCTCTATCAGGCTGCCAACCCAATTCCGTAGCCAAAACTGATCTTTGATCTTCTCGAAAATTATAAAATAAACGACAAGGAAAACAAAACAGAGCATTTTTCGATTTGCTCCAAGCAAGCCAATCTCGAGCAACAATTTCATTATTTTTTAAACGCAATTTTAACAAATTTACTGGAAATTGATTGCCCTGTTTATCAACAGGACATGTTGCTGGATGTGATTCTGGACCTCGTTGAATAGCCTCTTCTACATCCTTTCTCATTAAATTTAACTTCAACAATCCAATGTCGATGTTTAGTAACTTCACATCCATAGATTCACTGGTGGATGCTTCTTCCATTTCACAGTTGACCGATTCTTCAGACAAGGGAAATGTTGTTTCTTCAGTTCTTGAACTTGAAGGATCCGCAACATACGTAGACAAGGAAAGTGTAGGAATTCCATCAGATTCCTTTGCATTTATTGATTCGGAAGGGTTTTGTTTTTCATCTTGTTGGGATTTCGATAAAGTTATGAAACTCAAACTTTCCAGTGTTCTTCTTCCTCTAGCATTTTCTTCAAGCTTCTTTTGTCGTTGTTTACGCTTTTTGCATCCGGATTTATAACGCTCACTCATTATGCTCTGCGCATAAATTAATATCATTTATTAATTTTTTAAAAATTTAAATAATTTTTTTTAATGATGCTGCATGTTGATAAGCAAATTATCGCTTTGCTAATAAGGTCGACACGTTTCAATCATATAAATCAGTGGTGTCCACTAATTTTTGACCGATCGACCTTTCGAAGGTCGATTATAAAAATGTCTTAGCAAGATCGACTAAATGTGAAGAACAAACAAAAATCTTATTCTTCTTCCCACATATTTATCTTCATTTAAAGGTTTAAAGTTTAAAGGCTTCGCGAGCGACCGGTCGATCGCGATCGACGTTATGGACACCACTGCGTGGCCAGTTGTGCGGCGTAAGCTGACGGAAGTTCGTGTCAGCATGCACCGGCATGCAGGAAAGAGGGAACGGGACGTATCCCCCCAAAGTGCGACGATGCCCTTGGCAACTGCGACGTGCGACAGTCGCTTCAAGTCGCTTTTTAAGTCACGCGATCCACTGGATTTAAGATTTTAAGATTTATGTAAGGATTGAAACAGATTGAATTAAGAGTTTAAGATTGTCGATGTAAAGATTAAAACGGATTGAATTAAGAATAAACCAATTACTTTTAAAACATCACAGGATTTGTTAATTGCGCACAACAAACCCACAATATTAAAAATATTTAGATTCACTTACCTTAGCGTTGGGCTACATTTTTTCTCCGGGGCCCCTAGAACCCAGGGGCCCCGGGTATTTTCCCCATCAACCCCCCCCCCTCTTGTCGGGCCTGGGGCCGCATCTTCACCCTGTTCCGATCTCTGTCGCTAAAATCGCTCTCCTCTCCTCTTAAGAAGTTCGAGAATAAAAGAAAAATGTGAGAGGTTACTTTTACTGTAGCGAAACTAAAACAGAAGAACTTTAACGTAATCGAAATGAAAAAGATAAATGCGACGTTACGTCAGGACGTAACACCTCCCCCCTTAAAACGATTATTAGGAGAAGCCTAATAATCGAATCCGAGGGTGAAGCTAACAATTTTCCAATTATGCTTGTCGTACTATTCTTTTCCTTTTAACGACTTGTCTCTTGCAGGATCTTGGAATCTGTATGTGGTACTAGCTTTTGGTTCGTACCATGACGAATTCGTTAAACACAAACAAAACGTTACTTTTAATAGAGAAAGGATATTTGATTGGCAACGGTTTGGCCATATTGCTATTCTTGCTTTGGTTAAATATTGTTCTACGTTAAGTGTATGTATATGTGCGATTATATTTCTTCGGATTTATCCGTACTATGCTTAGTAGGAATATTATATGGTCCTAATTTTTAACTTAATTATTTCGTTGCTTCATATTTCCCGATAATAAGTGTTATGTTATTGTACTTATACATGCGTCCCTTTATTTATGGGTATTTGTATTTCTCTCTTTTCCTTTTCTAATATTTTCTTCACTTGTTTACTTTGTTTATTCGCTTCTTGATTTTACTGTTATATTTTCTTTTCTTTGAAATGTTTAACCCCTTTTCTTTTTTTCTTGCAACCGTACAATAAGCTAGGTGAATTCTTTTCTTAACTGTTACTTATGATTAAATAACGGTGAATATTGAACGTGACTTCCTGGTTACAGTGTATGTGTTCTTAATTCTATTTCTTCTTATAATTCGCAATCTTTATCCAAATATTTGCTTCGTTAGAGTATTTGCTCTTTCTCTCTTTTTGTAACTCAAATATTATTGATGTCTAATGACACGGTTAAAATATCCTTTTTCTCCTTTTCTTATACCACACATAGGAGTGGTTAACTTGATTTGAATAATAGCAACTGACGTGTGTAGGAATATGTAGGTATGAATTTTCTCATACAGACTTGGTGTTAATTCAATAGCTCGTGGACGTTGGTTTCTGAAGTTCGTGAAATTCTTAGAGTTCTTGAAGTTCTTAGCCCTTTTGAAGTTCTTGACGTTCTAAGCGTTTTGAAGTTCTTGGCGTTCTAAGCGTTTTGAAGTTCTTGATGTTCTAAGCGTTTTGAAGTTCTTGATGTTCTAAGCGTTTTGAAGTTCTTGGCGTTCGTGAAGTTTCTTCAGAGTTGTTGGTGTTCGTGAAGTTCTTAAAATTTTTGTCCATATAATGCTGGACGTTCGTGTGGATTCTCGTATTGTCTCGCCTTCATGATGGTTGGCTCCATAAGATTTGGTATAAGGATTCAACGATCGTCTAGTACAGGGGTCTCCAAACTACGGCCCGAGGGCCACATTCGGCCCGCGGACAGATTTTGTCCGGCCCGCGGAGAGCTAGCATACTTGAAAACTCCTTTTAGAGAACATATTTTTTATAGCAAATTAAATTTAGTTTACTGAAGTATTCTAATTTTATGTTGAATAATTATTAATATGACATCTACATTGATATGGTCATGGGCTAACTACTCATAACATTGTTGTAGGCTTATTGTTATTGTTTTTGTGATAAGTTGGATAAAGAAACACAGAATTGTAATGAGTAAAGACATGTATAATATGCATAAAATTTAACTTCAGTATATAATAACTAACAAATTATTTAAATGAATCCAACTAACATTTTATACATTTTAAATAAAAACATAACTTATAACAAGCATAATGACATATGAAATACTAATGAGATTTATGTAATTGAGATTTTCCACTGACAATAGTTTGTAGTTGTGGACTAATTTTACTTGTACCAATTATTAAAAGAGATTTAAGATGCTCATCAGTTAATTTAGATCTGTAAACATTTTTTGTGTACTTCATTTTGGAGAAGGTCTTCTCACACAAATAAGTAGTACCAAAAACAGAAAACAGCCCACGAGCAAATTTATGCAAATTATCAAATTGTGTCAGTGGAAGACTTATAAAATTCCAACAAAGATGAGTTTTGATATTTGTTCTTAATTATATCACTGCACTGTAGATCAATCATTTCCATTTAAAGTTCTGGGGCTAGGGTTTCAATGTCAGTATCAAAAAGATTCTGAAAAATCTTAATTTGATTCGCAATGGCATCAAAGTCCGAGAAACGAGTATCAAAATTTATTTTCAAACACTCAAAGTTTCGATTGCAAAATTGATAGGAAACTCAGTCTCAGTGGTGTGGCTGAATATTTCACATGTTTTTAAATGTGAAAAACATTTACTTTGTAGTTGTGATTGAAACAGTATCAATATCTTCCGGAATGATTTGATATTAGTGTATAAATCAGGGAGATGCTGGTTTTCTCCTTGCAATCTCAAATTCAGTTCGTTCACATGTTTTGTCAAATCAACATAGAATGCTAACTTCCACAGCCATGCGTTGTTTCGTAATTCAGTAAGAGGGCGATGCTTTTCATCCAAAAAAATTTCGATCACTGCTCGAAGTTCAAAAAAGCGCTGAAGGACTTTCCTCGCTTCTCAAACGTGTATCTTTATCTTTAATGCTTTCTATAATATTTTCCTCTTTTGACGGTTCAAGTGTACAAACTGTTCGTAAATTCTTCGGGTCTTTATAATTTTCGAAATTGACAGTTTGATCGCAATGGTTTACAGGCACGAAAGGTTCAACAGGTTTCTGGCAAAATACTTCTTTATTTTCCATCGTTATTACTTCTTTTATTGACTCTGATGCTTTGCTAAAATCCGAATAATTGACTTTTACTGATTCAATTGTTTCAATGTTTCTATTCTCTCGGAGTATATGTTCTTTGGTTGACTTTCTAAATTCCTCATTGTAATTATTAATATCATCAAAAGGTTCTGTCCTTTCCGTCGGCACAGATATCCTTATAAAATCTGGATCGAGTTTTCGCATATCTCCAACAAGTTCTGTCCGTTCAGTCGGCACAGTTACGTCTGTGAAGCTCGAACAACCCGCATAATTAACACAATTAGACTCGCTATCTCTTGCCGATATTTTAGTTTTTATTGGATTTGAATTAACGACGTTTTCTTCTTGAACATATTTTTCATATACTTGAGAACATTCTGTCCTTTCCATAGGCACAGATTTTCTCGAAAAATTTGAGCTGAGCTCCCTTAAGTCTCCAACGACCGCTGCCCGTTTCGACGGCACAGACACCCCTGTGGAGCCAAGGCAAGACTCCTCATTGACACAGTAAATTTTCGTCTCTATCGAATTCGGATAGACAACGTTCTTTTCGTTTTCACAACTTAATTCGGTACACCCCATTGGTGTCTCTGTTTTTATCGAATTCGAACAAATTACACTTTTTTCCTGAACACTGTTATCAAAATATTGAAAGGATTCTGTCCTTTCCATAGGCACAGATTGTCCCAAAAAATTTGAGCTGAGCTCCCTTAATTCTCCAACGAGCGCTGCCCGTTTCGTCGGCACAGACACCCCTGTGGAGCCAAGGCAAGTCTCCTCATTAACACAGTTTACTTTCGTCTCTATCGAATTCGGATAGACAACGTTTTCTCTAGATACAATAATCTCTACAGGTTCAATATAAGTGCTATCCTTGCTCGAATCCGACGTACAAAGTTCCATAAAATTTCGCGAACTAGACTGCAATTTTTCAACTTGATCTTCTATTTTTACTTTACCAATTTCTTTACTTGATTTTTCATTTTTCACACGATTTTCGTAAACTTCTTCAATAATTTCTGAACAATTTCTTATTTCTTTCTTTATAATTTTTTTCACAAAATCAACCATAGAATCTCCGCGAGATAGTGTCTCTGATAAGAACGCATTTTTTCCCGTCGGAATGAATTTTTTTTCAATATTTTCACTTGAATTGATTTTATCTTCATTAGTTTCGTGACTCAGTCCGTCCGAGGACTTATTTTCTTTTATTAATTCAACTTTACTTGTTACCTGTTGTTCCTTTTTCGTCTTTGAATCGTCAGTAGATTCTCTTATTCCTGTACTGTAAGTTAATTCCTCCGATGACATTAACTCTAGTACTGGTACCTGGACTTGAACCGAATACCTATTGCTATTTGTCACATAAATGTAAGCTTTACCATTATTATTAATGAGTAACCCGCTCTCTATGTTTATACCTTCACCTGCATCCAGGGGAGGCAGATAACCTTCCCGTAAATCCAAATTCTTTACTCTCACGAAGCACAATTTGGTGGACTCTGCAGGGATAACAATAGTTTCCTGAGTTGCAAATGGTATTCTTACATTCTGCATTTTCAATTGTCTTTTCTCATAGTCAATTTTCACGCGATTGCCGTCAAGGTATTCCGAACCCAATATACCAGCTTCCTTTATGGGGAAGTTATTATCTACAATATGGAAAGTAGCGAAACGTCCGAAGGCTTGAGTAGAGAGGGTCCAAGATAGAGAGACAGGGGGGCGTGGCCTATCTATATTTCTGCTGGCTTGTGATTGGTCCCCCGCCTCCACACCCCCACTTCTCTCCTGCATCTGATTGGTCGCCCCACCCTGAGCCCCCGACTGACGTGCCACCTAGACGACACATGGGCCATCTGTCGGACGCTCGTTACCGGAGAGTTATTTATTGTAAATATTCGACACGAGGTATGTTACCGGCGGGCGGTAGTGGGAGGTTTGGTGCAGCTATCGATAAGTACATTGGGCCCTACATGTGACACAGCAGATTGGGCCCTACCAGTGAAAAAGAAGAAAAAGATTGTAGTTTGACATCGGTAAAAAGATTTGTGTCCGGTCATGTCCTACACATCTGAGGTTTTGCTTTTTTTACTATTTGACACTAATTAAAACCAGCTAAAATAATTATGCTAAGTAAAAACACATGTAATTCTTTTGAAATTTGATAAAAACTGTTTTGTTTATTTAAAAGATTATCAGACATATAAGAAACACTTCACTCATTTTCGCAGAGTTCATGATTTATAATTACAGCCTGTACAGTTCCTGCGAGCTGGTGCTGGACCGTCGATATGCGTTCTCGAGCCTGGTGTGTTGTGATGTAAACGGCACGGCAGGTACGTGGAAACCTCAGGGTCATTCTTGAGGTGTTCAGGTAGTTTGTCCCACAGAATAGATATTTTTGCTCCCCAATATTTCAACAGCAGGGGTTTCGGGATGTACTCGAGCTCCTGTTTGGTGAATTTCCAAGGATCCTTGGAGCAGTCGATCACGAGTATACTATCAATGGAATCCATTATGGTCACGAAAAGAGTAAAAGATGATTTCACCAAGACGTTTCCTCTTCAACTAACCTTTTCTCACCTGCTACGGTTATATATACATTAGGTTATCCTTCCACCACTCTTTATTATATTACAGCGCGCACGCGTTATTATAGGAATAGGGCATCCGCAGGTGTTTTCTCATGGTATACAAATACTGGCTAGCGCATCCTCCAACTGTATTCTTATTTCATCGATACACTCCTAGAGTTATATATATATACATAGACATCAGGTTTGTGTCATAGGGGGAAAACGCATCATAGGTTGGGGTGATTTTCGAATAATAATGAGACAAAATATACAAGATGTAGAATTTATTCATAGTATTTTACAAGTAGCATCCAAATCGTTCTCTACAAGTTTGTACACAGGTGTTTCTATTACGTCCGTATCCCATTATATTATTGTTTTTTATATTTTTCATACGTTTTATTTTACGGTTTGAATATTTTAATCGTTTGTAATATTGTGCAGCGATGCGATCACTTTTCAACCTGTTTGTCGTAAAATGTTCAGTAAAAGCATCCAGAGTATTACCACGAGCCATAAAATCAAGAAACATAAGGCAGTATTCGCCACACACTTTAGACTTAAGTGATTGAAGGGGTTGTGTGTTTCACTCGTAGCTTCGACAGTTTCGCCGTAGACGGTTATGGTGTTGCTTGATGAGTGGGGGCAATCCATAACTATCGAAAAAGATTCCATGGCCATTTTTATCAACGTAAGCAGCCACCCAGTGTCGACCCGGTAGATTATGATCGTCTGTGTTTAATACCAATGCTGCGGGTCTAGACCAACGATTCGGTATGCGATCGGCTGGGAATACTCCTCTCGTCTGAGCAGATATTCGTTGTAGAGCATCGAATATCTGTAGACTGTTCATACTGTTTGGACAGCTGCTGTTGACGGTGGGGTTGCGATTGGCGACGTCTCTGTTGATGATGATGATGATGGCTGCGTGGTGGTGGTGGTGGTTGCGCTGATTGCTGGTTGTGTGCGTTACGTGGTGGTGGTGACGGTAGTGTAGTAGGTGGTATGACTACTTGTTGGTCTCGGCTTCGGTAAAGTACCGTTATTTCATCGTTAGCCGGTACACTTCCACCGTGCAACGGTACCGCGGTACTGACACATGACGGCGTGATATCGTTGAATATATACTCTACGCTTAAACTTTTATTTATAACACTTTCTTCAATCGGTGTGTCGTAGTTTGGTGATTTTTGGTTGGTTTTAATCAATGTTGATTTATCGAGAGGTTGCGAATAAACGGGGCTCACTGCATCGAGTTCTTTGAAAAGGAGCCAAGATCGGATTTTTGCCACGTTATTTAAAGCACACTTCACATTGTCTTCTCTCGAAACACCATGATGGATACAGTAAACGTTACTGATGGGCATATTTTTTAGAGACGGTCCCTCGTATTCTTCCAGATTGATGATTTCACGGCCCAGAACATCACGTAAAAGCTCGGCTTTCTGCAAGCCTCTTGTGTAAATACGTAAGGCGTAACGACACATCGAACGCAGATTAGCGTAGACTTTTTTCAATGGTGTATCACCGTCAAGCCATTCCAGTCCATGTTGAAAACACGTCAGTTTATTGTTGCTCGTACGTACTTTCCTTGGTAGACCACCAAAGTCGTATGGTGGTGCGACAAGCCAGTGACCATAATGTTCCTCTTGAAGAGTCGTCACAGCTATCTCCTTTGGTAGAAAACGGTTGTTTGCATCGTAGAGTGCTTGAATATCTACTATAACGTCCATTATGAGGGTTTGATGTAGACTGATACAAGATGCAGCTGCGTAGACGCGTTTTAAATACTAGTGGCACGCGCGCGTGGTGCCCTCTCACGCACTAAAATCTGTAATGACCTGTCGTGTGGAATCTATTTCTATTACATTATCATACTCGGCGTATACCACACAATTCAATGTAGATGTCAACGGTTCTGCAAATCGTACTTCGATCCTTACACTGCCGTGTCTTACGAGATTCCAATGACCGAAGCAACTTGCTGATAAGTCTGGTGTCAAATCAAAGACATACAGGCAGTAACCTTTCGGATAGTCACTCCTGTTAATATCTAGACCCTCATTCTGAAAGTGTATACCGGTACCGCTAAAGAGTGTGTGATAACTGTCTATCCAGTTTTCGTTGCCACCAAACGACGGTTGAAGAGGTTTGCTAGGTATTTGTTGACCATCGACGTATAGAGACAGGAAATTTATCGAATGATTATTAAAGTTAAATGGGTTTAACGTTGTACTGCCGTTGAATGCACGGTTATTCACAAACCCAAGAATTATTCGTTTAGGCAATTGACCTAGAATAACGTTATCCAGAGTATCGCCAATGATACCGCTATGCATCGTGAAAGCTTTAACCTCAACCCTTGTTATAGGATACTTTGCGGTTGTTTTTGCAAGCATTTTGGCATGAGCTATCAGCACATCTGGTGCAATTTTCGCCCGACGGACGAGTAATGTTGCCTCGGTAATATGTAATTTATGTGTCACACCAGCAGTAGGAGTCTCCATAAGACAAAATTCGTCTTTTGAACGTACAAGGCGTAGCCGTACCTCCACACCGTTCAACAGAAATTTATCCTGATTAAATACATCACAGTGTAAATGTCCAATCATATCTAGAGTCCGCCCATTCTTTATATACTTTTCACGATTATTCAGACCAATATTAGGGCTATTCGATGCACCTGGTAGAGTGTCAAACATACCGGGTGTGTCAGCGTACCAAAGTGCGGTCGTTAAGTGTGAATTCTTAGCAGCCGGTCCATAATTGAGTAACGTTTCAATATATGCTCTGTATAAGTATGCATTGTTCGGCGGTGCCACGAGTTTCTGGTTAAAATATACGTCTACCTGATTAAAAAGGCTATGTAGAAAGTTATTAACAGGTGCTACGTTGTATTGTGATTCACCTGTTGGTATAACCTTAATATTTACAATAATCATTGTATGAGCCAGATCCAGGTATTCTTCACCGTGACCAGGTATGACAAATTCCAGAGTTCCGTCATCCGTGAGGGATGACACAGGCTTGTAGTGTATCCATTGTGATGCTTCTATAGACGTCTGCGTTGGAGGTATGGTAAATAAGTCGAGCTCCGACTTCATACATTTGCACGAGTGCGAGTGCAAGAACGACATTGTTAGACGTTTCCAAAAATATCGCTGGTCTTTACTCGTTTGCGCCTACTGCTACTGCTTCCTATACCTCTCTTTCTCTTTGTTGTTGTTGTTGTCCTCTTCTTTTTATTCTTTGGGCTACCACGATGTTTCTTTGTAGTAGTAACACGTCTACGTCTCGTTGACTTTTTCTTCTTCTTCTTTATTCCTATCGCCTTTTTCGAAATAGCAGTACGTCTTTTCGGTGTCGTCCGCGTAGGTGACTGTCCTGATAACGACTGCAACATGCGCGCTGTGCCCACAGCGTTATATCCTGAACCATTCATGAGAAGAGAAATTTTTTCATTGGCTTTTCGTTGTAAATTATCTCCAGATTCGGCTGCACGTCGTCGCAATGACTCCCTGAATGGTATTTTGTGGCCGCTCACATTCTCGATAACGTGTAAACCCGTGCGAATGGCTTCTTTCCCTATAGCCTTAGCACCTCTGGTCAACAGTGGTAAAACACTTCGAAATAGACCCCCGTGAAAACTACCGATACCGTGACCGCGCTGATGTGGGGAGCCCGCAAACACGTTACCTATATAACCGTGTCTACCCCCTATTTGATTCTCATAATACGCCGTATAATGAGCACACATATTGTCTAATTGAGTCGTTTGAAATGAAGCGTGAGCGTTAACGTTCCATACTCGAATGCAATAGGATTACCCAGATGATCTCTTATATCTACCTCGATCGTTCTGAAGCAATTGTTGAGTAAACCCATGTAATTTGATGATGCGAAACTTTTTACTTGCGTTGTACCATACGTGTAGTTTTTTGTATTTAAATTTACAATCCTGAGTAGTGCTGTCTGTGTATCACCTACCGTATACGGTACACAAATATCTGTGTAGACAAAAAGCTGATCGGGTAGAGCCCTATTTATACAGGCTGGTACTCGTCCTATGCTTGGAACGCCTTGCATAAGCTGCAGGTAAAGACTCCCTGGGGTTTCTCGGTCAAGCACCAGTTCTTCGTGTTTCTCGAAGCCCAGTATACGCGCTATTTTACTACTCACTCGTAATACACCGGGGTAGCCTAGAGGCTCAGGGCACGAGTCTGTTACCTCAGCCTCAATGGCAACGTAGCCTTTGGCCCTTTCAACATTTACAATTTTTATACCTGCTTCTCGCAGCCTTGGTAAATCATTGATATGTTCCACAATTTCCTCATGACTTTTGTACAACCGTCTTCTTGTAAATGCGTCATTGTACAGGGTATATGAATTTCCGATAAGCCAACAACCCAATGGCCCTTTAACGATATTTCGCGTGGCAACTGAGTTGTAAAATGTGTTGTCGTATTTTCGGGAAAATACTTCATACTGCTGTTGCTCGGCAGAACAAGAAAAAAATTATCATCGTCATGCATTTTGCATAAATTTTCATTTATTCGAGACCGTGAACGCTTGACGCTGGTATCCACGAGTTAAATTTTGCCGGATATCCCACCCAACTCACGAAAATTTGTTTTTTCGCACCGCGTCCTTTTGTCCGTAAAACTTGATCAATCTTGAATTCTTTATTCTTCTCCATACGTTTCTCATGAACACTCGTCAATTCTTCGGGGTAAAAGAAACCATCGATAGTCTCGTCTTCGAGATCGCACAATACATACACATACAAACCCTGTCGATGTAAAACTTTTTTGATACGGAAAATCTCTTCACTCCAATTTTTCTCGTAACCTTTTTCGAAGGTGCCTTTAGTTCTACTGATTCGAACGTAATCCCCGGGTTTGTATTTATACGTTGTGAAACGTCTCTTTTCACATCGCTTCACAGCACTAATTGTCATATTACGCATTGCTGTATCGGCATTATGCAGTGTCACGGCAGCTGGCTCCATTTTTATGGTTGAATGTATAGCATGATTGTACGCATAAACCATTTGTTGTAGTATATCGATGTAACGATGAGTATTGCGATGTGTGAAGTAACGCCACATCCGCTCCTTGAGAGTGCGATTAAAACGCTCGACAATCGAGGCTTTTACATCAGGATTACGAGCGATGCGAAATTGTATGTTTTCATCTTTGAGAAATTTTTGGAGTTCACTGCCGAGAAATTCTTTACCGCGGTCGGTTTGTAGTGAAACAGGTGTACGTCCCTCGTTACGCTCGAGAATACGTTTAAAGGCTTTTGTTACCTCGCGCACCGTTTTGTCCTGCAAGGGCTCGACCCAGGCGTATTTGCTGAGGACGTCGATCACCATAAGCAGGTAGGAGACGTTGTCGTTATAGCTCCTCAAAGAACGTAGATCCACGAGATCAGCCTCCCAGACATCGTCAATATTTGTAACATTATAATACAACCGTGGAAAGACGCGTCGCACGGGTCTATGAATGGTATAACTATCCTGCTGCGTCAGCCAGTCGTACACAGCGTCTGCTTTATTTGAGCCACTGATCAAACGTCGCGCACTAGCGTATCAAGCTGGATGTGAGGGGTCATAGTACACTTTTTCGAAAGTCATCTTTCACCTCTCGTTGTACAACTTGTTCTAAATCTTTATCCACTTTTGAAACGTTTTTATTACTTTTGTTTTCCGTCGTTTTGAAGAAGGGTGTATTTCGCCGCTGTCGTCGTCGTCGTAGTCGTCGTTAGAATTATCGTCGATCGCACTCACATCCATAGAATGCGTATCGTTATGCTGCAACGTCTGATAATCTTTTCTTGGTCGTTTAGTACCTCTGGATATACCTAAATCCCACAATGCACTGTTTCCTACGAATTCACGTGGAACGCTCTTTGCTCGTAGACTAACGATGAACTCTCGTCTACCTGTTGCTTTAAAGTTTTTTCTACCTCGTACAGCATCGTTTTCAAGGTCGACAATATTAGAATTTGGAACGAGAACACGGTCTATTGTCACGCAACCTTTTTTGTCCCATCTTATGCTTTTTGATTCATCATTCGTGGGTTTGCGTAGAAACTTTAATAGCGCAGTCGCTCGACGTTTATACATATTTGGAACGCTATTAACGATGTCAGCATCATTCGTGGATTCTGTATTATTCAACTCAGACGATGTTTCTGGCGTGGATGATAGAGTCGGTAGTAAAAACAATTTATTTTTCGAACCAACGAGATATAGATAACGCTGCAATACTTGTAAATACTCTTTCCATTTACTAGCGGCATCTTCACCATGCTTGTTTGATTTTAAAATTTTGTATAACTCAGCGTCCAGTCTTGAAACAGGATCACCCTGTGTCTGCACTGTTTTCTCGTTAGCTACTGATGTATGATCATTGCCAGAACCACGCATAGGAATTTCGTCGCAACGGGCGTCAGTATCGGTATTACCATCGTTTACCTCGGTCATTGGTACTAAAAACATTTTTTTCGCATACTCCATTACGTAAATGGAAATGATTAATAATTTTATCCGTAATACACAGAACTGTTTTCTCAAGCGTCACTACCGCCAAACAATTTACTAAACAAAGTTGTGATGATGGGAGCCAGTAAAAGTGGTAAAAAAACACCACTCCCTTTTTGAATTATTAAGCGTTTCTTCGCTCGCCAATTATATTGTCGTTTCTTGCGGCCGCCTCTACTACAACCACCACCACCACCACCACCACCACTCTGCTTTGTCACACACCCTGAGACAAGCTGTCGAAGTATATTTTTATATTTTTTTAAACGTTTTTTAACACTTGACTTGACACAAATGACTCCTTGTAAAATGTTTAACGCACATTCACAGATACAATTGATTAAAGGTTTATCGGCATTACGCAATATTGCTTTTCGCTGTTTTTTATTCGAATGACAAATAGCGTTATGCAGAGCTATACAGCGTTCATTGAATGGAATGTAATGCGTATTATTTTTCTTCTTTTTCTTCTTCTTGCTGCTGGTGTTGGTACCGCTATCCATCATTAACGTAGTTTCACAATAGGTGGGGTTCGTTGAAAAACAACTCGCTGTATGATGTTGATGCGTACACGAGTCATCCCCATTACTGACTGATGCGTTGTCTACTTGCGCTTCCAGTTAAATACGTTGATGAGCGTTTTTCGGCACGTAGACCAACATTCGTGGATCATCGGGAAATATCATTGTACGACAACGACAATAATCAGGTGTTAATTGTTTAAGATCCAACAGTAGATATCCGTGTGGCTGTGTGGTAGCATCGTGATATGACTCAGTTAAAAAGCGTGGGTTTTCGGGGTATACTTGTCTCGCTAAATGTCTAATTTGCGCACGATCACGTGGATTTTTAAATATAACGATATAATTGGCGTTTAAAGATATATCGCGTTGTCCATGACCCTGATGGAAAATATTTTGTGTGATAAAAATTACACTAATGTTTTTATGATGGCTACCTTTTGTGAAAAGGTCGACAATTGTATTGTTTGAGGATTCACGCATTAAATCATCGATGATAACCAATTTTTTCAAATTATTATCACCCGAATAATCCGTCTGTTGCGGTAGACCCTCGTTAAATTCAATTTTTGGTATTTTACGTTTTTTATTACTGATGTTCTTAGTAATAAACGACGACGACGACGACGACGACGACGACGGCTGTTGTTGATATATGGAATTCAGAGCAGCGGTATCAGGATCGAGAGAATCGCCATAATAAAATATAATTCGATCAAGTTCAACGTTGCTCATTGAATTGAGAAACTTTAGAAATTTTCGAACAAAAACTGTTTTCCCACATCCTGTTGGGCCACAAATCAGCGAAGTCCACGGATGCTTCCAGCGCACATCCATTATTTTCACTTATTCGAATCTACGTTGCTAAGATGCAAACTGTATACAATAAGCTTATTACCCTCCTGGGCGGCGGCGGCGGCGGCGGCGGCGGCGGCGGCGGCGACGCGTAACCACACGTCGTTATTAGCTTATCAGACGTGTGCGCGGGCGCGGTTCAGCTTATACAGATACACACTCGCCTGGTCATAAGCTTATGAGCGAGCGTGTGTCACCGCGGCACATGCGCACAATTTAGCTTTTTAAAGCGCATGTGTATTCAGAAGATTGTGTTTTCCGTTTAACACTATTTGACGTGCATTTTTAAATAAATTTTTCAAAGCAACTATTAATGCTGATGATGCCGAGTAAAAAACACGTTTAAATACCATACATGTTTCTTTATTGTAGAGAGAGAGAGAGAGAGAGAGAGAGAGAGAGAGAGAGAGAGAGAGAGAGAGAGAGAGAGAGAGAGAGAGAGAGAGAGAGAGAGAGAGAGAGAGAGAGAGAGAGAGTATTATACATAAAAATATTAATAATTTCAATTTATACTGAGGCGAGACATGGGTGGGAAGGGTTATCGACGACGACGAGTCACGTGTGTATTTAAGAAAAGTAACGCAATAATTATCTTAACATCTACAACTGGTAAAATTAATTATTATCATTATAATCATGTGTTATCGCGTGAATTATGAAAAATTAATTCTTGCGTGACCGATGGCAATCGTTCTCCGATCATTCTTCTTCAAACGGTTTTGAAGCCACCAGAGAAATGTCTGTGATTAATTTTTTCACCTCCTGTGTTATAAACGGTACACAAAATATCTGCAACTCAAGGAACAATATATCGAAATGTTCAAGGAATGAGGGATCCACTCGATGACGTACAGCTTCACACAGATTAGAGCTATTCTGTGTTAAAAGAGTTTTAATACGCACTTGGTCCACATTCTCGATTAGTTCTTTGGCGGGAATATGTAGAACTAATTCAGCACACAGAACATCGATACAGTTTTTCACATAAACGACGTAACGCTGGAGCCGTCTGAAGCGCTCATCGACACACGGTGTTACGATGCATAGTCCGTCAAAAGATTTCTTTTGCATAACTATACTCGGTGAATAGATGTTTTTCTTCTTCTTCTTCTGTGGTGGTGGTGCTTCCAGCTGTGTATTTTCATCGTTAGGGTTGACGTCCACGGCGATCACATTATCCTTGGCTTGGTCGAAAACAATGGATTTTAAGCCAAACGAGGACGCAAAGTGAATCTCACAGTCATCGATGTTGAGTGTTTTACGGATGCGTTGATCAGCTTTCCAGCCATAATTCGTACAGGCCCCGAAATATGATGCTATCTCGGTCAAGGCATCTTGTAGTTTACACCACTTTGTAGATTCAAAGGTAATACCACCCGACGAGTTATTATGCTGCAGTTTAACGACCGGCGTAACGGCACCGCTTGCGCGTACCTGAAGACCCACAGTTATCCTCTTTGTTTCCGAGTAGTTCAAATTGTATGTTGTAGCAAGCAGCAACGATGCTTCCAAATTTTCCATGGTTGATAGAAAAATACAACAGAGCGACACGGAAAAATGAATAAATAATGAGGGAAACGAAGCTACGATAACTGTATTTCGTAGCTTGTCACGGGATGGACTGCCATCCGATCCTCTTTACAAATGTTTTTATAGACGGGTGTGAATCGCCTCATATGTTGGAATGGTGGGGACAAGCGTTAACCCCCACCAACGTAACCTTAGTAGAGCATATAGAGAGAGAAGTTATACTTCTGTATACTACAAATTATTGTAGTGTAAAATTGTTTATTTCATCACAAATAGATATTTCATAGCGTAAAATTTGAAACATTATAGCAAACCCCCTCTGGCCTTATGTAGTTACGTTTCAGTAATAGTCGAAAGAATTTTGCATTATAAATGAGTCTACGGTAGATGGAAAACACTTGAACGTTATACGTATAAGAATAAATATACGAATTTTCATATTGTGCGTCTACCTGTACGCGAAAGTATCTATGACCACCTCGAGGGTCAACGCCGTCAGTACGACCGATTGTAAATATGTATAAACAGGCGCCGTATTGTATATTGACCATATACAAATTCAATAGCTAGCGTCTGTCCATTGGAACATAATTTATTATGGCGCACGGTGAGGTTTTCAGTTTTCCAGCAAAGGCTGATAATTATCATTGTCGTAGCAGTGTAAGGGTTGATTGATAATGAAACGTTTGCCCGGTATACCATTTTTAAATAAGTAAATATGAATACAATTAAATGTAAAGAGAGTAACGAGAACGAAAAATTTCTCGTAATATATTTTTGAAAATGAATTTATTATAAGAATTTATACTGAATATAATTATGTAAAATAAGCTAGTTCACAAGCGTTTATGTGAATGTTGAGTATTTTTTGTTTGTTTGCAAATACACAGACCCTGATGGAAAAGCTATCGCAGAATTTGCGTTTATTGTCTTGTGTATACATGTGTTACAGATGTATATATAAATGGAGCCTGTCTATTTTGTCAATGCAGGCTAGTATAAAAACGGCAGACGTTTCGTATTACCGTATTGTAAATAGATACCAAAAGTGCATATATAAATGTAAATTAAGGATGTCTGTTTCAGACAATACAGCTTTCTTAGAAAAACGGGTGGAGTGTAGCGCTTCATGTTTACACTCTAGACAAAGTGCTAATACGAATTAAATCATCTTTAAGAAATAGTAGGCGCCTACGCTAGTTGACACTGAAGCAGCGTTATCGTTGTAAGAATGTCTGTTTAGACAATGCAGCTTTCTGGAGAAAACGGTAGGCGTGCATGGATTCATGTTTACAGCATTTCCAAAGAGGTAGTACGAAATAAATTATCTTTAAGAAATAGTGCACGACTGTGTGTAGCCCTCAACCCCCTTGTGAAGACACTCTGTCACTGTACAGGGACTCAAGGTAAAGTAATGAGGAAATATTTTATAAGCGATTCATTCTTTTTTTGCCAGTTAGCATACAAATGAGGTACAGATTGGCTAACACAAAGAAGATTCCTGAAACAGAATGTGATGTATTGTAACGGTAGTTTTTAACGTTATCATATATTTTTATTTTTCGTGGGAATTCGGGCTCGATCACAGGACTAATTAATTGAGACTTCTTAGTGGTTAACAGTAGGGCTTTATTTCAAGAAAAACAATTTCGTAAGAACGGCACTTTTTAATTACGGTCACTCGATTCTTACATAATGTCCGTCTAATTCCGGAATTTCAGCGATTATTTCGACGATGCGACGAGCGAATTCCAAAAGCGTTACGTCACCAGTTTTTGTACTAGGTCCGGGTTAGTCGGCCTAGTGTTCGCGGTACTGAACGTTTTGACGATATAACATTTGCTCTCATAGCCTCTCGATAATATAATATCGCTGCCGAGCATGTACTATGTTACATTACCCCCCTGAGACTCTTTCTGGGCAGAGTTACGCTCGTAACTCTCTCAGAAAGATCTCCTGTATGCTCAACCCGACTCCTTTGCAAGCTCTATTCCTTTAAATCTTTTCCTTTTATATATCTATTTTTTTCATGCTTATAAACTACTTATTTTACTTTGCTCATCTTATATGCTAAAAACTTATGTCTACCTTAGCCTATAGAAAATATACTCAAATAACTCAACTCAACACCAGGATGTATATATTTTTTTTTATTTAATAACAGTCGCTTTCGTTTTCTTTGTCCGCGTCATCGTCCGTCTCGTCGTAGTCCATGGTTATCAGTACATTTTCATTTTCGTATTGTCCAGCTGCCACACTGTCGATTTCGCACTCTTCCGGCTCCTCTCCGCTCTCCTCACTCTCTTCTGCCATTTCTGCGAGTTCCCGCAACAGCTCCTCCATCCTTCCTGACGTCGCAGCCGTATTTGTCGTCGATGCTCTGCTGTTGCTGACCCTTGCGTCTTGTCCTCTCCTCCTCCTCTCAGTCCGTAAATGTTTTCCGTGTCTTCCGCCGTCCCGTCCGAAATGGTATGCGGGATTTTCCTCGACCCATTGAGCCTCCTTGCTGCTGATCAGCTCCTGGCCGACGTCGTAACCCCGATGACCTCTAGATCCGTGTATTTCCGTCCATACAACTTCCACCACGGGATCTATTTCGACGACGTAGACGTCCACCACCTGTCGCGTGGTCAGTTGTATAAACAACTCCCTGGCTCGCTCTGTCCAATGACCCCTAGTCGGTGCGAGAGTATTCATACCTGCGGCCACCGCAAAATACGGTTCTCCAAGGTACATCCGGGGAACCGTATACAGCTCCTCGAGTGGCACCTCGATTCTCCTCGCCAAGTCTCCTAGCCATACTCAGTACGTACCGTCTTTTTTTCCGATCACTGTACCTCTGAAGAATAGGTTTTCCTCAGTCCCATCCTCGTTCTCCAAAAAATAGAGCACGGCACGTCCTTCGTAGGCCTCCTCTTCCAATAACTGGTGTACCTCCGGGTGTTGTCTGCTGGTTCTGTTTACTAGCCCCAGCCACTCCCGTCGCCTCTCTTCGTCCTTCTTCAGCCACATATAGAATCGTGTGGGATGTTTTACATCAATGATTTCGGCTGAATACGGCTCCTCCGGCACCAGATATTCCACGGCGTATTCAATAAAACGATTCATTTTCTTTTTCTCGCACAATTACTCAGTTTTCTCTTTCGCAAATTATGAACTCGTTCCCCTGCTTGCGTGCCCTTTTATATGCCTTCCGATGCCATCGTTATGATTATGGGTTTTGGTGTCTTGCCGGTGGCCTATTTCTCCTTTGGCCGTTCGCTTCGACCAATTGGATGGCCTACCCGAAATGGGGGGGGGGGGTGGAAACCGGTTGATGGTGGGGTGCAGAATATTTAACCATTTAAAACCATTGGTTAGCCGCTATAATGTGCAACAGCTTCAAAAATCTATTTGCGAGACTTACCGTATTTGTAAATCTTGTGATAAAGTTATGAGTAATCATCACAAGATTCACGAATGCGGTGTTTCTTTTTGTCGTTTGTGTTGTATCGATGTTCTGTGTGCTGAATTAGTTCTACATATTCCCGCTAAAGAACTAATCGAGAATGTGGACCAAGTGCGTATTAAAACTCTTTTAACACAGACGGACTGTCGGGGACATCATCGTCGATGGAGCTGTCGTCTTCCTCCTCATCCTCCTCCATGGCCTCATCATCGGCGTGGTTGTCGTTATCATCATCATCGTTGAAAACAATTGGTCTTATACCTGCCGGTGGTTATATGCGTGCGGAAAATCACTCACAGCAGGCCGTCGACTGGTTATTATGGGTCGAGCATGAGCTCGGTCATACGCTTATTCACGCGGGTCGCACCCGTGAACATAAGCTACCCGAAGGGCCGCGTGTCGACGGTTATATAGAAGTAAACAATTGTCGTATTGTTTATCAATACCATGGTTGTTACTGGCATGGATGCTGTGAGTGTTTTCCAAACGATCGTGCGAGAAAGTCTCACGCTGGTAACGAGAGTATGGACACTCGATATGAGCGTACTGTGGCAATGAGTTTAAAAATTCGTTCGCATGGTTACGAATTGGTGGAGATGTGGGAGTGTAACTTCAATCTACTCCGCAAAGTCGAGCCACGCGTAAACGAATTTTTAAAAAATCATCCGCGGCGCACCACAGAGAGTTTGAACCCTCGTGCAGCGTTTTATGGTGGTCGCACAGGTAATATCGTCACCTCCTACGATGTCGCACCAGGGGAGAAGATATCGTACATCGATATCTGCTCGCTGTATCCGTATATATGTAAGACAGGTCGCTTCCCTGTGGGGCACCCGAAAATATATATCGGTACCGAGTGCGACGATTTGTTGGGGGGTTCACTCGATGCTCTCGGTGTAACGGTCAACGGTATGGTCGCGTGTACCGTATTGCCTCCGCGCCACCTCTTTCACCCCGTGCTACCTGTTCGAATGCACGAGAGACTGCTATTTGCTCTGTGCCGTAAGTGTACAGAGTCTATGGTTCAAGCCTCGTGCATTCATGAGAACCCTGACGACCGGGCTTTCACCGGTACCTGGGTGACGGATGAGGTGCGGAAGGCAATAGATATGGGCTATGAAATCTTAAAAATTTCGATGATTTGGGCGTACAAAACAACAATGTACAATCCCGTTACACGCGAGGGTGGACTGTTTGCCTCTTATGTAAATACGTTTTTAAAAATTAAACAGGAGGCGAGCGGTTGGCCCGAGCACTGTATCGACGAAGCGTCTCGCGAGGAATATATAGATTATTACGAGCGTGTGGAGGGTATCCGGTTGAACGCTAAAAACATTACGCGTAATCAGGGCTTACGCTCAGTTGCTAAGCTTTGCTTAAATTCGTTCTGGGGTAAGTTCGGTCAGCGGGATAACCTGACGCGCACGGAAATAATTAAAACTCGCGAGAAGCTATTGTTGTATTTGTACGACAATGAGAAAGAAGTTCAACGCCTGCTACCGGTTAACGACGATTTGCTATATTTAAATTGGACATCTCGCGAGGACGCTATTACCCCTAGCCCCTTAACTAGTGTGGTTATAGCTGCATTTACAACGGCCTTGGCCCGTCTGAAACTTTATAGCTACCTCGAGCTATTGGACAGACGGGTTTTGTATTACGACACGGACTCTGTTATTTACGTGAGTACTGGTGATGATGCTTGGGAACCCGCGGTAGGTAATCTCCTCGGTGACATGACCAACGAGTTGATATCGGTGGCACCGAACGCTTATATCAACTCGTTCGTCTCCGGTGGCCCGAAATTTTATGGTTATACGGTTACGACTACCGAGGATCCTGAAACGGTGGTGGACACTGTTTGTAAAGTGAAGGGGATAAGTTTGAATTATAAAAACTCGGAAACAATTAATTTTAATTCAATAAGTGAACTCATAAAATCGGAATTACCATCGTTTAGTAACACAGTGTTTAATTTAAAATTTAATTCAATTCAAAGAACGCCCCTCCACAACGTCATCACCCGTACAATGTACAAAACTTGTCGTGTCGTATGTCGTAAACGCCGTCATATTACACACCGGTTATCACTACCATTTGGTTTTAAAAATAACGATGCTGATGATGGCTAGTAACATCTATTTGTAATATAAACTTTTGTAAATATGTAAATATATATCAACATGTAAATAGAATGCGCTCGCCTCTGTGTGGGTGTGTGTGTGTGTGTGTGTGTGTGTGTGTGTGTGTGTGTGTGTGTGTGTGTGTGTGTGTGTGTGTGTGTGTGTGTGTGTGTGTGTGTGTGTGTGTGTGTGTGTGTGTGTGTGCGTGCGTGTTTTATGTACATATATACCGCTCGCGCGCGCGCGCGCGCGTGTGTGTGTGTGTGTGTGTAAATACGTACATTTATCTGTACAGCGTTGTAAATTATTTTTATTCTTTATGAATATTATTGTATATATGTATATGTGTAAAAACGATAAAAAATATATGGCTTTATTTATATAATTTTGTAAAATGATAATAAAATCACGTATATACAAACGTGTGCAGAACCATTTTGAAATTCGTATGAATAAATTCGAAACTTTTGAATTTCCTGTCTTATTATTCGAAAGTACTCCCACCATACACATTTTCATATTTAACTATGCTGGTCATTCACGCGAGATGTATATATCTAATGGTAACAGCTGTGAAAAAACTTAGTTGAAAAGGAAACGTCGTTGTAAAAGTATCTTTGCCTCTCTTTCCAACCACAATGGATGCTATTGACAGTATACTCGTGATCGACTGCTGCAAGGATCCCCGAGACTTCACCAAAGCTGAGCTCGCGTACATACCGAAACCACTGCTGCTGAAACATTGGGGCGAAAAAATAGAAATTCTGTATGACAAACTACCGGAACATCTGAAGGTTGACCGTGAGGTCTCGTCGTACATGCCGTGCTATCAACATCTCATCAAACCGGGTACAAAAACACAAATTGACGGTCGACCACCAGCTCGCCGTGACTGCCACGGATGTCATTGAAAATTACGGATGAACAATACATGTTTGTTGGACGAGAATGGTAAAATAAAACAGTTTTTTATGAAACTAAAAATAACGAGTATTTTCATTTACCGTTGTTGTAAATAGTCGTTTAAATTATTAAATTTTTTAATTAACAAAAATTTTTAAAAAAAGCTACGTGAAGGGGTCTCGGTTATCGAGGACTGGGTGGGGAAACCAAATGATGGTGGGGTGCAGAATATTATTTACCGCGAGACCCAATCTTCTTATCTTTCGTAAGTCCCAAATCAGCTGTAGCGATGGCCGGCTACATACCGACGGTTGACAACCGATCCGCTTTACCGATCACCGATACATTTTCTGCTAAACCGACTGTCAACATTCAATCTTCTTTACCACCAGTCGGTAACACGATCACCGACAGCAGGTGACGTATCGGTAATTAATTTTCTGCTGGACCGACTGTCGACATTCAATCTTTTTTACCGACGATCGGTAACACGATTATCGATAGTAGATGGCGTATCGGTAATTTTCTGTCTGACCGACTGCCGACACCCAATCTTCTTTACCATCAGTCGGTAACACATTTACCGACATTAGATGGCGCATCGGCAATTAAGTACGAGTAAAAATCCGGCAGATGGCGCTGCGACGCTGCACCAATCAGAACACCAGGATAGGTGGACTGGGGGTGGGGACTGGTGGGGACCAATCAGGGATGGGGGCAGGGGTGGTGGGGGCTGTGGGGGACCAATCAGGAACGGGGGTGGGGGAGTGGGGGTAGACACGCCCCCTGGAAAAACCAATGAGGAAGCAGCAGGGGAGGGGGTAGTAGTGGGGAGGGGGCGGGACTTGTCTAGACACGCCCCTGGCGCCAGACGGCCACGCCCTGTCTTTCTATAACGGTCCCCTTCTACTGATATAATTGAATTACCTGTTAGTACTATGCTAGGGGTGGGCATACCCGTGCAACGTTCTACGATATTCCGTAATATAAATTGAGCATCGAATGCCTTGGCATTGTGTGCAATACATACTATATTGCGAAATTCTGTAGAAGGTCGCACAGCCAAATTTATAAACTCTGTAACAGGATTTTTGTTTAAAACAAACTCGCGCGTACCACACCACTCGCAAATGTTTAACAGCTGCTGTTCTCCCGCAGATAAACAAATTTCGCACAACTGTTGTGCGACACAATGCGTGACAATGTGCTCATGGACATCACCCGATATACCTGTATATAACGCATCTTGACGCGTTTCAAAATCATAAAATATAAAAAGCGTTTCAGGGTGTTTTGCAGTGGTTGTGGGTTCACGTTTTTCTTTGCGTTGTTTGGCTATTTGCATATAGCATCGCTCGTTGAACCCGTGCGAACAATGGCACAACCGACAAAAACCAACACCGCATTTGTGTACGTCGCGATCTCCGCGTATGATTTTTTCACAAGATTTACAAACACGGTATAACTCGCAAATAGACCTTCGTACACCTGTCATGACTTTTGTATGTCTTTCAAGAGGTTTCCGATGGTTGGCGAAACACACAGCACCGAAGAACGAGCGACCACAATCGTCACACGAGCGCTCATTGTTTACAGGTCCTGCAGACGTTACTGCTTGCGCAGTCGCCGCTACAGAACCAGGTACGAGCTCTTTGTCGAGTGTTGGGACAACCTCTGTAACGCAGGGTGGTACACAAAAGCACCGGGGACACTTACTTGTGCACCGATGCTCCGAGACACGGCGGTAAGATTTATTGCAGGGTATACAATAATTCTTACCACCCGCTGCACCCATTAGATTGGTAATAGGTGAATAGTGCTTTAAAATAACACTATACGCTATATTAACAATCTCAGATGGGGCCCTTATTTCAAAAGACGAATAGCCATTGAAAATCGGCGGCCCACCGCTACCGAGGGTATCCCAATCGTAAACTACAATTGCAACCCTTGAAGGTGTGAGGTACCGTTGGAATTTCTGTATTTCCGAAATACCACAGCCTTCGTCAGGGATTTGCACTTGAGCCTTTTCAACTAGAGCACGTGCTTTTTTACGCTGGTCTGGCGACGCCTTATGCCTTATAAGGTTCCAGGCTTTTGTCGACGCTGCACTACGGTCATGTTTGTGTTTATTGTTCGCTAGGGCTACAACGAGCGACCGTGGAAAACACAAATTGTCATCGTTTCCAATAACATAAACCGATTTGCTCTTCGCCATAGATACACGTATCCCTCGACCACTCGGTACTGTTACGTATGTGACCGTGAATCGCAGCGTGTCAGATGCAGCGAGCACTCTTGAGCTTTGATTCACGCTACACATCAAACCCCATAGCTGGTCGTCGGTGAACCGTGATATAGGTCTGAGTGATACCCCTGCTGCACCGTCAACCATCTCATCCGTGACGAATCCTACACCTATCAAATCCGTATCATCACGATCCTTAATGAAATGATGATAAATATCGCTCACTGCATTTCGGATCCATGTGATGGGGTTTGTAGATGCCGGAGGTGGCACTAACGCGAGATCAACTTCCCGTGCTAAAACCCCAAAACGCTTTAAATACCGATTTCTTTCCGTGTTTACGATTGTAAAACGATTTCCCGGTGGTAACGTGATGTTAATATCGGCCAAGTACGATTCAACGATGTTTTGATTAGCCCTGTTTACGTTTTCAATGGTTTGATCGTTGCGACTACGTTTATTACCGCCTGCTACTACGTTTGAGAACCTCGGTCTACTACTACTACTACTACTACTACTGCTAGTACTATGAACGCGCCTACGAATACCGCCGTCACCTACCTGGTAGAAATGGTCGTGAGGCGTGTCGAACTTCACAGGGGATCCCACTCTTGAGGAGTCTTCCGAGGCTGCCGAACACGACGATGATAACGCTGTCGATGACGATACCGATGACGATGACGATGCTGATGATGTTGATGCTGCTGATGTTGATGATGCTGCTGATGTTGATGATGATGACGATGACGATGACGCTGACGATGTTGATGATGATGATGATGACGCGTATGCCGTGACGCGTGGCGTACGATCTGTAATTTGAGTAATTACTTTTCAGATGGTCCAGCACAGGTCTCGTATAAACGAACGGCAATCAGATCGTCGTCGTCGTCGTAGGGGTCGGATTCAATACCGGCATCTCCAGCCGCGTTGAAATACGGTACAGTGACCAACCGAGCCACCTCCTCATTATTAGGTATAAAAATACCCCTTTCATGAGGTGGTGGTGACTCGGGGCTGTCCGGTATTCCGGCCCCCTTACGATCTCCAAACCAGCCGTGTGGCTGTTGCCATACGAGCAACTCTGAATTTATAAAATAATTTTATTATATATATGTATATAAAATTATATTATTATAAATAATATAATTATATTATTTATATATATATATTATTATATTATAATAATATAATTTTATATACGTATATATATAATAAAATTATTATATTATTATTATATATATATAAAATTATATATATATTGTTACGTCCTGGGTTTTAACGAATGGACGCAACGACGGAATAATATTTTATTTCCCCCATTTTGAGGCAGAATGCGCTGCCTCGGGATTGGGGCACGGTCGACTTGTCGAAATATTTTATTTTTTTTTCCTACAAAAACCAATGGGTTTACTCACCTTAAAACTAATTTGGCGTCGTTCCCCACGAACTAGTCGAGGACGACGAGGGGACGCTCGTCCGAGTCCGAATCCGTAGTGTCGGAAAAATTTGCTGGCCCCGGTTGCGGCTGGTGAGACGACGATGATGTTGACGGTGCCGGTTGCGCCTGTCGTTCCTCGTCGGGACGGATCGTGCAGCGTTGCACGACCATAGGCCGAATAGCCGCTACAGGAACCCGTTTTAGAGTTCGCCCACCCGCGCCGTCGGGCCAATCGCGCAATTGTATCGATACGTTGGCTAATCCTCTGTTAGGATTCGGTGCTATTTCCACGTTTTCTAACGAGGATCCTTGCGACGTTTCAGATTGCTTTTCTCGCAATTGTCGTCCCGCGCGTTTACGGGTTTTGCCCATCTAAATTATTGGGTAATTAGGAACGGTTGGCGAAAAAGACCGCTGTCCACTTTCCTTGTGGTCATACGGTATTTCTTCAGAAAAAAAAATGGAACCCGCGTGTAGGACCCTGAGGTACCACGCGGATTCGTGAAATAAAGTGGAACGGGAGGCGTGCAACTGTTAGTTGACGCCGCGCTCCCTAGGTAAAGATCCCCCGGCGCGAGTTTCCAAGCGCCACCAGGGTGTAGAGTGCCGCAGACTCGCAACCAGGTGCGGGACCAAACAACACGTGATCTGGAGGTGCAACGAGGGTCGCGCTCCAGATCACCTAGTCAGAAATGAAAAGCCAAAGGCCACGGGGGCCCTACGACCAAGCGTCGCACAAAGTAGCTAGCCCACGAGAGAGAGATCGCGGCAAGCTCGGCGACAGAAAACAGTAAAGTAGGCGGGAGTTTAGGTATACACAGTTAGAGGATCGGCGTCCACATTGAGGGTGGGCGCGCGAACCGCTTGGAAGAAAAATAGAACCCGTGTGTAGGACCCTGGGGTACCACGCGGATTCGTGAAACAAAGAGGACGGAAGGGTGTGCAACTGTTTAGTTGACGCCACACTCCCTAGTTAAAGGATCCCCCGGCGCGAGTTTCCAAGCGCCACCAGGGTGTAGAGTGCTGCAGACTCGCAACCAGGTGCGGGACCAAACAACACGTGATCTGGAGGTGCAACGAGGGTCGCGCTCCAGATCACCTAGTCAGAAATGAAAGACCAAAGGCCGCGGGGGCCTTACGATCGAGCGTCGCGCAAAGTAGCTGGCCCACGAGAGAGAAATCGCGGCAAGCTTGGCGACAGAAAACAGTAAAGAAGACCGGGGTTAGGAGATGTTGGGATTTCAGCGGGTGGATCTATGAAAACCACGGAACACCCTTGTATAATACCGTTTTTTATTGGAACGCGCACAAATAAAATGTTTAAATGCGTGAACAAATATTAAAATTCTTAAATGCGCGAACAAATGTTAACTACGCACAAATAAAAATGTTTTAATGCGTGAACAAATATTAAAATTCTTAAATGCGCGAACAAATGTTAACTACGCACAAATAAAAATGTTTTAAATGCGTGAACAAATATTAAAATTCTTAAATGCGCGAACAAATGTTAACTACGCACAAATAAAAATGTTTTAAATGCGTGAACAAATATTAAAATTCTTAAATGCGCGAACAAATGTTAACTACGCACAAATAAAAATGTTTTAAAAATCCGCGAACAACTATAAAAATACTTGAATCCGCGAACAATTTGGAAAGTACAATTTTGATGAGCGATATAGCTAATTTAGAGGTACGATGTTTTAGAACTGCCCGCACGGTGAGGACTGCCTCTTTTAAGACAACGACTCTGTATATTGGGTGGCTAAGTGCCCCTCCAGTCGCCTACTCTCAAAAGTGCAGAGTTGCGAGTCCCGCGGGTCTCTATCTAGATTCTAAGAATCAGAACAACGGGCCTCGCAGCCTCACCGGCCTGTCAGCGTAACCCGGCCGGGTGTCGGGCTTATCGCTTCCGTTCGACGGTCGCCTGGACCAAGCACCGCGGCCCGGCACGTGGGATTGCTTACGCTAGCTTAAAGATTTGAAGCGGCTACTCGCCAATGGATAACATTGGAATGTGGCGAGCAACCTTATCCCGTTTAGGGTGCGAGAGAGGCTGTGCATTGCCACGACAAATACAAAGTCATATTCAATAACCATGCTTGGCTCTAGTCGTGGGACTAAACAAAGTCGCACGGGTGGTTATCGCGCGATGCTTTGCTCAGCGTTTCTCGCTTATACCCCAGTGGACGGCTAAGAATATGTCTTAATGTATATGTGCATGCACGTATTATACATATACCTACATGCATCAAATACAGGGTGCGCGTATTGGTTACGCGCATACAAAATGTATGGATAATTATACGCTTAAAATATGTATTAATAAAAACATATTAATATAAAGTTATATATATATAGAGAGAGAACAGGTATATATCTGTTCGTATTAGTAATATATGTATAAAAATGTGTAAAATACTGGTAAAAATATTTTTAAAAATTTCGCGTGGAATATAGCGGGGGACCAGGACGTAACACCTCCCTCCTTCAGTTGGATGCCGTGCTTGGGCTCTGCATCCTCGAGGCCACTAGGCGGGCATAGAGGACTGGGTCCACGCCTTCGAGCGTAGCGGATGGGATCTTCGGTTGTTGATCTGGTCGAGATTCCCGTGGGAGAGGGGTAGGCATTGAATCTGTTGCCCTTCCGTTTCCGTCAGCCTCCATAACTGCGGGTGTCAGTTCTCTGCGTCGATGACCGATGATGAGCAGGAGTCCTGTTATCGAACTCCATATAGCCCCCATCAAATGCAGGCTCCAACCGTATATTGAGTGGATGGCGTAGCCTTGGATACAAGTGTCGACTACGAATTTTATCAGCCTGATCACTAGAAATATTCCGATAATTCCTGCGCTCGCGGAGCCGAACTTAACGAATCCGTTCCAGAGTCGCGTAGCGGCGTTTTCAGCCAAGTGATTGAGGGTTTCCTCGTCGAGGAGTCCTTTAATAGAGACACTCCCTGGTGGAAGGTTGTAACCCGCACTTCCTCGTGCGAGGTTGTTTAGTAGTGCTGGTTTCTCGGCCGGGAACATAATCCTCTCGCGGAGTTTGTCCACATCCTCTTGGGTGTAAATCCCGCTGGTAGCGAGGTTACCGGCTGATTGGTATTTCCACGTGGGCCGAGTCATCGGCTCGAGGGTACGTGGAGCCACGACTTCTATCGGTTGTGGTGCGAAGCGGTACCAAGTCCCCTCTATTTGGTACTGAGTAGGGACCACCGGGTCGCAAGTCACTATAGTTGCAGATCTCACCAATGTCCTTGTTGTAGGTGACAGGAAGAGCGATTCGTTTCTGTAAAGTACAGGCAGTTCCTGGTAGCAAGTTTCCGTACGACGTAGTTTGCATTCGACGGGAACGCATTTAATGATGTGAGCCACTTCGCCCGCAATAACTGCCATGAAACCGGGTCCCTTCATTACTGCGAAAGCAAATTTTTCGGGGAGGAGAGTAGCCGTTGTCAGGGCGTTCTGGAGAATTTGCCTCTCTAGCTCGCAACGTTGTCCTATAACATCCTTGTACAAGTTTTTCATTTGTTTCTTCATGTGTTTCTCGATGTACACGAATTTGGAATTGATGTAGGAGAACATGTCCAAGTTGTTGACTGCTATTTTCCTTTTTGTGGTGAACGATTCTCCTTTCCGCCCCTCAAGGATGAATAACTTCGGGTGTTCGGTGTTTGATAGGACGTATCCGCAAACGTGATATTCCGAACGTTTAGCCAAAGCGAAAGTTGTAGAGTCCGACGTGAGCGTATACACATCCGGCAGTCGTGAACCCTCTTCAATGTCCTTAAGTTTAGTAGCGATTCCTTCGTACAAGACATCGTACCTATCGAAGTTGCACGCGTCTAATGGTGCTATTTTCCAGTATGCACTGTTTCCATCGATATCCATGCAATGGCCTTCCGAGAGTCTACACTGCGTTCCCGACAAGAGACTAATTTTGCCGGCTTGGAGGTTTACCACTGCGCGGTATTCGAAGAGGCTCACTTTTACTGTTGCGTGCACCACGACGTCGCTCCATGTGCCAAAAGGGTCGCTGTACTGTGTTCCTGCGCATTTGCCGTCCATTGAGGCCGAACCCGCCAGAGTGACGCTGCGAGTAGTGGTGTCGTTGCGACGTAGTCCTACGATTTCCGCGGCGAAGCCCAGCCGAATTATTCCTGTTTCCTGGAGGCGTCTGCATCCGGATTCGTCCATGTCGTGAATGTACTGGTGCAATCCATCGTGAACGATTGAATTGTGAGAGTGCATTCCGCAGTAGTTTATCACTCTGGTTATTTCGATTTTACACTGGACGACCATGGTTTCGTCGAATTCCGACAGCTGTAGAAGTTGAATGTGAATTTGCGTTGGTTCAGGGTCTCTCGATGGCACTTGGCACTCCGCTATTCCCTTAAGCGAGAGGGTGGTGACGTTGAGGGTAGACCCGCTACAGTCGTAGCCAATTAGGCCCGTCGTCTCCATTATTCCAATGCTCGTAAGGAGCATCATAGCGAGTGTTCGTAACATCCTGGAAAGAGACGGTCGTTAGCTTTTACAAATTCTCAATTTGTTTGAATGGATAATTTTCGGTCTCCCATTCAATTTGATTTTTACGTTTCCGCCGCTAAGACTTTCCAGTAAGGGATAAGGTCCCAGATACTGGTCGGCAAATTTTCCTCCCTTGGGTTCCTTGAGAACGTATACCATATCTCCTACTTTGAAATTTTGGGGATTGATTCGCTGATCATAATAGTCTTTTGACCGTTCTTTGGCCCTTCTAAGGTTTTCCGCGGCCATTTCCTGTAACCCTTTTATTTTTGCGAAAAGGTCGTGGAGGTAGTCCACGTAAGTTGGACGTTGGTTTTCTTCTATCCTGTCGTGGTTGGATGGCTGTCTGGCTTGCCTGCCAAAAATAAGTTCGTGCGGCGTAAAGCCCGTGCCTTCGTGACGACTAGTGTTGTAGGAAAACATTGCCATTTCCAACAGTTCCTCCCAGTCGGTGCGTTGGTTGACAAATTGTTTCAAGTATTCTGTAAGTACATGGTGAGAGCGTTCTACCGAGCCATTCGTCTGTGGATGAAAAGCCGTGGTGCGATAATGTTTGATCCTAAATTTTCGCGCCACGTCTTTCATGAGGCTGCTGCAGAAGTTGGTGCCCTGGTCCGTTAGCAGAGCCCTGGGCGCTCCAAAACGAGAGATGAAGTTCTTCGTGAAGGCATCCGCGACATCGGTGGCTGTCGTTCGCCGTAGAGGAATAGCGACTGAGTATTTCGTCAACAAATCCTGGATGGTGAGGATACTGGTGTAACCTTCTTCCGAGGTCGGGAGAGGGCCCATGATATCCATCGATACCTTGTCGAAGGCGCTACCAGGCGTGTCGGTTAACACCATCGGTTGTCTGGTTTTGACTCGAACCAATTTCTTTAGCTGGCACCCCTGGCAACCGTGAATGAATTGTTGTATGTGGATCTTCATGTCCTTCCAGAAGTAGTTCTCGCGGATCCGCCAATATGTCTTGTTGACCCCTTTATGACCTCCGATCAGAGAGCTATGGCATTCTTGGATGATGTCTCTTCTTTCTTCGTCGGGTGGTACTCGAATTAAATTTTTACATACGGTCAAACGCAATGGCTGGTCCGCGAGGTTATTTCGCAATAATTCGATTACAGTGTTCCAAGGTATTCCGTCTATTTCCTCGGTTTTTGCTATACTAAGCGATTTTATTCTTAGTTCCATTACAAGATCCCTCAAGGATTGTATTGCCTCCGCGAGGTCATCTACGTGAACATTCGCGCGGAGATCGTTTTTCACCGGGAGAGCGACGTATACCTTGGATTTTACACGGGTTGCGTTTACTCGAGCTAAGTTAAGGTGTTCCTTTTCCGGGAGATTCCCTGCAGCAAACAAATCTTTCGCGCCGACATCTACAGGTTGGTTCTTCGTCGTTGTAATATACACTAAATTGTCGGCACGCATGCTAATATTATCGCGAGACTCGATGATCGCGAAGTCGGGAGAATCCTCTTCAATGACCGGGCCATCGTCTTCACACGAGGAAGCGTCAGTTGATTCGGATTCTACTTCTGCGATTTCGCCGTCGTCGGGTGCCTCCTCAACACTATTTGACGGGCCGGGGGAGGACGAGGGGGAACCAAGCGGTGAGCTCGCCTCACATGTGGTTTTCGCGGGCATGTTCGAACCTTGCGCGGCCTCCTCCTGCATTCTAGCTCTTTTCGAGCGGGTGAGTGTACGCGTGCCACCTACCGGTTCGTCGTCGTCCTCTCGAAATCTAATGGGTCTGACCAGGTGGACCGTCTTAATTGGTACGGGAGGGTTGCGCGAAAGGGCGTCGGCGTTCGCATTCGCTGATCCCGATTTATAGAGGATTTTATAATCGTAGTTTCTGAGCTTGAAACGCCAACCAACCAAACGATTCGACGGATCTGTTACCGAATCTAGCCAAACTAAGGGTTTGTGATCGGTAATTAATACAAATTCCCTACCATATACATATGGTCTAAAACAACTGACCGCATAAATTATTCCTAGACATTCTTTTTCGATAACCGAGTAATTGAGCTCCGCGGGCGTTAATGTCCGTGAGGTATACGCAATTGGTCGGTCTTTTCCGATCTCGCCCTGGCTGATCACACCTCCGATAGCGTGCGCTGAAGCGTCGGTTGTAATAATAAAAGGTTTTGTAAAATCCGGGTGCTGGAGCACCGGTGATTTGCAGAGTATTTCGCGAAGTTTAATAAACGCTTGTTCCTGACTCTCCGTCCACAAAAACGCGACTCCCTTCTTTAGGAGTATTGTAAGAGGTTTCGCAATACCCGAAAAATTTTCGACGAATCGACGGTAGTAACCAGCTAAACCGAGAAATTGCTTTATTTTCGTAGGTGTGTTCGGCCTAGGGTAGTGTCTGATAGATTCTAATTTTTTCGGGTCTGGTCTGATACCATCTTCGCTAATAATGTGGCCCAAATATCCCACTTCCTTTCTGAGAAATTCGCATTTGTCTGGTTGGAGCTTCAAGTTTGCTCTACGCAGTCTTTCTGCCAATCTCTGGAATTTGAGCTCGTGCTCCTGGAGCGTATTCGCGTAAATGACTATATCGTCCAGGTACACGAAAAGTTCGATACCCTGTAAGCCGCACAATACACGATCCATTAACCGTTGGAACGTGGCGGGGGCATTCTTAAGCCCAAAAGGCATTCGCGAGAATTGATAATGACCGAACGGCGTTGAGAACGCCGTTTTATGCGCGTCTTTGGGATCGACCTTAATTTGGTGGAACCCGCTTGCCAAGTCAAAAACAGAAAAATATCGAGCTTGACCTAATTGGTCGAGAATTTCAATAATATTTGGGAGAGGGTAAGCGTCTCCTATAGTTTTATCGTTTAAGTGCCGATAATCTATTACCATTCGCCATCTCGGTTTTCCGTGCGAATCGGGTTTTTTCGGAACGATCCACAACGGTGAACTGTATGGAGAGTCGGAGGGTTCTATAACTTTGCCATCGATCATTTCGCCTACCTGCCGCGTGATCTCGTCCTTGTGAGCTGGAGGAAAGCGATACTGGCGTTTAAAAACGGGTTGGTCGTCAGTCGTTGTTATTTTATGCGTTATTGCATTAGTAGTGCCCAAGAAGTCTTCCGGGCAGTAAAATAGATCATGTGTCGCTCTAATTATCCGTTCAACGCTACTCACCTCCTCATCATTAAGATGGTCGAGGCGGAGCAAAGATTTTAATAACTGTATTCTTGCCTCATTATTAACCGAGGTTGCGGCGGCGGTTTTTACACCATGGTCGTGTGCGCGGCCTTCCCCACGTGGGATGTCCTGCGCCCTTATGGGTTCGCAGTTACCATTGGGGGATTCACCATCCTGGTCATGGAACTCTTCAAATGGCAACAAGGTTACCGTAGGTACGGTGAGTTCCACGCCTTCTTCGGTGGTGTTAAATGCCTTCAAATACGCCACTCCATTATTATTAGTGACTACCGTTTCGCCGATAAAAATTCCTTCGGCTACATTTAAACGGGGTATATACCCTTCTTTAATTTCGGAATTTCTGACGCGAACGTGATATATTTTACTAGAACGAGCAGGGAGAAACACTGTCTCCTGTTTTTTAAATGGTAGAACATTATCTTTCCAACTGACGGCCTCTCTATCCCAGTCTATACTGGCTCTATTTTTGCCATGAAATTCTGCACCAAGGATTGCGTCTTGATCGATGGGAAAAGAATTTTCAACTAAATGAAATTCGGTATCCGTACCGAGTATATTAATGTCGGTGGACCCCTTGGTGTACACGGGTCCCTCTGAGATGCCTTGGAGGCGTAAAATATCCGAGTCATTAACCGGGACGCTACATTTTAATGCTTTTTGCTTTATTAAATTTGGGTCGGCTCCGGAGTCGACTAGAAACTCGCTTGTTTTTGCTAATTGGGGCGAACTTATGTCTACCGACGGGACGAACGAATGTGTTTTTAGTCGGACGTTTGCTGTACGGACTGTTCGGCTACTTGAACTACTCGCACAGGGCGCTCGGGTTGCGCTTCCGTTCGGCGTGCGCCTGGGGTCGACGAACGAGCGGTCTCGTTTCCCGACGCCTTGCGTTTTTCGTCATGTTCGCGCTTATAACAATTGTTAATTTCATGCCCCGGTTTGTGGCAATAAACGCAAGTTTTTGGCGGAGGTCGCGTTGCTAGAACCGCGGTCGCATCGCCCGTCTTTCCTGGATTAAACGGTGGTCGTTTTTCGGGAAATTTTTTCCAGCAATTTTCTGAAACGTGACCTGAATAGGAGCAATGTTCGCAAGACACGGCTTCGGTTTTCGCGGTTTTTACCTGTACCGGGGGCTTCGGAGTCGGTAGTCTAACTGGCGCGGTCCTGCCTTTGAAATTTTTATCATCTCGTTCCAAATCTTTTTCGACCGTGATGGCCTTAGTATAGGCCTGGTTGAGGTTTTCGTACCCTTCAAACCTCAGACGGAGGCGAAAATCTGGAGGCAACCCCATAATAAAACATTCGAGAGTGTCGCCCTCGAGATTTCTTTTTTGTATGGGCGTCAAGTGCCCGCAGTTCTGGGTTTCGCCTTCTATAATGGCCGAATGCAAGTCTTTTACGCGGCTGATATAGTCAAGGACGTGCTCAGTTCCACCCTTCATTACGTTACCGAGTTCGCCCTTATACTGATTTACAGTTTTTACTGACCCAAAAATTTCCTTAAGCCGATCTGTGAATCCCGTGACCGTCCTGAACACATCGTCTTCCACGGCGGTATATGCGCGACCCCTTAATTTGTTCCGTAATAACCGTGCGAAAGTAGGCTCGAGGTGAGGCGCGAGTAATTCTTTCGCGCGTTTGCAAGCACGAGCAAATTTTAAAATAGGGGGGGTGTCCCCATTAAAAATAGGTACCGATTCGAGCACATCCTTAAAAGATAATTGAGTATTTGGACCTTCTCTAGCAGGGGTCGGGTGTTCGAGTATTTGTACCTCAGACAAGGGCCCTATTCCTCGTGTCGAGAGCAAAGCTATTTCCTCTTTTAATGTTTGAAAATCTCGGGTTAATTTTTCTACCGCGTCTTCGGGTTTATGCTGGGGAGCAATAGGTTTGGCCTCGAGGAGTCGGAGTTCCCGTTGCTGGATATCAATGAGGCGTTCCTCGTTTTCTATTTCTCGTTCTGCGAGTTTAGTTTCCCGGATTTCAAGGGCGCGTTCGCGTGAGTCTACCGCGAGTTCGCGTGCACGAGATTCTTGCTCGCGATCGTTAAGTTGCCTTTGTTTGGCTATAAGTTGGTCCTGTAAGGTCATCAACTCCTCTTCGGATAAATATTTGGGTGGAGACCCGTCGCCCGGCGTATCAGCTGTGTTCTCGTCACCCATTGCGACTAGTTGCACAACGGCGCGTACGGATAATTCTTATTTCGAGCTCGCGGACTTTCGTTCAAAAGGAGGAGCCGGCTCGACGCAATATACGTTCAGAGACGCCGATGTCCCATATAAGGTTTTTCATGCAATGTACAGAAAACAGTTAAGGATGGTTTATTTTAATGAATAACATTAACAAAAGGAGCGGGAGGGAAGCGGCATAGCCTTCCTTGAGCACTTTCAAAAATAAATCGCGACGAAAGAGAAAAATCGCGATGAAAACTCGACAGAAAACTGTATCCTAATTTTAAAATTTTTTTATTTCATTTATGATTTATTCATATTTGCAGGGCATAACAACCTAAATTAAAGTTTTTCAATTTATTTGCTAATTAATTCGAGAATTGAATACTACTCAAAAAATAAATCGCGGCGATACCTTCTCGAATCAAGACTTCCAACCAACGAGGCCTCCAAATCCAATCATATCAAGACAACCGTCATCATCATGAAGGAACTAATCAACGAGAACCATCAAAGGAAGCAGGAAGTTCATCGTCAAGACTTAAGACGCCAGACTTCAATCAACAGTCGAAGACTCCATCCACCACACAACGTTATTTCGCAAAAATGGATAACCCCGAACGCTCTATATTAAACGGGCCTTCGATGGACTTCGAAGGAATTATCTCACCCAATGGGGACGTTATTTCGACAAAGGAGACTCGATAAAGCATCGAGACAGAAAAATAAATTGCGTCCCTGTTTAAAGTTCAGGACGACTGTTTCAATCAAAATTCGGTGCCATTGGAAATTGTGTTAATATAAACCATTACTGTTTCAATTTAACGAAAAAGTAAAAGGACCGGTCTATGCTGTTCCGAGGGCGGGGAAAACGTCACTCAAATGTTCAGACAGATGGCAAAGGATTTCACGCCGTCGGAGAGACTGGCGCTTGGTAAAACATGGGAAATTTATTTTGGCAAGTAGACCGTGATATCCCACCGCTGCCACCAAAAATTTTACTCCTGTTACGTCCTGGGTTTTAACGAATGGACGCAACGACGGAATAATATTTTATTTCCCCCATTTTTGAGGCAGAATGCGCTGCCTCGGGATTGGGGCACGGTCGACTTGTCGAAATATTTTATTTTTTTTTCCTACAAAAACCAATGGGTTTACTCACCTTAAAACTAATTTGGCGTCGTTCCCCACGAACTAGTCGAGGACGACGAGGGGACGCTCGTCCGAGTCCGAATCCGTAGTGTCGGAAAAATTTGCTGGCCCCGGTTGCGGCTGGTGAGACGACGATGATGTTGACGGTGCCGGTTGCGCCTGTCGTTCCTCGTCGGGACGGATCGTGCAGCGTTGCACGACCATAGGCCGAATAGCCGCTACAGGAACCCGTTTTAGAGTTCGCCCACCCGCGCCGTCGGGCCAATCGCGCAATTGTATCGATACGTTGGCTAATCCTCTGTTAGGATTCGGTGCTATTTCCACGTTTTCTAACGAGGATCCTTGCGACGTTTCAGATTGCTTTTCTCGCAATTGTCGTCCCGCGCGTTTACGGGTTTTGCCCATCTAAATTATTGGGTAATTAGGAACGGTTGGCGAAAAAGACCGCTGTCCACTTTCCTTGTGGTCATACGGTATTTCTTCAGAAAAAAAAATGGAACCCGCGTGTAGGACCCTGAGGTACCACGCGGATTCGTGAAATAAAGTGGAACGGGAGGCGTGCAACTGTTAGTTGACGCCGCGCTCCCTAGGTAAAGATCCCCCGGCGCGAGTTTCCAAGCGCCACCAGGGTGTAGAGTGCCGCAGACTCGCAACCAGGTGCGGGACCAAACAACACGTGATCTGGAGGTGCAACGAGGGTCGCGCTCCAGATCACCTAGTCAGAAATGAAAAGCCAAAGGCCACGGGGGCCCTACGACCAAGCGTCGCACAAAGTAGCTAGCCCACGAGAGAGAGATCGCGGCAAGCTCGGCGACAGAAAACAGTAAAGTAGGCGGGAGTTTAGGTATACACAGTTAGAGGATCGGCGTCCACATTGAGGGTGGGCGCGCGAACCGCTTGGAAGAAAAATAGAACCCGTGTGTAGGACCCTGGGGTACCACGCGGATTCGTGAAACAAAGAGGACGGAAGGGTGTGCAACTGTTTAGTTGACGCCACACTCCCTAGTTAAAGGATCCCCCGGCGCGAGTTTCCAAGCGCCACCAGGGTGTAGAGTGCTGCAGACTCGCAACCAGGTGCGGGACCAAACAACACGTGATCTGGAGGTGCAACGAGGGTCGCGCTCCAGATCACCTAGTCAGAAATGAAAGACCAAAGGCCGCGGGGGCCTTACGATCGAGCGTCGCGCAAAGTAGCTGGCCCACGAGAGAGAAATCGCGGCAAGCTTGGCGACAGAAAACAGTAAAGAAGACCGGGGTTAGGAGATGTTGGGATTTCAGCGGGTGGATCTATGAAAACCACGGAACACCCTTGTATAATACCGTTTTTTATTGGAACGCGCACAAATAAAATGTTTAAATGCGTGAACAAATATTAAAATTCTTAAATGCGCGAACAAATGTTAACTACGCACAAATAAAAATGTTTTAATGCGTGAACAAATATTAAAATTCTTAAATGCGCGAACAAATGTTAACTACGCACAAATAAAAATGTTTTAAATGCGTGAACAAATATTAAAATTCTTAAATGCGCGAACAAATGTTAACTACGCACAAATAAAAATGTTTTAAATGCGTGAACAAATATTAAAATTCTTAAATGCGCGAACAAATGTTAACTACGCACAAATAAAAATGTTTTAAAAATCCGCGAACAACTATAAAAATACTTGAATCCGCGAACAATTTGGAAAGTACAATTTTGATGAGCGATATAGCTAATTTAGAGGTACGATGTTTTAGAACTGCCCGCACGGTGAGGACTGCCTCTTTTAAGACAACGACTCTGTATATTGGGTGGCTAAGTGCCCCTCCAGTCGCCTACTCTCAAAAGTGCAGAGTTGCGAGTCCCGCGGGTCTCTATCTAGATTCTAAGAATCAGAACAACGGGCCTCGCAGCCTCACCGGCCTGTCAGCGTAACCCGGCCGGGTGTCGGGCTTATCGCTTCCGTTCGACGGTCGCCTGGACCAAGCACCGCGGCCCGGCACGTGGGATTGCTTACGCTAGCTTAAAGATTTGAAGCGGCTACTCGCCAATGGATAACATTGGAATGTGGCGAGCAACCTTATCCCGTTTAGGGTGCGAGAGAGGCTGTGCATTGCCACGACAAATACAAAGTCATATTCAATAACCATGCTTGGCTCTAGTCGTGGGACTAAACAAAGTCGCACGGGTGGTTATCGCGCGATGCTTTGCTCAGCGTTTCTCGCTTATACCCCAGTGGACGGCTAAGAATATGTCTTAATGTATATGTGCATGCACGTATTATACATATACCTACATGCATCAAATACAGGGTGCGCGTATTGGTTACGCGCATACAAAATGTATGGATAATTATACGCTTAAAATATGTATTAATAAAAACATATTAATATAAAGTTATATATATATAGAGAGAGAACAGGTATATATCTGTTCGTATTAGTAATATATGTATAAAAATGTGTAAAATACTGGTAAAAATATTTTTAAAAATTTCGCGTGGAATATAGCGGGGGACCAGGACGTAACATATATACAAAAGTAAAAAACATTTTTACTTACCATTGTCTGAAACATCATAGTCGTCGGCGTTGTCGTCGTTGTCCTCAACCTCTGTGGACGCCTCATCGATGTTGTACGGCCTTTGCATTATATGTTGCTCCACTAACTCGGCGGCCTCTCTGTCACGGTCGTCGGCGTCGGAGCTATCCTCGTTCGCGTCCTCCACCTCATCCACAGCGTTATCGTCGTCGTCGTCATCGGTGCTTTCACCGCCGACTGCAGACACGTCGCCGTCGTCATCATCGTCGTCGTCGTTGTCACCCATGTAGGCATCGTCATCTTGTTCGTCTGCATTATCAGTATCGATAGTTCCAGACACCCCTGCTTCAGCGACATCCATTTCATCCTCCGTTGTATCGGTGTCGCTGTTGTCACTTGAACGTAATAAATTACGTCGTCCTGTAACGAAAATTATTTACTATTAGAAATATTATTTGTCAACATGTTATTTAATAATACACGTTTCAAAACATAATATACAATTCACAACATGTTATAATTCAAAACGTGTTCACTACTCACCATAAAAATTATCGACTCTCATTACGAGGTCCCGCAGTGGAGGGTGAAGCATCCCTCCATGGCTCTCTAGATGTTCCACAACGAAACGTTGCGCAAACACCGATCCTGAGAAGGCACCCCTGTTGAAGGCTGTAGTGATACCTTTAGCACCACCTTGACGTAGCATTCTGGTAAACTCCGTCGTCAACCGATCGAACGTAAAGTTGGAGATATGAGCAAACCACCGTACCGTATACCGTCGCACAAATCGTCGATCGTGTATGATTAAAGCACGAGCCGTTGCACGCACTACTTCCAGAAGTGAACGACGCGGAAAAACCATTTTTTAAAACCGAGATAAATTGAAAAATACAAGAGCAAAACAAAACTGTGGTTGCACTGTTACGTTTCAACACGGATTTAGACGAAAATTTTGATGCCGTTTGCTTTTATATTTTGACCATAACCCCCTCTCTTCTCTAGCTATAAATGCATTTTGACTTTTCACCCTATACACCGTATAATCTAAAAATGTTAACGAAAGTTCTTTTAAGAATGGTAAAAGCTGAAGTCTACGATGTGACCTGATATATATACAGGGTTTACGGTCATCCCTGGTGTCTATTCATAAAGATACTTTCATATCATATTATGCATTACACAATCCTGTGGTAACCATTTTGAAAACCCTCTAAATACGAGTCTTCGTATTCTCACGTTTACTATACCAATCTGTTGGTGAGCGAGCATTAGTCATTTGAAATTTTTATACATCTGTTCACAAGCCAGTAAATACAAACTCTCGTACTCCTCTACATTTTCGAAAGCAACCTGTATTGTCAGAACGAGCATCCCTAATTTATGCGTACACCTGCACTTTCTGTCTAGAGTAACGTAGACTTGTTTACATAACAGTCAATACAAGCCATCGAACTCCTTCATTTTCGGTAGCAGTCTGTATTGTCAGACCGAGTATCCCTAATTTTAATGTATGTATACACCTACACCCTCTGTCTACAAGACAGTGCATATAACGTCTTGGACTCTTGCATTTTGGAATCAAACTGTATTGTCAAAACGAACATACATAATTTAAAATATTCATCTGAACAGTCTGTTTACAATGTGACTAATACGATGCTAGCCGAGGGTCGCGCAGGAAGCTGTACACCTGTTTTCATCCGCCCCTCCATTCAATAATATACAATACGGTTATCCATACTTACCTATAAAGTGATGCACAGGCCCGTGACACGCTAGAAACCACAGCTAGGAGCGATAGATTTCAGACCACCATCTCATTCGTCAAATTTACGCGTGTTGCTTAACATGAGTTCCGCCAATATGGGTGTGACCACCATGTATCGACTTATATCTGCCGATGAGAAGAAACATCTCGAGATGCCGCTGCTTCTTGGTACAACATACAATCTGAATTATTCAGAAACAAAGAAGATAAGTGTGGGACTTCAACCTCGTATAAACGGCGATGTCGTACCGATCATCAAGCTACAGAATAATAACTCATCGGGAGGAATCATCCTCGATATTACTACCTGGAGTAAACTACAAGATGCACTACCTGAAATAGACTCATATTTCAAGGAGTCTAGGAATTATGGTAAGCGGACCGCTTACCGTACCCCAAACACCCTCAAATTTGGAGACTTCGAGGTACACTTTACAACATCGTTCGGGTCCAAAGCCATTGTGTTCGATCGGTGCATTGATGAGCCTACCACCGAGGACATTGTCGACCACTACGAAGAGAGTCAAGTGGAACCTCCGCCAGCGAAGAAGAAGAACATCGATTCACCGGCTATAGTGATGCAGAAGAAATCATTTGACGGATTATGTGCCGCAACAGTATGTGTCGATGAGCGCTTGAGACGCCTCCAGCGCTACACCTCTTATGTGAAAAACTGTATCGAAATTCTTTGTGCTGAATTACTCATTCATATACCCGCTAAAGAGTTAGCCAAATATGTGGATCAAGTGCGCGTTAGAGAACTCGTAACGCATAATAGCTCTAATCTATGTGAGGCTGTACGCCATCGAGTCGATCCTTCATTCATTGAATATTTCGATATACTGTTCCTGGAGTTGAAGGTATTTTGTATTCCATTCATAACGCATGAAGTGAAAAAAGCACTCACAGACATTTCATTAGTAGCTACAAATCCACTCGAATAATAATAAACGGAGAACGAGTGTACAAACTAGTTAAAAAGTAGTATTTAAGCATTGACATAATAACACATGTTTATAAAAGATAATAATTAATTTTACTACTTGTAGATGATAAGGTAATTATTGTATGACTTTGTATTAATTATGTACGGCCCTGTCTCGTTGTCATCATGTGTTTCGCTTAATCTACATTAGAGTTATTAAAACTGTATACATAATGCTATTGTCAATAAACATATTTGTTCTTCAAATGTTTTTACCTATTATTATTATTACTATTAACATCAATAATGGGGGTTTTAAAAGTATCGGAGGATTTATTTTTAATTGGTGGCAAGTAGTAAAAAAGCAAAACCTCAGATGTGTAGGACATGACCGGACACAAATCTTTTTACCGATGTCAAACTACAATCTTCTTCTTCTTTTTCACTGGTAGGGCCCAATCTGCTGTGTCACATGTAGGGCCCAATGTACTTATTGATAGCTGCACCAAACCTCCCACTACCGCCCGCCGGTAACATACCTCGTGTCGAATATTTACAATAAATAACTCTCCGGTAACGAGCGTCCGACAGATGGCCCATGTGTCGTCTAGGTGGCACGTCAGTCGGGGGCTCAGGGTGGGGCGACTAATCAGATGCAGGAGAGAAGTGGGGGTGTGGAGGCGGGGGACCAATCACAAGCCAGCAGAAATACAGATAGGCCACGCCCCCCTGTCTCTCTATCTTGGACCCTCTCTACTGGCTTGTATTGTAATATGACCCAAAGTAAAAATTGAATTTGTTGTTATTATATTAAGTTGTAAAATTTCTCCGTGATTTATAGCGATATGTTCATTTACAAATTGTTTCTTTAAAATATTCGGTCCGGCTCCCGTATCAACCATAAGAGTGATAGGGGATCTTACTTCCGATGCTGTTATCGTAACCGTCGGAACACTACTTTCTCGATGCAATTGTATATTAAAGATACGGACTACTCGCGGTTGAGGGTCGAAGCTGCGATTGAAATAGTACGGATCGGATGCATGTTTAGCGGAGTCTCCCTGGGCGCACCCGTACTCGGAAGACCACTTCGGTTTCCCGTACTTCCATATGTTGCTTCGTTCTCCCTTCGAGCGGGACACTCACGGATAAAATGACCGGGTTGTTTGCAATAAAAACATGGTCCTGTTAAATTCATGGAATTATTATTGAAATAATTAATATTTCCGCGATTTTCCGATCGATTGTTATTTAAAGGCTGAGAATGATTGTTACGATAAGGACAAATATGGGCCCCGTGGCCTTCTTTTTTACATATTTGGCACCGAATATCGCTAGGATTTTGGTATCGGAGATTGACTGGTACCTGTGTTTGCGGTAAAGACATTAGTTTGGGGGGACTGAGGGTGATTGAGGACATCTATTCGCTGTGTGTTGTTACGTCAAATCCGCGCGGTGTTTTTACAAGAACCGACAAATTTAAGACGTGTGAGGCGTTTCGGCGTGAGTTTTCCGTACTCTGGTCAAGGAGAATAAATTCTCCCTTTACCACACCTGACGAGAAACACCGAAGACGCAAGCCCCCTTTTGAGTCTAACCTTTCGGAAAATTACTCGGGACAGGGCTAAGAATGCTCGTTGATTATTCGCGTTAACCCGTCACTCGTCTCGATAAACTAAATTGATAAATTACCCCGCGGAGGAAGGGATTTTAGGTGAGAAGGGAAGTGGTAGGTTACTTTCACTTGGGGAGAAATTTACAGAAATGTCAGATAAAATAAATTAGAAAAAAATTGGGTTTGTACTTACGTTTGGTTTTCCTGGTGAAGTTGTTTCGCTGGTAACCGATGCGTGGAAGGGAAAATTAATGGCAATCGTTTGTAAAAGAAATCGTTATACTCGATGAATCGTGAAGCTGTTAGATTTTATTCAAATAACCGAATAATTGATACACGTACGTTCGCTATTACCGTGCGCGAGCGATCGTTATTTCTCGATACAATATACTTAACGCGATACTTGTTGTTCGATAAAACAGTAAAATGAAATAAACAGTGTGGACTTGAACAAAAACGGCAGAAAACAATTAAATTCAATTTCCTCTAAGCTTTAGATAAATTCCGTATGGTTAAAAATGAGAAAAAGTACATTCAAACCATACTTAGACCGTTCGACCGTTTTTATTTTCAGTACTCACTCTGGACTTTGGCTGACTCTACAGGGTGGGGTTCCTCCGCGGTAATTATCGCCAACGGGCTGTCTACTGACTGCTCGGCGACTGACTGTACTATGAACTACAAAGTTGAAATGTCGATTTGATACTCTCCGTTTCGGGCATTTTCCCGTCCTTATATAGGTCCTGGAGGGCTTAATTTTCTATGCGGAGGGGGTTACAATAGAGCTCGGACTTTGGACTTTGTCGAAGATCCAATTTTTTCTTTCAAGCTGTGACGTCGTCGTCGTTCGATTATTTTCTTGAGTTGCATGCGAGGCGATACCACATGTCGCGAAGTGGTTGAAGGATTATTCCTTGCTTCGGTGGCACGCGTAAAGATAGAGAGAGAGAAAACGAAAGAAAGAGAGAGAGAGAGAGAGAGAGAGAGAGAAAAGCGCCTCGGTCAGGCAGCTAGGTGTCGAGGGTTTCGGGCCACGCTGTGCTGTAGATCCGAGTCGCTTCCGCTGTCCCTTTTATGACTAATACCGAATATAGTTCTTCGATAATGTTAAACTTATTTTAATTCTTAATAATGTGTAACGTAAATGGGCATATATAACTACTATAGTAACAAACTGTCTATGGTTTTCATATCCTCTCATGATCCTAATTGTTTAGTTAAAACAATATATTGGCTTTTCAATTTCCTATAATGTTAAATTTTTGGCAATTATTTCTTGTATCCTTTTAAGTAAGCATTTCTCTTCTGAGTTCATAATTCATTATTTACTATCATAATTTTAGCTCAAAATTGTTCATCAGTATAAATGATTTTATATCAAAAGGCTGCTTACATTCACACTGGGTCACAAAGTATGTGTTCTATAAATATGTATTGTTGCGAGGGAACTCTCCTCGTCTTATGGTGTTAATACAGAGAGAGACGGGAAAGACGGCATCGTCTCGGGTGCGACCCGAGCTTAGAGTCATCTTTACTATCTACCCAATGACTAATATGAATCGTCTTTTCTTATTCTATCCTATTTTAACTCTGATTATCTGTATGATATTATTGTTTAGCTCTTATATCGAACTTCCGTTTAAATGGTTTGTTCCTTTTAAATTATTGATTTACTTATTAAATATATATATATATATATATACCATAGTTTAAATATTTACTTCATAAGAAGTCCAAATCTTTGCTACGATTGCGTTTAAATTTATATTTAAACGTTCAGAGATTCTGAAGAAATGCCTTTTGGGTTTTTGGTGTTCTGTAATCAAAAACAAATTCCAATTTCCTTTCAATACCATTAATAAGACATAGGTCTTCGTGTAATATTTTTGTTCATTGCATTATTCGTCATCGGATATAAGAACTTCCGAAGCAACGAAAACGCTGCTATCCGTCAGTTAGTCTATCTTCGTGTAATATTCCTGTTTATTGCATCATTCGTTGTAGCATCTAGGGACTCTCAAAGCAACGAAAACGTTGCCACGGTAGTTAGTCTATCTTTGTGTAATATTTTTGTTTATTGCATCATTCGTCGTAGCATCTAGGGACTTCTAAAGCAACGAAAAGGTTGCCCCGGCAGTTAGTCTATCTTCGTAAGCCAGGTACGGTATATGACGGGGGAAGGAAGCGACCACCCGACAGTCACCAATAGAACACGCGGACATGAATCAATTAAAGATTTCGATGACACGCGCCGCCAATGATATCCACCGGCCGTAGAGGGAAAACTCTTGATACGAGATTCAAGTCCCTCTACGCTGGCCGTTTAGAGTGGGGCAGTGGCCTACCAACTCTTGGTTTTTCGTTGTCAAGTACAGTGATGAACCTGGCCGTCCGTTCCTGGCGCGCACCATGTGTCCCCACTGCCCTGCCTCGGCGTACCTGCAGGCCTCACCCCTCCCGCCGTCATTATACCTGTATAATCTCTGGTAGCTATAGGACTCGACAACGATGTAGGTTTATGATCTTCTTTAAAAGAAAGATAGATATTGGAGCATGGTTACGTCAGGACGTAACACCTCCCCCTTTAAAACGATTATTAGGAGAAACCTAATAATCGAAATAACGAATGTACAATTACTTCTTTTTGTTTTTGCAATTAGTAACTATTATTATGTTTTTCAATGTACTAAATTGGAATCTATCATTGGGGACAGCTTTCATTGTCTCTCTTTTGAATTTACTTGTAGCAAAGAGATGGTGGACATATATATACGCATTCATTTTATCGTTTTTTTTTCTAATATTAATATGCGTAACTTGCTCTGAATACAATTACTGATTAATTACACACTCGTAGGGATCTATTTCCCGGGTTAATTTGCTTTTATATTAAATTAATGGATTATTTCCATTATTAGACTACTTGGTTCTGTTTCAGATTTCTTATCTGCTTAATTATTTCTTAATAAGATACTTTCGTGTTTTTTTTTTTTTTTTTTTTTTTTTTTTTATGTATTGCTAAATATATATATATAATTTTTATCATACGCTTTTGATGCATCGTTGTTAGCGAAGAAGCTCTTGAAGTTCTTGAGGTTCTTGAAGTTCTTGAAGTTCTTGAAGTTATTAGAACGTTTGAAGTTCTAGTGGTTCCTGAAGTTCTTTGCGATGTTGAAGCTCTGAAGTTCGTGAAGTTGTTGAATTTCTTCGGATGATTGAAGTTTTAGAATTCTTGAAAGTTTCGATGGTCTTCAGCGGAGTAGTCATGTATAATATGTTTTATGTGGTCCGGGATAGGTGCAGACTTCTTTCTTCTGGTGCCGCAGGAGTGTGTAAGTGCGGTTCGTTTGAATATGACAGTTTCTTCGTTACTCCGTAAGTGCAGCTAGGAAGCTCAAACATGAGGGAGAGAAGACTTCTGGGCAAAAAAGGGGATCGTCCTCTTGGCCTTCGTCGTTAACTTCTTGCTTAATGTTTCCTATGTTAAAATTTATAACTTTTTCCAGTGGGTCTTGACTTGGCGAATTCTTTGAAAATTCTAAATTTTCTTGGATTTGACGAGGTTCTTTGCATTCTTCCAGAATTTTGTCTAGGTATTCCGGTAAAGTCGCCATTGGAGGGTTCTTCAAAGCCTTCACTAATTCTTGGAACTCAGACGTGGTGAGCAAAGGTTCGAGTGTACTTATTTCCGTAATTTTATCTGGGTTTTCGTATAGATCTTCCGGTGGATTTTGATTTGGCGATTTTTTTATAGAGTCCAATACCTCTTGAAACTCAAATGTGGAAAACGAAGGTGTGAGCGTGGGTGTTTCCTTTTTTTTCTCTTGATTTCCGTAACGACATTCCGAGTCTGGTTCTAGGTCTGCGGGTTCTTTGGACAATAGAGAATGGTTGGGGAGTTCTTTATTGAGTGGGAGTGGAGTGCTTGGACCAGGGAGTTCGGCGGAGTCAATATTGGATTTTTTAATTTTTATGGGTTTGGAAATTCCTTTTTTTCGGTTTCTAATAAATATGAATTCGCCCTCTTTGGATTTCTTTGTTGTATCGTATTGGATTTTGGACAGGTCTTGGCTTGCGGGGTTAGGGTATTACTTCTCCAGACGTACTTAGTTTCTTCTATCTCGATGGCCCTGGGCTTTCGTAGTGCAGCTGCGTGTGCCCATATTCGCAATCGTTCTTTCGGTAATAGTCTCCACTCAGGGGGGACCCATGCGGTCGTCATTCCTTTCTTGGGGGTTTTTATGAATAGTTTCCAATAATGCGTCAATTTTTGTAAGTTCAGTGTTTCGTTCAGCGGCTCTTGATTGATACGAATGTGTAATTGCTCAATAGGTAGTTTCCGGGTCCATGAACATATCGGCCTAATAGAATCCGGCCAACCATGCTGGCCAGGTATTGGTATAAAAGCCACATTTTGCCATGTGGGAGCCAAGATGTTATTGGTCCATTGGTATGGTATCTGTCCGATGACAATTCTTTCGAATGGCCGACGGCGTAATTGAGTTATCCAGTGGTCCAAAATCGCTAGTTTAACAGCTTTCCATTCCGGAGGGACGTAGAGTTCAAAATTTCTTCCCGCCGTATCTAGTCGGATTATGATTTTCCAATAGCAAAATATAGTCTCAGTACCGGGTACCGGGGGATTGGATTGAGAGGAGTGTTGTCGAATGGGTAACTTGTACTTGTTGAGATCCCATAGTTCTCCCTTACTTCTTCCATTGGAAATTGGTGGCATGTTGGTGCTGAATCAGGTAACAACAATTAGGTATTATTGATGGTTCTTGTTTGCTATATCCAACCCTTTTGTTAGTATTGTTATCGTGGTTAGTGAGTATAATTGACTATTGTTAGCGATAGCGTTATTATTGTTATTGTTATTATTATTAACATTGTCGTTATTATTGCTGGTTGTCGTTATTCGTTCTTTTATTCATATCTTCCTTTTCTGTGGGGATTTCACCTGATGATGTGGAATGATTTTTCAAATCTGGGTAGATATTTGGAGGTAAATCAGACGTAGATGGTCGTAGATCGAGGAACGCAGGAGGAACGGACGGCATCTTGGGTAGTATACATGAATTTTTTGTTGCCCAAATGAATGATAGAGGACGACTTGGATGGCTGCGTTGTTTGTTAGGGGGTAGTGGACGATCATCTGGAAATACTTGTTGGTTTTGATTCTGGCCAACAGGAGCGGGTTTCGGATAACGATTTTCCTTCAGTGTGTGTATTCGAGGATCAAATTCAAAAGTTACATTTTCGAAAGGATATTCTGGATTCCCAGCGTTAGGGGGGGTCAAATTCTGGTAAGTGGGAATGGGAATATTTTTGTCTTCGTCAGGTGAGGTCGGAGTTCTGGCTCTCTGCTCCTTCTTTGTTCCCTTATTTCCGGGGTGTTGACTTAAGTGTAGCAATAGATAGGTGACGGAATCCCAAATGGATCCAAGAAGGTATATAGACCACCCGTAAATAGTGTGTAGTGCGTATCCATGGATGATGGTGTCAAAAATAAATTTTATTATACGACTTATTAGAAGCATTCCAATTAAACCAGCACTAATGTTTCCAAATATCGATAAGTAGCCCCATGTCTTATTCCAAGTGTTTTCGATAATTTTCTTCAAAGAGACTTCGTCGAGTAAATTATAAATTGAACCACCCTGTGTAATAGTGGGTTGTCCGGCTATACCTCGGGCTACAGAATTAAAAATAGCAGGTCTTTCGGCAGGAAACATTATATGATCTCTCAATTCATCAAGGTCCCTTTGAGTGTATATGCCACTGGTGGCCAAACTGTGGGGGTTGCGATATTGCCAAGTTGGTGCAGTAAGGGGTTTTACGACTGTTAGAGGCATTGCTTGTATAGGATCGGGATTAATGCTATACCAGGATCCATCCAGCATGTACATTGGGGCGACTAGCTTGTTACAGGTAATTTGCATTCCTAGCTTCGTTGATATGTGAGTGCGGGGTGACAAATAGAGGGTATTGTTTCCAATTTGTACGGGTAATTGATCGTAACACTCTTTTGTCCTAAGTATTTTTACGTCTATTGGGATGCATTTAATGATGTGCGCGACTTCTCCGGCTAGTAGGGCCATGTAGGCTGGTGCTTTCATCACATTGAAGGCAAATTCGTCGGGAGACCGCTTGGCAATAGTAAGGGCATTCTGTAGTACTTGTCTTTCTATATTACAGCGTTGTATTAATATATCGTGGTACATTTGTTTCATTTCTTTGCGAATGTGTTTTTCCACGTATACGAATTTAGAAATTACGTAAGAAAAAATGTCTAGGTTATTTACGTTGACTACCTCTTTTTTTATAAAAGGATTATTTTTTTCAATTTCTACAATAAGCAGTTTGGGATGCTCGGTACGTATTAGCGTGTATCCACAAATTGAGGTTCTTCCTTTGGCGGTGAGGGCGAATACAACTTCTCCCTCAGACATAGAATAGATAGTTTGCCGAAAATGAGTGTGGACGTCTACCGTTTCGTCAGCGAGTCCTTCATAGAGAAGTCCGTACCTATTGGATTTACAGGAGTCTTCGGGTAGGGGATTCCAGTATGTATCGCCGCCGTCAATATCGATGCATTGGCCCTCATTTAAATCGCATCTTACTCCTGATTTTAAATGTATTTTATTGGATTCTACACTCACTTCAGCTGTGTAATCCCTTAAAGTTATTTTTACTGTTCCTTGGACGATTACTTCGTCCCAGTTACCATAAGGGTCAGAGTAATACACTCCCTGGCAACTTCCATCAGGATCTATTTGACCGGCTAATGTCACTGGTCTAGTAGTGGTGTAATTACGAGGAATCCCTGTAATCTCAGTTTTTCCGACCTTCAAGGAACCATCATGATGCATTTGTCGACAATTATCATGTGATACTGTATCTACGTAAGCGTATTCCCCGTTAAGTACTTCCATCGTATGTGAGAACATGCCACATTTATGGATTTCTCGATAGATTTCGACTTTACATTGAATTACTTGGATAGAGCTATATTGATTAATCTGTAGTAGTTGTATAAAATTTTTTTGTAACGTTAACTTCGGATTGGGGAATATCGCATTCTCCTACCTCTAATAATGATAAGGTAGTGATGTTGGTAGCAGCTCCTCCACAATCGTACCCGATCACCCCCAACACAGTGGACAGGCAGCAGAGAAAACACAAGCTCCATAGTAGTGGATACGTAGGGTTCATCTGTAAATTTATAGGTGTTGGAATTGCTGCGGAAAAGCTTCCGATCATAAATTTTTATATACTGGAGAATGCGGGGAATATTTGCTAAGGCAATTTGTTCCTCGCCGTTAATGGTAGAAAAAATTTTTGGAGACTGGAAAGGGTTGCGGAGTGGGGAGTTGCGAAGAGTTTTTGATTCTTCACCGCGTTGGTCCGGTGGGGTATTCTAGCGTCGCTTGTCAGCCTGTACGAAACTCGTTGATCATGAGCAATTTTAATCGGGAGTGTTTTATTTTTCGTTGCAAGGCAGCGGGACTGTCGGAATATACCTTCGTGCTCCGTGGTTTGCGAGAAGAAGATTTGCAATGGCTAAATTGTGAATTCGTGACAAACCTTTCAAGGGTTCAATGGAATCTGATTAGTTTCTTGTTCTCCTCATTGAAATATTACGTGGACATGGGGTAAGTAATTCGTATTTGTGTGATGTGTGTGTATTCTTCCGGATCGCGGGTGCGTGTTATGCTTTGACACTTTATGTGTTTTTCAGGTGGGCCGTTCTGCCTGGAACGGGGGAGCGCGCGGAGGGTTTATATGAATTTCCCGACGACGACCTTGTTCTCACTCGTCTTTTGGATTTTGAGGACTCGGAGATTCCACCGTCGATTTGGTCGAGATCGCTCGGAACCACGTTGGCGTCCATCTCTCGAGAACCCTGGACGGATGAGATGTTAGTTATCCTGATCGAAGGATTAGCGCTTAAGCGGTCGGAGCCCGAATCTATTCGTAGGGCTATTACATGGGGTTACATGATGAGGATCCGCCGTGGTTTTTTAAAAAGTGATTATTTTCAATCTATTATTATTATTATTATTATTATTATTATTATTATTATTATTATTATTATTATTATTTGCAGATCAACGCGTTATCAAGACAACCTTCCTTATTTGATAATATGACAAATTTCATTCTTATTCGTATGTATTATACCTACTAAGAGGAAATAAAGAATAAACGGATGATTAAATAATTAATTTAAATTATTGAATTCAGATATACATATATATATATATATAATTATCTCTTTTTTTTTCTTTTTCGAAATAACTTTAGCCGGCTTGGGTTTACCTTGGTCCGTTTGGAAATGAGGAAGCTTGTATAAATGCTTGGTTGATAGCCAAAACTATTATCACGTCTTCCAGGCGGGGGTTTACCAGGTGTTCTTGTCGAATGAGGGGGGGGGGGGGGAGAAAACGAGTAGTTTTATACTATAGTTCGTGTTACCGAGTCTGAAGTCTGCTCGATGAAGTTAGAGTAGGGGTTTTGTGTTATTGTCGTGGTTACAGCCTTGGGCCGTCCCGGTGGTGGGATGTCGTAAATATATTCTTTTGAGGGAGTATTCGAGTTATTCAATGGTTTAGGATTAATTGATGCAACGGGGATGGGTAAGGATGGTATTTGGTATATCATTTCTTGAAGGCGTATTCCGGTTTCCGGAGTTTCCATAGATACATAGCTGTTAGAGGCATAGTCTTCCTCTATCCCTGGTACTGTTCTATATCCTGCGTAGGTTTTGCGGAGAGAGAGAACGCAGTTAATTGCAACGAAGAGACTCAGTACAGTCATTAGAATTATTCCTCCAAAAATGAGAATTTTGACAAACGTTTGCTGCTTAGTTATAGTCAGCTGGTGAGTATCGGCTTCCGCCAGGTAACATTTTATTTCGGCTAGACTAATACCGAATGGTAAGGATCCCGATTCTGTCAGGGGAAATGTTGTAGGTGTCAGAGTGGACCAGGGGTCTGCTTGTAGGTGCAATTGAGGTTTCTTCAATAGAGGCAATAATTCTGTGATGTGTAGCGGAGTCTTGGGTTGGGGCGATTTTCCAGGTGTTTCCTCAGACAAAGGTGATCCCAACATGGTTACGTGGTCGTTATTAACGAAGCATCCTGGGGATATTCGCATGATTCCTCTTCCCCAAATTTCAATTTCTTGAATTTCACTGTTGCAGTTGACGTACATTTTTTTCGGTTCTGGAAGGGAGTATAACCATTCCTTGGTCGTCTCGAGTTGCTTCCAGAAGGGGCTCTGTTCTTTGATAATTCTGATATTGCAGTCGTCATACACCTTGCTATTTTCGTTATTCAAAATCATCACTTCGCATATTGGGTGAGAAATAGCGTCGAAAATTATATAATTTGGTGTGCATATTTGGTAGGTGTCTAACCATAAACATTGTTGTAACTCCGCTGTGCCAAGCAATGCATATTTATCATGTTCTTTGGAGAGCATCAAATACGTAGCTCTTGGATAGACATATGCTGTTCCTTCCGTGGTGTTGCTGATGATTTGGGACATAGGAAAGGGGTTAAGCTTGTACAGAGAATACAGGTTAGGGTTTACCAAGGGGATGTGTATAATAATGATAATTTTTCCATCGTAATAGTTTGCTGAAACTCGAGAAATTCTTGATATGGTACTTGAGTGTATATCTGTTAATGGTATCGGTACAGCAAATCGTGATTGACAATCTTTTATGTCTCGAATAACCGATTCCCAGGTAGCAGGGTTCAACAATTCTGAGTGGAGGAGTCCTAATTTGGCGTAGTATACGATGTCCGTGAGGGTTCGTAGACTGGTGAGGTAAGCATCGGCGACCAACTCAACGTTCTTCCTCCATTCCAAAAGACGCGTTGTGTACAAAATGCGGGGGTTGTTTCTCGTAAATACTTCTCGTGCCATTTTCCAAGTTTGGTTATGAACTAATTCCATAACTTTAATTCGGGGATTGATTGTTCGAAATTTTGAGTTTATTATGTGCGTTCGATTTTCTAACAGGATCATGATCTCTTTGCGTTCTGATTTTACATAATTAATTTGAGCATTATAATAGTCAATTTCGGTTTCAGTGGGTGTCAAACTCAGTGTTTTACGAGCTGTCCCTATAAAATCCAATGGTATTCTGCCCGTGTCAGCAAAATTACTGTATCCTAATTCCCTGGCGAATGACAAATACTTATTGATTTGAGTGATCTTATATTCTATATCTTCCTTATTGATATAAGTATTGCAATATTCGTATAAGAAAGGATAGCAATCTCTTTCCATGGTGTCTAGTGGTAGGTCGGCAAAGCAGGGTTGATGATTTTCGAGCGGTTGTAAATCCAGATAAGTGACTAATTGCCATTCTGCTTGTATTAAGTACGTATCTCTTTTAGGTTCGTAATATAGTCCCGCTTCGTCCTCTATTTGTTTTAGCTCGATGTTCGGTAGGCCCATACCTCCTTTGAGGGTGAGTAGGACGAGGATGAGCAACATTTCCTCGGGATGTCAGTCCTTGAATCACAAATATTACAGCTGTCACACACACACACACATATATATATCTATTGGTGTATTAGATGCAATATATATATAATGTGTTTCGGGCACTAGTGCGTTTAGTGTGAATGCGGAGTGGGGGAGTCGGGGTTTTGGCATGGGTGTACGAGGGTGCAGTTATTAACACCTCTCGTTATTAAGTGAACCGGCTTGGTTAGGAGGACTTAAAAATTACTGGGAGGCTAGAGGGGGTAGTGTAGGTCTTTTGAATATACGGGATTAAGAATGTGGGGTCTTGGGAGAGGAAACAGCTCAGTTCGAATTCGAAGCTCTTCCTGTATGATTTTTTTATTCTTGTACGTTCCGTCGGTGGTGCTAGATCGATTCTTCTGTTACTTTACGTGTGGTATCTTTGAGATGGCTCATTCGTTAGACTATAATTTACGTCGTACGTTGGTGATTTATATAGATTCGTTGATGGAGTATCAAAATGATAGCTTCTTTTGCGACCCAGACCGTGAATTTCCCCTACCGAGGAAGGATTATGTGCAATCACTACGGCGGATGTTGGTTCATTTAAATCAAATCGGGTGAGTCTGTGATGACGTGATAATATTCTTTGTTAAAATAACTTGTAGATTTACTTTTCTTTATTTGATTATTTTGTGGAGGAAATCGAGTTAGAACGCAGTTGTTTTATTATTGTTATTATCATTATTTTGACTGTTGTCTAAAAGAAGTATATAAAAAGAAAAAGGAATTAAATTATTCGTTGCTGTAGGTGGGAAGAAGTGCCTCTCGTAGGAATTGAGACTTTCAATTTGCGACAATTATTTGAAATGGAACCACTATCGGTGTGGCTAAATGTGGGATCTGCAACACTGTGGGTCCCAGAACATTATAATATTGACGGGAGCTGGTTGGCGACTTTGACGAAGGAAACTTGGACAGTCGAGATGTTGAAATTTGTACTGGAGGGGATGTCGCAAGGATATCCGGAAGAGTCTAACGCTTTCGAGGCTATATCTTGGGGGCGGCGACAAAGAAGGTTCTTGGGCAATGAGTAAGAAAAATTATGGTTATTTTGCGTTGGTACTATAGTGCTTACTTAAAGATATACGTATATTTTAACAAATTATGTTAAATATTCGTATTTTTATTCTAGATGGGTGGAAAACGAAAAGACGTTGGGATTAGAACTTCTCTTTGGTTCTAGTTCCCCTCCGAGCGGTGTATCGTCCCATTAACCGGGGAAGCCATGAGTTCTTAATTTTTACCTTGTAATAAGAAAGAATGAGGTGTAAAATTTTTGAAGGAGAAAAATAAACAAAAATATAAATATGGATGAAGAAGAAAAAAATTTTTCAAATGCAAGCATGCAATTTCTAATTTGTTTTGGTTTGTTTCCTTTTAACGATTAGTGGGAATGCATGTCAGAGTGTGGGTTACTTCTAAATGGCATATATCGCATGTAGTTTCGTTTCTTTTACAACCAGAACACAGATTAGGGTGTAGGCAAGGTATGAATATGCCTTCGCCAGGTTGCAGTCGGCAACATCGACATAGGTCCAAGTCTAGTAGCGTGTCACTAGTGGTCGTTATTGACAAAGATGATAAATCCAGTGTTTCCGACCAGGGAGTCGGGGGTCGAAAGAAATCGTTTCTGTCAACAGGAGAGGGTGGTGGGGTAGTAGGACTACGAGGCGGTGGATAAGACGTGGTCAGAGACCTACCTAGGTATTGAGTGGGTGGGGAGGTCCCCAAAGTCATATGCAGGTACCGACAACTTGGGTACCAAAAAGCATGCTGTTCCCAAGGATCGTCTTTAATTTCCCAATTTCCCATCGCCATTCCACAATGAAAACACGTTACTTCGTCTTCTTTTCCCGAAAAGAAGAATCCGGCGGAAGCTAATTGTATAGGGTCTAATGCGTGAATTTCGGGCCAAAAAGTGAAACTTTCTAATCGTTTTTTATAATTTTCAAAAGCTGGATATGATGGGGTCAATGAACTTCTTATAGGAGGTCTGTCGTCGTGACAGTCCGGGGTCGCGTTGACTCTTACTTCCCGTCGAGAGTCGAAACGTTCCTTGTCGCAAGGAAAAGGAATCTTTCGTGGGTCCACTCCGATGGGTACGTTTCCGCAGGGGATACTTCGTACAAATCGGCATTGTTCTTGCCATCTACTGTGATCCTTCATAGGGATATCACCTACTTCCCAATTTTTAATAATCACTCTACAGTCAAAGCAACTAACTTCGTCATCTATTCCAGTATAATAAAACCCTGCCGCAGCTAGTTCTACGGGGTCTAAAAATGTAACTGGCCAATTATGATAGCTGTCTAAACGGACTTGTTCAAACAAAAATTTTCCACGTGGCCCTTTTCTTGACATGATTAAGGTATGAATATGCGCAAGATTCGCAATTTATAGTTAAGAGTAGGAAATGTTATTATTATTAATATTATTATTATTTTCGTTGCAACTATCGTTGTTATTCTTAATCTATACGAAATATTATTATTATTACTTTATTTTAATTTATTTATTCTTTTTTCTATGCTTAATTATGAGGATTAAATTATTTATTGATTCCTAAAACACTAAGGTATATCATATGTCGCGACTATTGTTATGAAAGAATTATCCTTACTGTTTCTATAAAAATTTATTTTTATAAGACTATCAATACTATTAGCATATTACTATCGTATTATTGAAGTATTATTATTATTATTATTATTATTACGTACTTTTTACTAACTTTACTTCTGTTTTTCTTTTGTACGTTACCCCTTTAATAATTTGTTGCAAGGTCTCGAATCCGGTCGTGGTAATTTCCAGAGTTTCCCAGTCTGTCCTTAAAGTAAAAAGTCCAACTTGTTTACTTTGGAATACTACTGCGTTCTAGGGTCTATGTTTGATCTACTGAAAAACCAGGCCTTTTCTCAATAGTAATACTTCCACATGGTTGGTTTAAGTGAAATATCATATTTCCTAAAATTATACTTGATTCTTGTTATCAATATTCTTATCGTTACCTATTAGGGAAAACATATATGGATTATTAATTAAAAATATATATATATATATATTTTTTTTTCTTTTTTTTTTTTTCATTTAGTAATTTATTATTCTTTTGGGTGTAACTTAATACTACCATATAGATGTGACTGATTAATTTTATAGTCATGCAAATCTTTAATATTCTTAAGTTTGTTACTATAGCGTTAATACTTTACTAGTTGAATAAATATTCCTTAATGAAACTTTATTATTCCTGAATCAACTTTAATTTAATCTAACCTTTACTTTATTTCATTTTATTTATTACTATTAATATTGTTATTATTATCATTAAAATTTTTATAACAACAATCACTAAAGATAGAATCTTACAATGGAATTTTTGATTTCCTTAATCTATTTGAGTGTACTATCACGTCTCTTTTTGGAAGTTTAATACGTACATTGCCTTTTGTTAATATAGCTGTTATTTCGTGTGGACCAGTGTAATGGTCACCAAGTTTTCCAAGGTTTAGGTCCTTTCAACAAAAATACTGGTTCGCCGATTTTAAATTCGATCGGATTTATTTTACGATCTTGATATTGTTTCGATTTTTCCTTGGATTTAATCAAATTTTCTCGACCAAGTTCTTGTATATCGTGAATTTGCGTGACTAATTGGGTTAAATAGTCGTCGTATGTAGCAATTTTCTCCATATCCGATGGTGACATCCCAGAGGGGACTCGGGCTATTTTTCCGAACAACATTTCATAGGGTGTATGCTTAGTACCTTCGTGTACATTTGTATTGTAATTATAAATAGCCATTTCGACCCATTCGTCCCAATCGCTTTGCTTCGTTGTAAATTGCTTGAGATATTCTCCAAGTGCGTGATGAGATCTTTCTAATGATCCATTGGATTGGGGATGAAAAGCGGTGGTTCTAACTTTCCGAATTTTAAACAACTTCGCTATTTGCTTTAAGAATTTACTTAAAAAGTTGCTACCTTGGTCAGTAAGCACTGCCTTAGGCGATCCAAAGTAACAAATGAAACGTTTGACAAATATTTCTGCAATAGTTACTGATTTTGCATTAGGTATAGGAATAGCTACAGAATATTTTGTTAATTGGTCTTGAATGGTCAATATATACTCATTTTCCTGTTTAGTTTTCGGTAAAGGGCCTACTATATCCATAGCAATTTTATCAAAAGCGATGGCAGGAGTATCCGTTATGATCATTGGCTGTTTAGTTTTTACGCGAATTAGTTTCCTTAATTGACATTGTAAACATCGTTGAATATATAATTGAACGTCAGCTTTTAGATTTTTCCAGTAATACTCGTGACGGATTCTATTGTATGTTTTGCTGACACCTCTGTGTCCACCTATAGCTGAAGAGTGCATCTCCTCAATAATTTTTACCTGATCTTCTACGAGGGGTTGTCTAACTAGCCCGTTACAAATAATAATTTTTACTTCACTCTGTGCAAAAATTAATCGAATTTGTGCGATAACATTTTCCCAAGGTATATTCAAGATAAAGTCTGATTTTGCGATACTAATAGTTGGGAGTGATAATTTGTCGATTAAATGTCGAGCATTTTTCAATGTTTCTACTATGTTTCCTAAGATTAATGTGGGTCCTTCACCGGAATCGTCGGTGATTGGTAGGGCTATATTGAATCTATTATTTCGTTTTGCAATTGATTGAGGCTTTTTCAACTTTAAATTTTTTAAATGTGAAAAATCGTTATCATCGCGGAGTGCTATCGCTCCTCTATCAATAGGTTCACATTTGGTAGAAACAAAATAAACCAGATTATCTCTACGAGTATGGAATAAGTCGCGTGATTGTTTAATGTTGGAGGCTATAATCCTTCCTTTGGGAGGCTCACGAGTTTTTGTTGCTTCGAGTTCGAGTTCTTCGTCGCTCGAGGACTCGGTATCGCTTACTTCGAGAGGCTTAGGGGTACGTTTTCTCTGAGCTAGCACGCTCGTTTCGTTTCGGGGGTTACTAACGTCGAGTACAGTTTCCTCCGTCGACTCTTTGTGGCTAGAATAGGTGTTGCTTGCAGATGTTTCTGGATATACTATAGGCTCAAACGTACCTGGGTTATTTACCGAAGTATCAGGTAAATCCACCTCGTCTTCTATACGCGCCTGAAACGTTTCGTGGTCGGATGATATTTCGAGTGACCCATGAGGAAAAATAAGTTCCGTAGGCTGCTCGTTAGAGTCAACAGATTCCCGATCCCAATTACATTCATCTATTTCGTAATTCCGTAATGTATGATTCTGGTAATTTTCCATAATATCCTCATCATCGTCAGATTGTTCTTCTAATAATCGATTTATCTCTGCATCCGTCAATTGATGCTTAGCCTTCGTACGGTTGCCAGTTAAGGGATTTATTTGAATAATAAAAATACCGTCATTCGCGGTTGTTTCATCAACTGGATTTCTCGAAAGTGCATCAGCGTTAACATTAGTTTTCCCGGCTTTGTATACTACATCGTATTCGTATTCTGCGAGTTTTAGTCGCCAACGCAAAATTTTTGAATTACCGTCTGTTGCCCGTCGAAACCATAGCAATGGTTTATGGTTGGTTACTACAGTAAAATAGTGCCCATATAAATACGGCCGAAAATGAAGTATGGAATATACTATAGCTAATGCTTTCTTTTCATACGTATCGTATCTTTCTTCTACCTCACTCAGAGCTCTAGAGGCGTAGGCGCATGGATGGTCGTTATTAATTTCTCCTTGTGAGAGTATGCTACCGATAGCATAACCCGACGCGTCCGTAGTTGAAATGAATGGCTTAGAAAAATCGGGATATTGCAAGACCGGAGCGGTACAAAGTTTATCTTTCAAATGACTCTTGTTGTTCAAGTCCCCATTCGAATTTATTTTCTTTACGTAATAGAGATGTCAGGGGTTTTGTGATCTTGGCGTATCCTTCTATAAACCGCCTATAATAACCTGTTAGTCCCAAGAATTGTCGAATATTTTTGATATTTTTAAGCACGGGGTATTCACGTACTGCTTCTAATTTTTTAGGGTCGGGACGAACTCCATTGTTCCCGATTATGTGTCCCAGATACGCGACTTCTCTTTTTAAAAATTCGCATTTATCCGGTTGCAATTTTAAATTCGCGGCTTCTAGTCGTTTAATCAATTCGCGATATATATTCTCATGTTCTTCGAGACTGCGAGCATAAATAACAATGTCGTCCAAATAAACAAATACGCCTTTCCCGAGGATCCCACTCAACGTGAGGTCCATGGCTCTTTGAAATGTAGGAGGGGCGTTCCGTAGCCCGAATGGCATTCTAACGAACTCATAATGACCACGCGGTGTAGTGAAGGCCGTTTTATGACGATCTTCAGCTGAAACTTCAATTTGATGGAATCCCGACGCTAGGTCAAAAACTGAAAAATACTGTGCGCCTCCTAACTGATCTAATATATCATTAATATTTGGTATGGGATAAGCATCAGCGACTGTCTTTTCATTCAGTGATCGGTAGTCGAATACTACTCTCCATTTTTTATTACCTTGAGAGTCGGCTTTCTTCGGTACCACCCACACAGGACAATTGTATGGTGAGGTGGAAGGTATGATTACTCCCTTTTCGAGCATATCTTCAATTTGTTTCCCGATTTCCTCTTTAGTGCACTCAGGCCACCGATAGCCTCGCGTATTTATAGGAAAATCGTCTATTGTGGGGATTCGATGTTGCAATATAGTAGTACACGTTAACATATCTCCCGGTATTTGATAAAAATGAGAGCTTTCTTTTAAGAGGGTTTCAATACTTTTCCTTTCTTCTTTACTTAATTCGTCGAGTCTTAATAATTCTTTAATTTGGTCATATCGATCGTGCATTACAGTTTCAGATATCGCGTAACACGATCTTTCGCGTATAAAAGGCGTAATTTTGTGAGAAATATTTGATATACTGAGCTTTCGTATTAAAGAAATGTCCATGAATTTATTCCATTTTGAATTATATTTTTGGGTTTCGAAACTTGTTTCTATAATTTTATCTTTTTTAATACTTTCTACTTTTGACGATTCAAGGGTACAGATCGTTTGTACATTCTTTAATGATTCACAAATTTTTAAACTGGTATTTTGATTTGATTCGATTTTAGTAGGTACGAAGGTTTCAACAAGTCCTTGACAACAAAATTCTTTACCTTCTTTCATCATTACTAAATGCGATGTTTCAACACAATTGATTTTATTTTCTGCTGATAATTTAGTTTCTATCGAATTCGGATAGACAACGCTTTCAGTAATAACACAATTATTAATTTCTTCAAGAGATTCTGTCCTTTCCATAGGCACAGTTTTCCTCAAAAATTCCGTATTTTTTTCTATCTCTATCGAATTCGGATAGACAACGCTTTCAGCAATAACATAATTATTAATTTCTTCCTGAGGTTCTGTCCTTTCCATAGGCACAGTTTTCTTCAAAAATTCTGAATCGAGCTCCCTCAGTCCTCCATCGAGCGCTGCCCGTTCCGTCAGTACAGTCACCCCTGTGAAGCGTAGGCGAGACTCACAATTATTACAATTTCCTTCCGTTTCTATCAAATTCGAATAGACAACGTTTTCTTTAGGTACATTTATCTTTACAGGTTCCATACAAGTGATATTTTCAGTTAGATTCGACGTGTAGATTTCCGTAAGGCTTTGGGCTTCGTGTTGCAATTTCTCAAACTTTCCTTCTACTTTTACTTTACAGTCCTTCGTACTCAATATATTTTTTTCTAAACCAGTTTCACAAGTGATTTTGATTATTTCCATACAATTTTTTATTTCTTCTTTTACATTTTCCAAAAAATTTAAAATATTCCTTGAGGAATTTTCAGTATTTCTGCGGGGTATTGCCTCTACAGGGAGCTCAATCTTATCCGACAGAGATAAATCCTCTTGATCATTTCCTTTTATATTGTCTTTATTTTTTAATTGACCCAACCTCTTAGAAAGCTCGGGATTCTTTTCCCATTTACTTGAATCGTTTCTAGGATCTTTTATTTTTGTTCTATGAATTAGTTCCTCCGATGACACTAATTCTAGTACTGGTACCTGGACTTGAATCGTATGCTTGTTGCTATTAGTTACGTAAATATAAGCTTTACCATTATCATCAATGACGAACCCGCTTTCTATGTTTATACCTTCACCTGCATCCAGGGGAGGCAGATAGCCTTCCCGTCAATCCAAATTTTTTACTCTCACGAAGCACAATTTGGTGGACTCTGCAGGGATAACAATAGTTTCCTGAGTTGCAAATGGTATTCTTACATTCTGCATTTTCAATTGTCTTTTCTCGTAATCAATTTTCACGCGATTGCCGTCGAGGTATTCCGACCCCAATATACCAGCTTCCTTTATGGGGAAGTTATTGTCTACAATATGGAAAGTAGCGAAACGTCCGAAAATTTGTACGGTAATATTACCCAAAGTAAAAATTGAATTTGTTGTGATTCCATTTAGTTGAAGAATTTCTCCGCGATTTATAGAGATGTGGTCACTTACAAATTGTTTCTTTAGAATGTTCGGACCGGCTCCAGTGTCAACCATAAGAGTGACAGGAGATATTATTTCCGATGCCGTTACCGTAACCGTCGGGACGCTACTTTCTCGATGTAGTTGTACATTAAAAATTCGAACTACTCGCAATTGGGATTCTCGGCTGTGATAGAAATTACATGGATTGGATGCATTCTCTGCGGGATCTCCCCAGGCGCACCCGTACTCGGAAGACCGCCGCCGTTTCCCGAATTTTCGTATTCATTTTCTTTAATACGTCGGACGGGACATTCCCGTATAAAATGACCTGGTTGTTTACAATGATAACATTCCCTACCCATCTCGGTGGGTCTGACATCATTATTATCCAAATTCCTTCGGTTATCAAATCGATTGTTAATCAACGGTTGTGAATTATTATTGCGAAAAGGACAAATATGGGCTCCATGGCCCTCTTTTTTACATATCTGACACCGAATGTTACTTGAATTCTGATATTGAAGATTCTGCGGTACCTGTTCTCGTGGAAAGGACATCAATTTAGGGGGGGTCGGAGGGAAACGTGAACATCTATTAGCCAAATGACCATAATTTTTACAAAGTTGACAAAGTAGAGATATATTTCCCTGTTCTTTCCTTTCCGGAGGAAAAATTTTATAACAACGATCGGCAGTGTGTCCGCGTTTATTACAGACCTGGCATATAGTAAGTTAAGAGGCTTCGAACTTGGATTTATTGTTATTTAACGGGGGAAAGATTTTAAAACATTTGTCGGCCGAATGTCCAGTCTTCTGACAGATCTGACACATGCTCGGTCCCTTATCGATATTTCCAGAATTTTGTGGACTGACATCCAATGCTTGGTTAGACTTCTGGGTCGAGCATTCTTTAGCACTGTGCCCTTTTTTATTGCACAGCTGACAATACACTTCCTCGCTTGCTACTACGTGTACTCCCCGTTCCGCCTCAGGTTTATTTACCTTTGAACCCGAAGTTTCCAGCCCACCACTACGCAAGGCTGCCTGTGACACTAAACCTTTTTCTGTTTGAACCGCGAGTTCAATTAATTCATCAAGATTATTGTTCGGACGTAGACGTTGTTCGATTTCCGGTTTTAATCCGTGTAAAAAACATGCCGGAAGACTTTCCTTAGTGTTATTAATAAATGCGGCAGTCAAAGGATTATTTTCTTTCGCATCATAATTTTCGAGTATTAAATTTCCCAAGTCCCTTACGCGGTTGGAATATGCAATGACGGATTCATTTTCTCTTTGATATATGGATCCCAATTCCCCTTGGAGCTGATACACGTTTCGCGTAGGTGCATAAATATCTTTAAGAAATTTACCTAGTTCCTCTATTGTTTCAAAATTTTGCCCCTGTATGGTGCGACGAGGTTCGCCGATTATTCTTATGCGGACTGCTCTTACTAAATTTGATTCGGCTCCTGGCCCCATCATAGCCAAGGCTTCTTTGCATCCTTGAATAAACTTACCGAGTGATAAAGAATGACCGTCATAATTCGGTATGACAGCCAAGGCATCTCGAAGAGACAATGTTTGATTATTATTAACCATTATGGGAGGTGTATTTGGTGGTGAGTCGTTAGATTTAATTAAATTTTCAGTAGCAATTTTTATTGGCGGTATTCTATTCAATGTCTTGTCTGGGCTGGAGTCTCTGATCATGGGATAGGTAGAACAACTGGGAGTGGGCAAATTGTATTCCGGCAAAAGATGTAATTTCTTTACTAAATTATTAGGTTTTTTAGTATGTGCGGATTCGATAATTGACGTTAATGTGGATTTTTCACGATTCTCAATTATTCCTTTTGGAGTTGATAATAATTCTTTGTCGACAAGGGAAGGTGATCTAGAAATAGTTTCGTCGAAAGGAGTAGATCCGCTTGATGGTGTGTAAAATATATCGCTGTTAGCTGAAGGGATTATACTAGGCGTAGCGCTAGCAACGGTCGAGGGAGTCTGCAACGGTGTTTCCGTGTTTCCGGGTTCACTTAGAGACTCGAAATTCTCCACGATACTTTCGAGGGGTTTTATTGACCGACCTAGGTCTTCGTTACGGGGGGTGGGGTATACTAGTGCTGGAAGATATTCGTTGATCTCTTCGTCTGGCCTTATGACAAACCCGACTAATGACAAAGGGTTATTTGAGGACTTTGCTTCTAACGTTTCCTTCAATTGACTCGTAAATAGGTTTAAACTTTCGTCGTCAGAAAATTCTCTGATCTGTAAAGGACTATATTCCGGACTATAATATTTTCCAAAATTACTTTCTATAATTTCAACTGTATCGGTTGAACTTGTCTCGTCTTCTATATTTTCTTGGGATCGAGTGATGATAATATTGTCAGATGTTATCTCAAGTGATTGTATGTTACTGTCTTGATCAAACTTTACTACTTTCGCTTTGTGGGTGACAGTTTCGGTTAACTTGTCCGAGTCTACAGTGGACACGACAGAGCTCTTATTTGAACTGGGGGAGGAGGAAATTTTTTCGGAAATCGGAGTTGGTAGCTTGGGAGGTGAATTACTGGGACTATTACACGGGGACTCGGTTATAGTTTCAAGTACAAAATTTTTAGAATTATCCTTTGGCAGCCTTTTTCTTCTTTCCTCAGGATACTCGTGGATTATAGACTCATCAATTCTTACCTTTGAACGAGTTGACCTCATTTATAATGTATTGTATACAAGTGTAATTTTAGGTATACAGCATCAAAGAAACATGCAAAAATACATAAGAATATTATTAACGTAGAAATTGGGCAGGAGAAGAGAATAGGAATGATTTTCTTTTTATTACTTGTAACGGAGAAGAATTATAGAGTTTTATTTCTTTAATTTCGTTTCAAAATTCCCCTGAGGTGAAATCAAATGTGGTTTTTCCTTCGGGAGGATGACTTGATGTTTATTCAACGATTCGATCTTAGTGATTTGAGTTTCGCAAGATGTCACAAACGGGTGATAGCGTATCCCTTCTATCGAATGAGCTTCGTAATCAGCAACAAGTTCGTCTAGAAAATTTTTCCGCTCGATTTCTCGGATTTGCTTAAGGCGTTTTATTCGATATTCACTCGGTGTGTCTGTGTCGACACCCTGTGTGACTTTACTGCTGCTTGCTTCGTACGTAATTTCCCTTAATAAATATGGTATTTCTTCGTTAGAGAGGCCCGTGCAATCTGCTTTTGCACTGTCTGAATGATTTTTATACTTCTCTGTTTGTTCACCTAAAGGTCCCTGAAAACCTGTTATTTTTTCTTGGTTAAGGAAAATACCTTCGTTATCTTTTATAGATTTTATGCTAGAGACTCCAAAATTTTGCTTGTTATACGATTCACTCGCTATTACTCTTAAAGGACGATTCGTCTTACTAGAATTTAAATGTCTATTCCTTTCTTGCCTCGAATAGTCGTTATGTACTGCAATTGTGTCGTCGCAATCTTATTTCTTTTCCTTCGAGAGGAATAATTTTATTATCGCTTTCTATTTCAATATTAGAGGCTCTAAAATCTTGCTCGTTACACGATTTGCACGCAATTATTGGAACTTGGTACTGTTCTTTTAAGATTCGTTGTTTTAATCTCTGCGCTTGAATTTTCCTTCCTGCTCTATGGATTTTAGGCATGGATAAATGATTCGGGTCAATAGAGGTGGGGTAATTGTTAGAATAAGTAAGTAGTATGTGTAGTTATATCTGTCTTGTTGGTATAAAGTGTTTCGTGAGCGAACCTTGCCAGCCTTAACCCCACTTACGCGAGGAGCTGAAACATAGGATTTCTCTTCACTGGTGTAATGTGTTTTGTGAGCGAGCCTTGCCAGCCTTAACTCCACTTACGCGAGGAGCTGAAACATAGGATTTCTCTTCACTAGTGTAATGTGTTTTGTGAGCGAGCCTTGCCAGCCTTAACCCCACTTACGCGAGGAGCTGAAACATAGGATTTCTCTTCACTAGTGTAATGTGTTTTGTGAGCGAGCCTTGCCAGCCTTAACCCCACTTACGCGAGGAGCTGAAACATAGGATTTCTCTTCACTAGTGTAATGTGTTTTGTGAGCGAGCCTTGCCAGCCTTAACCCCACTTACGCGGAGGGCTGAAACATAGGATTTCTCTTCACTAGTGTAATGTGTTTTGTGAGCGAGCCTTGCCAGCCTTAACCCCACTTACGCGAGGAGCTGAAACATAGGATTTCTCTTCACTAGTGTAATGTGTTTTGTGAGCGAGCCTTGCCAGCCTTAACCCCACTTACGCGGAGGGCTGAAACATAGGATTTCTCTTCACTAGTGTAATGTGTTTTGTGAGCGAGCCTTGCTAGCCCCGAACTCACTTGCGTGAGGAGCTAAAGCATAGGATTTCTCTTCACTAGTGTAATGTGTTTTGTGTATGGGCCTTGCTAGTACTTTGCAAAATCTTGGGGTTCCAGTGGAAGGTCACTACCTCTGCGGTGTTGATTCTTTCAAACGTACCGTTGTAGTGCACGTCGGAGGTAATACGCGGCAACGAACGCACGTTTGAAATTTTGATATTTTGAGACAGGTTTTCTTGGATTTCCCTCTCGACACTGGCGATATCGTCCAATTTTAAGGGTATGCCTAAAATGCGAGAACAATGATCTATCTCCGCAAATTTACTGGCAGAGTGATTTTGTGTATTAATTATTTCCCTGAACATAGAAAAGAAACGGCGTATAGTCCTTTTTTGACCACCTCTACGTTTGCCCATGTGTTAGGTTGAAAAAAGGGTATTTAAGGTAGGGTTTTTAGAATGCTGACCGCTGGTGTAAGCGAGCCGGAGAATTTGTTAAAAGCCAATTTTATCGGAATGGATGAGGTAGGGATTTTAGAATACTGACCGCTGGTGTAAGCGAGCTGGAGAATTTGTTAAAAGCCAATTTTATCGGAATGGATGAGGTAGGGATTTTAGAATACTGACCGCTGGTGTAAGCGAGCCGGCGAGTTTGTTAAAGGCCTATGGTAGAAAGAGTAGCACATGCAGGTGGAGGTGCAATGTTATGAGGAATGAATAGAGGTGAACGATACTAGTGATCGCTCGAGAGGATTGTTAAGATGAGCGACGTAGGAGTGAATAACAGAATTTAACTAATATCTTCAGAATTGTATGCCAACTGTTTTAACGCCTGGTAGATTGATTGAATATTTGTAAATGACAGTACAAGGAAGTTAATATTACGGAGCGAATCGTATAAAAACAATACAAGAAATCTGATGGTTGTTTGGTTGAAACAAATATAATATTACTCTCTATAATTAATATTTGGTGAAGCTATTTTCCTTGTAGTTCTCCTCACGTATGTTTTAGCAGTTATTCTTTCTTGCTGTTTTATTCGTTCTAAACCAAGTTGATTTAAGAAAATTTCTGGCGTGACTTCTTCAATGAGTTCTTGTGCGAGAACCTCGAGTTCCTTTATACGCACTTGAAGTACAAATAATTTTTCCAATGGTCCCATATAATGGGGTACAACTTATGAATATGTATATATATATATATATATGTATATATATATACATCCACGTATATGTCTTTCAATACAAGTTTTATCTTCTCTACCCCTTTTTTTTTTTTATTCACCAATCATTATCGAATATTAGTTTCCACATTTGATTTCCACAAGGTCAATTTACCTACGAAGAAGGCTTACCGTATAACTTGAATTATAGCTGGTATTCTTCTAAAAAGATGGTAAATTTTTATGAAATGGCTTGGCTCGTTAAAATTCACTAAAAAAAAGAAAGAATCTATTTCTGTGAAATAAATCAACTCTTAAAAATGCAATAAAAGGGGAAAGGTTAGAATTTATGAATTAGATCGTTTTATAAAAACTCAGTAGTAAAGAATGATCGTTTTTCATGAAGTGCATTGAATCGTTAAATTCAATAAAAAGTAAAGAAAAATCGATTTCTTTAAAATAAATCAATTCTCGAAAATGCGGTAAAAAGGGAAAAGGTGGATTTTATAAATTAAATCGTTTTCTAAAAACTCAGTAATAAATAGTGATAAGTTTTCATGAAATGCATTGAATCGTTAAAATTCAATAAAAAGTAAAAAATCGATTTCCTTAAAATAAATCAATTCTCAAAAATGCGGTAAAAAGGGAAAAGGCGGATTTTATAAATTGAATCGTTTTCTAAAAACTCAGTAATAAATGATGATAAATTTTCATGAAATGCATTGAATCGTTAAAATTCAATAAAAAAGTTTAAAAAATCAATTTCTTTAAAATAAATCAATTCTCGGAAATGCGGTAAAAAGGGAAAGGGTGGATTTTATAAATTAAATCGTTTTCTTAAACCTCAGTAATAAATGATGATAATTTTCCTGAAATGCATTGAATCGTTAAAATTCAATAAAAAGTGAAAAATCAATTTCTTTAAAATAAATCAATTCTCGAAAATGCGGTAAAAAGGGAAAAGGTGGATTTTCTACATTAAATCGTTTTCTTAAACCTCAGTAATAAATGATGATAATTTTCCTGAAATGCATTGAATCGTTAAAATTCAATAAAAAGTGAAAAATCAATTTCTTTAAAATAAATCAGTTCTCGAAAATGCGGTAAAAAGGGAAAAGGTGGATTTTATAAATTAAATCGTTTCCTTAAACCTCAGTAATAAGTGATGATAAATTTTCATGAAATGCTTTGAATCGTTAAAATTCAATAAAAAGTAAAAAATCAATTTCTTTAAAATAAATCAATTCTCGAAAATGCGGTCAAAAGGGAAAAGGTGGATTTTATAAATTAAATCGTTTTCCAAAAACTCAGTAATAAATGATGATAAGTTTTCATGAAATGCATTGAATCGTTAAAATTCAATAAAAAGTAAAAAATCGATTTCCTTAAAATAAATCAATTCTCAAAAATGCGGTAAAAAGGGAAAAGGCGGATTTTATAAATTGAATCGTTTTCTAAAAACTCAGTAATAAATGATGATAAATTTTCATGAAATGCATTGAATCGTTAAAAGTCAATAAAAAAGTTTAAAAAATCAATTTCTTTAAAATAAATCAATTCTCGGAAATGCGGTAAAAAGGGAAAGGGTGGATTTTATAAATTAAATCGTTTTCTAAAATCTCAGTAATAAATGATGATAATTTTCCTGAAATGCGTTGAATCGTTAAAATTCAATACAAAGTGAAAAATCAATTTCTTTAAAATAAATCAATTCTCGAAAATGCGGTAAAAAGGGAAAAGGTGGATTTTATAAATTAAATCGTTTCCTTAAACCTCAGTAATAAATGATGATAAATTTTCATGAAATGCTTTGAATCGTTAAAATTCAATAAAAAGTAAAAAATCAATTTCTTTAAAATAAATCAATTCTCGAAAATGCGGTAAAAAGGGAAAAGGTGGATTTTATAAATTAAATCGTTTTCCAAAAACTCAGTAATAAATGATGATAATTTTCATGAAATGCATTGAATCGTTAAAATTCAATAAAAAGTAAAAAATCGATTTCTTTAAAATAAATCAATTTTATCAATCAATATTAGTTTGAACAAAACTAACACTCTAAGATCCCGGACGAGCCCCCAGAATTTGTTACGTCAAAATCGCGGCCTATCTTACGAACCCACGAATTTAACATAGATTTCACGTTTCGGTGTATCTTTTCCGTGCTCTGGTCAAGGAGAATAAATTCTCCCTTTACCACACCCGACGAGAAAATACCGAAGACGCAAGCCCGTTTTTGAGTCTAACCTCGCGGAAAATTACTCGGGATAGGGCTGGAGTGCGTTTTGTTCTTGGTTGGGGATAATCACTTCACGAATAATGGGGAGGGACTTGAATGACAATTTCACGCGGAGCAAGATTTCACTTTAATTGGTAATTGAAAATTATACCTACGGTTGTTTGTTGCTGTGGTTCTTACTGTTGAACGTTGGTTGGGCGTAGATTAGTGTAGTCAGACAGACTAAAAATCAAACGTAGGCGTTGGTGCGTATTAATAATTATTTATTGAAATAAAACTACATGAGTAGTTGAATGTTGCACGTTCAATATTCCCGATTTTACAAGCGTTGATAATTATAAGTACTGTACTCTTACTCTGTACTACTTGAAACTATACTTTATGAAAATTAAGCCGTGGTGAAAAATTATCGTTCTGTACTACTTTATTTCCCGGCATTATTTTAAAGTACTACTTGTTGCCTTGGAAAAATTCTAATTCACTGCCGGCGACTTATTGACTGCCAGGCTAGTGATTAGTCCTCTACTTGACCCCCCGTGAAACTGTATTACTTGACTCCCCGTGAAAAAGTGTCGCCGGCCGATTTTCGCGGCCTTTTATAGGGCTCCTGAGCGTCGAAAATTCTTGTCGTCAAGCGCGTAAAAGAAGAGAAGGGATAAAACCCTATCCTGATTATAAGAATTTCCCCGTGGTCTATCTCGACCATACACGTATTCATTCCCCTTACTCCGCAGAGTAGCTTCTCGACATGCAGAGCCATAGATCTATGCAAGTGCATCGGTATGGCGCGCTCTGATTTGTCCGCGCGATGTGCTACACAGAGGACCACGCGATTAGGTGAGGGAACGCGTTCGAAGCGTTTTTCCCCTGAAAATGAGGCGATTTTTACCACCCCGCTTCGTGGCCTACTTTCAATAGAATTTCCTAGTTTAGGTAATATCCTTATGCTCGCTTCTCTGTAGATGTGTCTATGGTAATGGCTTAGTTTTTCAGCGTTTTTACGGAACTTAAATAAATCCTTCACATGAAACCACTAATAATAGTTTTGTTACAGATTCTGTAGTTAACTTCGACGTATGCAACCTGATTTCTGCGTTAATCTCTTACTAGTATAAATGGTTTCGTTGAGTTATGGCTTATTCGAAACATCATTGGTTATTCGTTAAATTAGTGATTACTCTAGTTATACCTAATGAGTTTTCTTAAATAATTTGTTAGTTAGACGTTAGATTTCTTATAGTTAATAAGTTTTCTTAAATAATTTGCTAGTTAGACGATTATTCTCGTACTATAGGAACGAGAGCGAGAGAGAGAGAGATAGAGATTTTACTTGAGAACGACTCGTCCAACTTGGTTACTCGTACATTTCGTTCGTACGCAAGTCGGCTAGATCGCCGTTCAGCCCTAGCGATAAGGCGTTCGTCGTGGCGCAGAGAGTCGCCCAGCCTCGCTTTCCTGCAGAGGAAGCTCTATTGAAACGCGTGACCGTTTTCTCTCTTTCTCGATTCGTTTTACTTTCAGTATTTAGCTGTAAAACAATCTTAACATTTCATTTTATCCTATCTATATATGTGTAATGTATTCCATAGAAATAACTTCATGGTAAAACAAGTATTTCTATGCATGGAAACGAGAGAGAGCGAGAGAGTTCTTCTCTTGAGAACGACTCGCCTAACTTGGTTACTCGTACATTTCGTTCGTACCCAAGTCGGCTAGATCGCCGTTCAGCCCTAGCGATAAGGCGTTCGTAGTGGCACAGAGAGTCGCCTAGCCTCGCTTTCCTGCAGAGGAAGCTTTATTGAAACATGTTATAGTTTTTCCCTCTTTCTCGTTTAGTCTTACTTATGGGTATTCAGCTGTAAAATAATCTTAATATTTCATTTTATCCTATATATATATATTGTAACATATTCCATATATATAATTTGCTGGTAAAACAAGTATTTTTATACATGGAAACAAGAGAGAGCGAGAGAGTTCTTCTCTTGAGAACGACTCGCCTAGCTCGGTTACTCGTACATTTCGTTCGTACGCAAGTCTGCTAGATCGCTGTTCAGACCTCGCGCAAGGCGTTTTCGTTGCGCGGAGAGTCGGCCAGCCTCGCTTTCCTGCAGCAGAAGCTTCATTGCAACTCAATTTTAGTCTCATCTCTTTCTCGTTTTTCTGTCTATTTTTCGCTATTTTACCATAAATTAATCCTAATATTTCCTTTATCCTTTCTATATAGGCATAACATGTTCTATATATTTATGATGGTATTTTTACTATAAATTCCAACATTATACGAGAGACATGTTAGTATATAGGCATAACATGTTTTATATATTTATGATGGTATTTTTACTATAAATTCCGATATTTTACGAGAGACATGTTAATATATAGGCATAACATGTTTTATATATTTATGATGGTATTTTTACTATAAATTCCAATATTTTACGAGAGACATATTAATGTAATCCCAACAGAAAAGGGGAATTAATCCTGATGTACTGATCTTTCTTCTATTACCCGACTATACTTGGTAAGCTCATTGATTCGATGTGGGTTGTACTCGTTTTCGAGTGACAGCCATGGGTAGTTTCCATATGAAAGCATAATTGTTCTTTTTGCTGCTGATATTTTATCGACAGTATTCGTGTGAACATTTTAATAGTCATAACTCTTTCGTTTAAATCAGGGGTCTCCAAACTTTCCGGCCTTAGGGCCGTACTAATTACTCCAGTAAGTTCCAAGGGCCAAAACCATATTATCATTGTTGCCGGTGGTAAAAAGTGAAATAGTCCACTGATGAAAAAAAAAGTCCGAAAAAGTACGCAACGTTTAAAAAAGGCTGCAAATCGGACTAAAGTCCGCAAAACGGCAACACTGCATATTATTAATTTTCCTGTCATTATCTGTAATTTCTAGATTAGTCGTAGAGTACGAGCCATGAGGAGTAACGTGACACGACATCTGGTGGACACAAGCGGAAATAGGTAGTACCTTCTATCGCTAACAGATGGCGCTAATAGCACGTACAGAATAATCTCGTTGGTTCGAGAAAGTTCTGGTGTCTTCCACTCACTTCTAGATGGCAGTAATTGGAATATATAAGAAGGCTAGTGGCGCAACCACAAGTCAGTTCCTATGACACTGTTGTGAAATAAAATAGTGCGTACCTCCTTAAAACGTGTTTGTGCGTGTTTAAGTTTAAGACATCTTTGTAACAGTATTTTGATTTGAATTGTTGCTTTTGTGTGTGATTTAGTAGTATGGAAAAGAAGCGAAAAATTGATAGTGAATGCAGAAAATTCAAAGATCAGTGGAACATTCAGTATTTCGTAATTGAGTCCAGTAACAAGGCGCTATGTTCGATTTGCAATGAAAGCATAGCCGTTCTCAAGGAATATAACATTAAACGTCATTATGAAACAAAACATTTTCAAAATTACTCAAAATATACAGGAAGTTTGCGGACAGAAAAATTCGAAGCTATAAAGCGCCGATTGAAATCGCAGCAATCTTCATTTACAAAACTCAAAACTGAACAAGAGGCTGCAACTCGTGCCAGCTTTCGTGTGGCTCTTGAAATTGCAAAACGTGGAAAACCATTCACCGATGGAGAAATGATCAAAGAATGCATAATTGCAGTAGCCGAAGAAATGTGCCCTGAAAAGGTAAATTTATTAAAAACTGTCAGTATGTCAGCAAACACTGTGGCTCGAAGGGTAGAAAACATCGCTGAAAATATATCCTCTCAACTGTTCGACAAAAATGGACATGTTGAGTGGTTTTCTTTGGCCTTGGATGAGTCAACGGATGTGTCAGATACTGCTCAGGTGTTGATTTATATTCGAGGAGTAGATAAAAGCTATGAAGTGCATGAAGAACTTCTTGATATGTATAGTATTCATGGCACAACTACTGGTACAGATATTTTTAAAGGAGTTGAAATAGCCATTAATCAAAAGAACCTTCGATGGAAAAACTTGAAATGTATTACAACTGATGGAGGCAAAAACATGAGTGGGAAAGATAAAGGAGTGGTCGCTCTTGTGTCAAAGGCTGTAGAAAATGACGGTGGTTCAAAACCATTAGTCTTACATTGTATCATTCATCAACAGTCTTTGTGCGGAAAATGTTTGGATATGTCTGAAGTTCTGAAACCAGTCATATCAACTGTTAATTTTATCAGATCTTTTGGGCTGAATCACCGACAATTCCGACAATTTATTGAAGAGATTGGAGAAAATGACTTACCTTATCATACTGCCGTACGTTGGCTTAGTTGTGGGAAAGTCCTTCAGCGCTTTTTTGAACTTCGAGCAGTGATCGAAATTTTTTTGAATGAAAAGCATCGCCCTCTTACTGAATTACAAAACAACGCATGGCTGTGGAAGTTAGCATTCTATGTTGATTTGACAAAACATGTGAACGAACTGAATTTGAGATTGCAAGGAGAAAACCAGCATCTTCCTGATTTATACACTAATATCAAATCATTCCGGAAGAAATTGATACTGTTTCAATCACAACTACGAAGTAAATGTTTTTCACATTTTAAAACATGTGAAATATTCAGCCACACCACTGAGACTGAGTTTCCTATCGATTTTGCAATCGAAACTTTGAGTGCTTTGAAAATAAATTTTGATACTCGTTTCTCGGACTCTGATGCCATTGCGAATCAAATTAAGATTTTTCAGAATCCTTTTGATACTGACATTGAAACCCTAGCCCCGGAACTTCAAATGGAAATGATTGATCTACAGTGCAGTGATATAATTAAGAACAAATATCGAAACTCATCTTTGTTGGAATTTTATAAGAGTCTTCCACTGACACAATTTGATAATTTGCATAAATTTGCTCGTGGGCTGTTTTCGGTACTACTTATTTGTGTGAGAAGACCTTCTCCAAAATGAAGTACACAAAAAATGTTTACAGATCTAAATTAACTGATGAGCATCTTAAATCTCTTTTAATAATTGGTACAAGTAAAATTAGTCCACAACTACAAACTATTGTCAGTGGAAAATCTCAATTACATAAATCTCATTAGTATTTCATATGTCATTATGCTTGTTATAAGTTATGTTTTTATTTAAAATGTATAAAATGTTAGTTGGATTCATTTCAATAATTTGTTAGTTATTATATACTGAAGTTAAATTTTATGCATATTATACATGTCTTTACTCATTACAATTCTGTGTTTCTTTATCCAACTTGTCACAAAAACAATAACAATAAGCCTACAACAATGTTATGAGTAGTTAGCCCATGACCATATCAATATAGATGTCATATTAATAATTATTCAACATAAAATTGGAATACTTCAGTAAACTAAATTTAATTTGCTATAAAAAATATGTTCTCTAAAAGGAGTTTTCAAGTATGCTAGCTCTCCGCGGGCCGGACAAAATCTGTCCGCGGGCCGAATGTGGCCCTCGGGCCGTAGTTTGGAGACCCCTGGTTTAAATCAACAGTTCATCTGCTTTTGTTAATTGTTTCGCTTAATAATCGTTCGTGATTCCATCATCTTTGTAAAGAGAGAGAGAGAGAGAGAAGACTTCAGGCAAGAGCGAGAAGAAAGGGTGCGGTCGCTTGGTCACGTGATAGCGTTCCCTCCAACCGCTCCCTTATGACCAACAACGCCCCGACGGCGACTAGCCGAACCCCTGGTCTAGGATTGAGGGTAAGGCCGCGCTGAATCATAGATCCATAAATGGCAGTCGATAACCGGGTCTACGCAGTAGATCCCATGGTTTGAAAGTTTGCCTTTTGACCGGGAGCGCCGAAAAATTCCATCTTTACAAGATTAATTCTTCCCGGGAGACGGTCGGTAGGGCCGCATCTTCACCCTGTTCCGATCTCTGTCGCTAAAATCGCTCTCCTCTCCTCTTAAGAAGTTCGAGAATAAAAGAAAAATGTGAGAGGTTACTTTTACTGTAGCGAAACTAAAACAGAAGAACTTTAACGTAATCGAAATGAAAAAGATAAATGCGACGTTACGTCAGGATGTAACAGAACCAACAAATCCCAAAAAGATAAAACAATTCCTAGGACTCGCGGGAAATTATAGGAGATTCATCGAAAATTTTTCCGGTTTAGCAAAACCTTTAACAATATTATTAAAAAAGGGAGCCACCTTTAAGTGGACAGAGAAACAAGCGGAGTCATTTAATAAATTGAAACAAATACTCTGTAAAGAACCAGTGTTACAATATCCTGATTTTACGCAAATTTTTCTTGTCACGACAGACGCTTCTAATGAAGCGATCGCCGGTGTAATTAGCCAAGGAAAGATCAGTAACGACAGGCCGATATCTTACGCTTCACGTACATTAAACGGCGCTGAATTAAACTATAGTACCATTGAAAAGGAATTATTAGCAATAGTATACAGTGTGGCCCAATTTCGTCATTACATTTACGGAAGGGAATTTCTTTTATTAACTGATCACAGACCCTTGGTCTGGCTTCATAATGTAAAAGACCCAGCCAATAGATTAGTACACTGGCGCTTGAAACTTGAAAACTAGAAATATAAAATCATGTTTAAACCCGGTAAAGCTAACAGCAATACTGGTGCTTTATCCAGGAATCCACCTCAATCAGTGCTCGTAGTCACCCCTGTACAGAACGGAGACGACTCTTCACTCAGCCTGAGCGACTCCGAAAACGATGCAGATACGATAACCTTCGAACCAAGACATACCAGGAGTCGAAACAAAAAACATTTAAAAAAAGACACAGATACAATACCTTTCAAACCGAGATTCACCAGGAGTCAAACTAAAAAATCAAAACAAGATATTGTTACGATCGATTCGGATTCGGAAGACGACATTGTCGAAGTTGTAGAACCCGAATGTATCGATAAGATACAGGAAAACGACGAAGCCGCACTCGCGGCACCCGAGGTAATCGAGGAATGTTCCGACACCGACGATGAGTCAAACTCAGAAACGGACATATTCGATAAAATACAAATTCCGTATAGAAAATCTAGGGAAATAGCGATACATTGTTTTATGTTTAAGGAAACACGCGATAGATTAATCATGCGTTCCGATAATTGCGTAGTATTTGTAACCACTAAAGGACAGCCTGTAGACGCAGGAGCTATAGATTTTAACGAAGCAAAATTGCTTCCTACTCTTAAGGACTTGAGTCTGTCGAGAGCTCGAGTGAATCACGTCAAATCGAAAATATTAATTTGCCTACCAATCAAAAACGATTTAAGAGCGTTAGCTCACATGAAAGATATAAAGGATGCACTCCAGTCATTGAGGGACGTAGCTACGGAGCTCTCGAAAAATTCGATAAGCATCGCGAAAATCGAAATTATAAACAATATAGAATGGAAATTAATTGCTAAAGAAATAGAAAACCATTTGATAACCATGCCTATACGTGTAACCATTTGTAAAATGCTAATAAAAATACCGGACGTCGTCTCTCGCCGTACCATAATAGAGAAAGCACACAACTCGCTTGTAGGGGGACACAAAGGGGTCACCAAAACTTTGAAGAGGGTACAGGAACGGTACGCTTGGAGGGGTATGAAGACGGACATACGAGAATTTATCCAACACTGCAGGGGTTGTCAACTGAAAAAGTTAGTCAGAGTTAAAACCAAGCAACCTATGGTTTTGACCGATACACCAGGCAGCGCGTTCGACAAAATTGCTATGGACGTGGTCGGTCCACTAGCACCGACAAAGGCTGGCAATATATATATATATATAAACGATCCAAGATTTATTAACAAAATATTGCGTAAGTGTTCCATTAGAGAGAACAACCTCCATCGACATCGCCAACGCACTCTGCAAGGGTTTCATTTCTCGGTTCGGTGCCCCGCGGGCAATATTAACCGACCAGGGCACAAATTTTTGTAGTAGCCTGATGAAAGGCGTCGCAAAAAAGTTCGGTATAAAATTATACCGGACGACAGCTTTTCATCCCCAAAGTAATGGATCCATCGAAAGGTCACACCACGTTCTGACGGAATACCTGAAGCAGCACGTTGACCAAAACAAGGAGTGGGTCGAGCTCCTGGATATCGCCATATACTCGTATAATACCAGTGAACACGAGGGAACCAAGTTTACGCCGCACGAACTCGTATTTGGGAGACTCGCCAGACAACCGTCTAGCGACCCCCTGCTGGAGGAGTACAATGACCCCACCTACACCGAATATTTGAGAGAGCTCTTCGACCGTGTAAACGGATTACAAGATCTCGCCGTCGAGAATTTAAACGCAGCAAAAAGAAGATCTAAATACTACCATGACAAAATAATTAACCCTCAAGACTTCGGGGTTGGTGACCGGGTCGTTATGCTTAAAGAACCTAGGTCAGGCAAATTTGCCGATTACTACACCGATCCATGCGAAGTAACGGAAATTTTAGAGCATGGAAACGTCAAAATTAATTATCGGGGTCATGATAAAATAATCCACACCAACAAACTCCGACTAACAAAACTGTAGCAAGGCGTATCTTTGTTACAGGAAACAATACCTGAGAAGAATGGCACCATCGTGGAAATATCAATTGCCGAACGGGTGGACCTACTTCGAAGGCTTTGTTATACGTTATTTGAACCGACGCAAGGACAGACTAGCCTTTGGCGACGTAGTGTATTACGACCAAAAACGTGCTATCTTCAAGATTAAGAACGGCCAGAATAAAAGAATAAAAAACATCTTCGAGACTAAGGTCTACACGTTCCCGTGGGACAACGACGAGTTACACCTACGCTTCAACCAGGACCTAGCTAGCAGAAAACACTTACCTTCAAATCCACCGACTTCGCCGCCAATAACAGCTATAGCAACTGCAGACGAGGTCGACAATATCAAGGATGAACCGGTAAATCACCCACGTACATCTAAGAAAATTAAAATAATGACAGGAGTTAATGCAACAATTATCGTGGCAACCCTGGTATTTATACTCTTTGCGCAATCCACAACAGCACTAATTGGGTATGACTGTGGAGAATCGTCCCTGAACATCACCACCATATCTCTCAATGACGTTGGAGAATGCAGCATTCCAATAATACAACCGGAATCGAAACCTGTTCACACAATTCAATCGTACAAGGTCACCAAACATATCTTTACGACTTCGACGAAAAATCCTGCTAACGTCTTTAGGAGACCGGAATGATGAAACTCAGCTTTACATCGGAAATCGTCGGATTACATCGGAACGAGACAACGACAAGAAGCATCACCTTGGGCGGATCCATCACGAACGACGGAACCTGTTCCGGGACCCAATACAGCAATCCGTACGGAACTTCGAACGATGCTGTCGTCCAAGCATCGGTGAAGATCGCTCTCTACAATTACCACGCCATCGTCAACCTAAAAGCCGGAAAGATCATACTTCAAGCCGGAACACAGTCCCTGCTTTCCGACGGTAACTGTATTGATACTCACGGAAACAGCGCTTTCTGGAATACAGCACCAACGGAGTCCTGCAGCTTCAGCCAGTATGATGTGCTTTATGAGGGCATGGCTACCAAATTAAAATCAAAAGAGGACGGAGTTCGTACACCAGACGTCTACACTTTAAGGACTGAATCAACTACATTTGCATTGGCAAAGCAATCAGAATATCAGGTGTGTGGGTACACACTCTTCCGCACCGAACACCCGAAGCTGTTTATCCTCGAAACAGAGAAGGGACAGTCACCTGCAACAAAAAAGAAAATTTCTGTTAACAATTTGGACATCTTTTCATATATAAACTCGAAATGCGTCTACGTCGAAAAACACATCGGAGCCCAAATGAAGAACCTGTATCGTGACGCACTCACCCAACGTTGCAACCTGGAAATAGTATATTTCGATACAAGAGGCCAAAGCGGGCGATGTGCGCACTGCGAGTGGGGCGGCAGCACTCGCGCGCGGTGAGACAGAGACGAAGGATACCTAGTCGCCGCAGGCCCGCCGCGACTACGTATCCTTCGTCTCTGTCTCACCCCGCGCGAGTGCTGACGTCACACGAGCAGTGAGCACGAGGCCGCGAGGCCTCGCGTATCGAACACTATTTTTCTTTACAAATGCAATGCAAAACCCGAGACATATAGAACAAAAATAATAATGAACAATAATAGAAGATGACATGCATAAGCGAAGAAGCGCGGGAGTGGGCGGGTGGGGGTCCAGGGGCGGAGCCCCGTTGGGGGGTTCGGGGGGCGAAGCCCCCCGAAAGAACAATACACAAATCTTCAAGAATTATTAATAATTTATTTAATTTAATCAACGTCATAAAGAATTTTTTTTTACTAATGTTATTATAAAACCGAACATAGTTTATATCCTTTTATTCACGAGTCAATATCTTATTTCTTTAATATTATTATAAAAAGGAACATTGTTTTTATTATTTTACGAGTCAATATCTTATATTTGTTTAACATACATTTTTTTGGCACGTTTGCAGTTTAATACTTTTTTAATATAATATATTGATAAAACGAAACATAAATTGCATAATATTGTGTTTAATAGTGAATAATATTCTTAAAATAAAAGTCTTTTTTTAGCATTAGTGCAGTTCCATACGTTTTACATTATATAGCGCTTTTTCCTTAATATTTTAGTATGAATGTTACTTTTTTAAATATATTTATCACATTCATCTCCTTTGGCACCATATTACCGCTCATCTCTTTTTCTTATCGTGGATGATTAACAAACGTCACAGTACAATTGGACAGATTGTAAACATTTGTACCACCTGCCTTTCCTGTGCTTATTGCATGTTCCTTATCGTGGCAGCTTGAAGTCGATGGAATTGACGAATTAGCTAGTGATGGAATGGGCAGATTTAAGGATCGATTTTTCTTATGAGACTCTTCGATTTCGATTGACTCTGTTATTTTGGAGAAAATCCTTTTTTTGTTGTTGATCGAATCTCCGAGATACCCTTCCGCAACTGCCGTCGATTTCCAGCCACCGTGTCTTTTTAATTCTGTTATGTCCGCCCCTGCATCGATGAGTAATGTTGCCGATGTGCGCCGAAAACTATGGCCCGAGTACAACTTTGGATCTGTTTTTCCCAGAAAAGCGGCGATGCTTTTCGGCATATTGCCTATTTTATTAATTCCAACGACTTGACTCGTGCATTTTCCTTTTTGATAATTAATAAAAAACTTGCAGCTCTTTAGATCCGCCGGGCGCAGTGCTTGATATTTTTCAATAAAGCGGCACAATTCTCCCATCACAACAAATGATTTTTTGTCTCCATTTTTTGTTTTTGGTATTGAAACAAGCAGAGAATTGTCCTTATTCTTTGTAACATTTCCGATGCAGATGTTGTATATCTCTTCTCTTCGTAATCCTCCGGCCATTCCCAAAATCAAAATCACCTGTAAACAATAAAACATTACAGTTATTATCTTGTTATATACAATTCTGAGATATTAACGTTTTCACGAGTCATCGAAACATATCAGTACTTTAAGAAGGATCGTAGAAAAAAATCCTTATATCGGTATCCTCAGAAAAGAGGACATTTTACAAAAGCGAAAGATTTTACACACTTTTCTCTAGAAGGAAGTTATATGCAGTTATATGACTTACCTTGTCAAGCAGATGTAATTCATCAGGGGCTTGTGCACAAAAGTTTGTAATATCCTCCGCTGTGAAGATCTGAGCCTTCTTCGGGCAGTAGCCTCTCGCTTGCCTCCTCATAAATGAAGTCACTTTTTCCCACGGCTTCATGTTGATGTTTTCGTACGTTAGCAACGTGCTTTTGAGCATCGAATACTTTGACCAAACTGTTGGTGGTTTTAGTTTGTCTTCCTGCGAGAGTTTGTGTAAATAGACTAGCATAACCTCTTCTCGCATGTTGTTTTTTGTCACATTTTCATCATTCCTCCACTCCACGAATTTCTCGTACACAGCTACGTATTTTCCTTTGGATTTAGCCGGTAAAGAGTCTAATAAAATATCGTCTGCTTTGTCAATTGTACTTTGTAAATTGTCGAAACTGTCAGCACTCTCCTCTCCGTCGAAATCCATTGTTCAAGTCTTTTGTGACTGAATGACTCAACCGGCCCGAACGTCATAACACAATGTTTACGTAGTTTCAGCGTCTCTTTCGCACTCACGGGGTTTCGCCCCGCGTTTAACGCGGCAATGCTAGATGGCAGCAGTTGAGCGAAAGCTGGTGCGTTGCCGCTAAGAACCAGGCGAGCAATACCCAGTTTCAGACGCTAGATGGCACTCGTACATCGCAGTAAGCCGTGATCAAAAATTTTGCTCACAGTGAGCAAAATTATTGATCACTGTCGACCCCATTTTGCTAATCGCCTTTGCGCTCAGTGCGGCAATCGGCCATTTTGGAGGCCTGTAAACGATGGGCAAACGAGGGTTTTGCATGCATCAGTAAAGAAAAAAGAGTTATCCAATATGCACTGACTACAGCAGCCATCCTGCCCGAGAAGTTCGCCTACGCCGTCATGAAGGGAACAGGATACATGGCAGCCATCGCAGGAGAAGTTGCCCACATCGTCAAGTGTATCGCCATTGAATGTCAACTTAGGAAAACCACCGAGTGTTACCATGAACTACCGGTGACCTACCGCAATAACTCATTCTTTCTAGCTACAACATCGACGATGCTGGTAAAAACTGGCACACAAATCGAATGCGATCCGATGCTTCCAACAGAATATAACATCGAAGGAACTTGGTATCGACTCTCGCCTCATCCAATAGAAACCATCGCGCCACAAATGCTACAACCAATGACGAAGCCTACCTGGAAATATGTTTCTGCAGGAAATTTGGCAACTAGTGGAATCTACCAGGAATCAGACATCAATAAACTCCGGGATCGCATCATGTTTCCGGCGGAACGACCTGCAATGTTAAACCATCTGGCCAGAGGATCAATGGGTTACCACATGTTGCCCGGTAGCATAAAAATCAATGGACTGATCGCCGAGGGTATGTTGAACACCATAGCAGAGAACGCCGCAAATCGAGTCTGGGGAGCCTTCACAAGTTTCGGTACAGCTAGTGCAGGATTACTGGGAATACTCATCATAATCCGACTGATAAAACTCACAGTAGATACAATGATCCACGGTTATGCACTGCACTCACTGTATGGCTGAGCTTACACTTACTCGCCGCCATATGGGATTCATTGACGAATCTACTACTGTCACTGGCACACAAACGAAGAACCGACAACACACCTGACAGGAAGGACGACCAAGACGAGGGATATCACAGCACCAACGATCCACCACCAGCTGATTCATCCAAACCAAGCGTACCTCCACCACCTGTATACCCCGAGCTTCGACCTTCACCACGATCACCACACCTGTATGGAGTCGACACCAGAGGCGGATTTGCAGACCTAGCCGCTCTAGGCCCCAGGCCATGTGCCGCCCCTTTTTCATCACCTATAGACGAGATACATAATTAATTAATTTACTTTATTGCCCACCTTTTTTGATTCAGAAAATTTGTTAACGTTAACTTAAAGCTGCTAGTTTATAATATTTTCCGAAGTTTTAGGGATGATTGGACATTTAGATAGAACATTTAAAATGGTTTTAGGTTTTGTTTATTAATAAATGTTTTACAAAACTCGTCTGCACTTAAGTGCAGCAAAATCATTTATTAAATCTTCGCAATCCAATTTGCTTAAAAAATCAGCTTCTATGTTAAGCAGCGCAAGATCATTTAACCATTTAAGCATTTATTTCCAAATAGGATACAATTAAATATGACTTATTGAAAGTCAGGCAAAATCTAATATTTAAATGACTCTATAAACTACTACCCGCTCGTAAACTAGAGTGGCGCTATGCGGACAAGAGGGGGTGCGAGAAACTCGGCAGTCATGGCGCTCTTTTAAAATAATTACATACATAATTTTATGTACAGTAAAAGGAACATGCGGAGCTCAAACAATACAACTATGACCAAACATTTTTATCATTAAGATAGTCAGCAACGGTATAATACGCTTTGTCTAAAAGTCTTGCTTTAATAATTTTCTTGAATTTGTTTAGTCCTAAGGTTACAAAATCATCTAGTAACTTGTTAAAATACCTTACACTGTTCCCCACGAAGGAATCACTAACCTGTATTTGGAATAAACTTGAGGAACCGTTCTACGGGTGATACATTAGGCAGAACATATCTGATTACATAAGTGAGCTGGTCTACGTGAGACATATCCGGTGTCGAGTCAATTATCAGAGAAAAATATTTTGCTGTTAATATTTCCTTTACAATTGTCTTCAAAACTTTGTTTCCCATAAGCCGAATGAATTCTTCGCATGTTGTTGAAGAAAGATAACTCGTAAATCCCGAGCCTGGATTTCCATAACGTGTAATGTGTTTGGCTAAGAACGGATCGAACTCAGCAATTAGCTCTAAGGACTGTAACGGTAAATTTGTGCCTCAACGCACCACGTTACCTATGACTGGTCCAAGTTATTTTTTCCTTCCTTTTTATTTTCTCTTTCGAGATGGGCGCCAGGCGCTTTCGCGCCGGAAGGAAAAAATACCGAGTTGGATGACCAATCTCAACCCAGGCCAGCTACAGCTGTTCAAGGCAGAGTGGGTGGTTCGGACTGTCAAGCCACTAATTAGTCAACTAAGATAAAAAAAATAAAGATAAGATACGAATAAAATCCATTAATTAAAATAAGTCATTAAAATTAAGGAACGCGGACAAATAATAAAATAAGATCAATAAATACGTCAAACGAGAAACAGGAAGGTAGGCTACTAAATAAATAATAAATAAACAAATAAAATAATTGCAGTAAATAATTTAGACAACAACAGCAGGTACGGGACTTACAAACTTCTTTATTTCTCCAATAAACCTCAATTTAGAATTTAACTAAGATGTCCCGTAAAATTAATCTCTCCGTTATTAACAATCTTCCCAAATCTAGCCCAGTATCTTAATTTTTATTTTTACTTCAACGGCAGCAGTTATCCCACGCTCTCACTCACTCCCATACACGGCATATGTCGTATAGCCGATCTCGCCTACTTCTAATTTCCAATAATATTCATCGATACATTTTCAATGCCTGGTAGTCCTTGTTCACCGTCCGCGATACGGCCTATCCCGAGCTAATCCCACATATTTTCAACAAAACCAAAACAACGGGATGTCGAGAGGTCACGTACGCGAAGCGACCCACGGCTGGCTATTACAATTCCGAATAAAATATGCCGTGTAAAAGTCAAACCGCCGGGATTTGCTGCGTCACGTAAGATATCAGATACCGGATAAATAATGTTTAGTAATTCAACAATAATAAAGAATAATTACAATAATAAAATAATTAATGTGAGACTACTATTCTCGATCCGTACCTCGTGGGTTGAATAAAATATATAACCAATAAATAATAAATATATAACCAATAAATAACAAATAATAAATACAACAGAGAAACGCCGATTAACGCGAACGGTACGCGACGCGGTCTATAACGTGCAAGTCCCTTCAATATCAAGTTCCCAACGGGACGACGTACTAACACGCGCACGACCTTCCAAATTGAGGCGCAAGAAAACTCAAATTAACTCATCCGAATCAAAGTCTATATTCTGGTCAAAACCGGTGACACGGTCTATTCCAGCGGTTGCCAAAGTGGTGGTCCGCGAGAAAATTTCGCTGGTCCGCAGAAAAATGTGGAATATACTTACTCATCATGTTAAGTTATGTTTTAAGATGCATTAAAACATGATTCAATTCATAACAATACGTGACAAGTTATAAAAACTTCTGTCGTATACTGTACACACTGGCCATTGGACGAGCGGTCTTCCATCTCTGTCGCGCAGAATCGTACTCTTTCTGCGCGTAGAATAACGCCGCGGGAAATAAGTCGTACTGCTGCTGAATGTTTCAAGTTTTTTAATGTGAGTTATTGGAGTCAGTTTTAATATTAATATACTGCTGAGTATCTACATTAAACAATAGAACACACCGTAAGTACCAAACTTTTCATTTTAATAATTGCACGGTTACGTCAATACATAACCTCAATTTTCACACTTCATAATATTTATTTTTAATAACTAATAGCGTTCCGTGCTTAACCCTTTCGTTACGGACTTTTATATATTGACACATAGATTTAAAATAGGTATGATCTTAAATCTTAACCATGTACATATTTTCTTTTATTTGATATTTATTGGGATAAAATGAGTTTGACTTTTCTAAATTTCTTTTTATTTTATTTTAGATTCAAATAAATTAAACCCATAATGAGTGAAAAAAAGCAAAAGAATATTTTGCATTTCTTTAGTAATGCAAAAGGTAATGAGAACGATAATAATAACATTAATAATACTTCACCTAACCGTGAACTGATCAATAAATCAGACCCTCCACAGTCTTCATCAGGCACCATTAGGAAACACGTTGGAACGGGAGGTGGAGAGAAGAAAAAACACAAAGTATCAAGAAAATATCATTCCTACTACTTAAAATTTGGATTCGTTGAAGAACCTGACAGTGAGCTGGATCCACGGGCTCTCTGTGTTGTATGTTCTGAAAGCCTATCTAACGATGCATTGAAACTGGCCGAGAACATTGAAAATCAGATAATAAAAATGGTGAAAAATTCTTCATTTTATTCAATCCAACTTGACGAATCTACGGACATTACAAACAAAGCACTTCTTCTTTGTTTTGTGAGGGTTGAGTGTGAAGGAGAGTTACATGAAGAACTACTTTGTTCGCTTAATTTGCCGGGTAGAACAACCAGCTCTGAGATTTTTGAAGCACTTAATAGTTATTTCCGGGAACATGAAATTGATTGGAAAAAATGTATTGGGATCTGCACAGATGGTGCCGCAAATATGACTGGACATCTTTCAGGAATCGTTGTAAAGGTGAAGAATGTTGGTCACCCAGACATTTTATCTACACACTGCATTATACATCGAGAACAACTTACAGCAAAAAAAATGTCCCCAGAACTACACGAAGTATTATCAAATGTCATTGAAATTATAAAGGAAATTCGACACAAAGCACTCAATTCTCGAATATTTGAGGCACTTTGCGAAGAAATGTGTTCCGAGTATACTCATCTTCTTCGTCATGCTGAGGTGAGATGGCTGTCGAGGGGCAAAATATTGACCCGACTATTCGCCTTGCGGGAAGAAGTCAAATTTTTTTTCCAGCAGCAAAATAATCCGAAATTGCAAAAATGCTTGTCCGACAATGAATGGCTAGCAAAGCTTGCATACCTGGCAGATATTTTTTCCCTGTTAAATGAACTAAACATATCTTTGCAAGGACAACTTAAGGACGTGTTCACACTACGAAGTAAAATGGATGCGTTTCAAAAGAAAATATTACTGTGGCAAACGCGGTTGGTTGAAGACGATCTGCAAATGTTTTCTAATTTTGATGAATACATGAAGGAGAATGATGTTAACCAGCAAGTGGTAACCCTAGTTAAAAAGCACTTGGAATCACTTACAGAATCTTTTGCTCGTTATTACCCAAAGAATGAAGATCCCAGACATGGTAATATGTGGATAATAGATCCGTTTGCAGCGAACATTCAGGATAGTAAGTTAAGCATGCATCTAAAAGAAAGCCTCATCGACCTATCGTCCGACGACACTCTCAAATTCAAATTTCATTCATCCTTATCAAGACCTCAGTTTTGGCTTTCCATAAAAAGTGAATACCCTTTGCTTAGTGAACAGGCGATGAAAATTCTGATTCAATTCTCCACAACTTATTTATGTGAAAAGGCCTTTTCATCTGTCACAGTCATCAAAACACGGTACCGATCTCGGCTTGAAATAAATGCAGTTCTCCGTCTTGCAGTAACAACATTGGATCCAAATATCCATAATCTTATTTCAAGTAAGCAGGAACATCCATCACACTAGGAATGTATAACGCTAAAAGTTTGATATATTTAAACCATCTTTTAATTGTTTTGTTTGTACAATTTTTGTTTATTTTGTTTATATTATTATGGTTTATTAATAAAGCTTTCATAACTTTGTTACTATTAATAGTTTCATTTTATTAACTAGGTACATTTTATGTGTTCTTTGATCACAATTTTTTTTTATAAATATATTTAACACTTAAAAAATCCTATTAGTGGTCCGCGGGATTTAAATTATGAATTAACTGGTCCGTGAGGTCAAAAAGTTTGGCGACCGCTGGTCTATTCCGTTCAAATCCCACACATAACCAATTAACAAATTCAAAACACTCCGGGATAACGGACTAACGCGCGCACGGTTTAACCGTTAACAAAATTAATGGATTAATATAATGACTTTTCCCCGGTTTTTACCCGCTACACGATCTCGAGGTTACATGCTACCGACGCCGCAGTTCCCGATACAAATTTACACTCTGCGCGCAGTGTACTAGAGTCGCAGGGGTGACCAAGTACGAATAAATTTTGAATAAACAGATCAGATGATAAAATAAGAAAATATTAGCGAAAGACCGTGGAAGGAAGAAGAGCTCACCGGGCCGATGACGATGTGTCGTTCCTGGACTTCCGGGAAATCTCGAGTAGATTCTTAGCCTCACTCCTCACGTCCGGAAAAAAGACGATGACCGATATGAATTTTAGATAGGCCGATAGACCGATAGTGGTTGTTTCGAGAGGATGCCGGCAATGTAACGGGACAGCCAAAGATATAGAGCGTTACGTCCTGCTTACTCGACGGTCCCCGGGAAAAAGCCCCGAGGTCCGTTCGGCACGCGTGCCCGTGAACTATGGCCCCCACTTAACCCGCTAGACTTGGTTAATTGGGGGAACCTGCCTCGCCCGATGACCGCGACTAGCGCCTTAGCTGGACAACGCATAAATTAGCTACCGATAGTGCAGAGAGTAGCTTAGTCCGGCAGATGGATCCCATGCTCTGGATGGACTGCTGCACGTAGCTGATAGCCGACATAGATAGATGTTAGATGTACGTCGAGCGGGACAGTATCTCCCAACAGGGAGAGGTGTAAAATATCGGCAAGTGTAAAAGACCGAATCCCGCAGTCAGCCATCGGCGAATACGGCGGGACCATCCTCTTCCTCTCTGCCCGACCCTTCCTCGGTCGTGTCGCTCGCATTATACATAAAAAAAATAAAACAACAAAAAAAATAAAAATAAAGAATAAAGAAGCCTTGAAAATCCACCCTACAACCCTGCGTGATCGTGTAGGCTTCCGTTGAGCGAGGAGGACGCAGCTCGAATTTTCTGCCACGTTACAGGACATTAAATAATTTCCATTGTGGATTGAACCAAATTTTTCGTCGTGTCCTCTGAAAGACAAACCACGCGATGCAAGCGCTTTTACACATGCAACTACTCTTTTCAGTATGTTTTTCCAGTAATTTATTTCTTCATCTAATTGCATTGTTAATGCGCGGTCAATGCGACCTAACGCGTTGCTTCGTTCTTTCATTTGCAGAACAGATAATTTGTGAGAAGGCGAATTCTCATGAGTTGATACTCGATAATATGAATTTTTCCAGTCATTGAAACCTTCCTTTTTGTCGAACTTACTCTCCCCGCCATTAAAAAGCAGACAAGGACCACAAAAAACACATCCAGTACTTTTAGAATAAATTAGCCACTTTCGCGGAACTTTTTCACCATTTAGAAGCTGACGTTCAAATAAATGTCTGGACAACTGTCGCGCTTCATCTTTGTAAATACGCTCACTCATGGTAAAATCATTTCGGGTGTTTTGATTGGCCCCGTTCTTACAAATGTAATCACGTGTAAACTCGTCGATTTTCCATTTAGCTGGATCGTCGCTGATATCGTAGAGCTCCTGGTCCGGAGGCTTGGGCTGCACTCCTACTCCTGCCACTACTGGTACTAGTGGGACATCTTCGGCTTGTTCTTTTGATGTACTTGCCACATCGGTGAAAGTATTTTTACTCAAAGACACTTCAGAATCATCAGTTGACGGAGCGCCACTACTACTTGGAATGTCGAGTGTTGAATCAGTGATAGGATCTTTAATATTTGTTGACGGTTTTCCAAAGAAATTGTCTAATTTTCGCGTTTTTTTATCGTATCCTTTTGTTTATCATCCTTTTCTTTAGATCGCTTGCGATACTCTGCCCCACTTAATCTTACCCTTTTCTTTCCGTCCATTTTTAACTATGCAACACAAAGTTTTTACGTGTGCGTGAGATAATTATTAATATTTATGTTCATATATCAGTACGTACACGTCGCGTCAAAACAAAATTAGTAAAAAACAATCCGCTCACTGCAATTGCTATAAACGCACACTGTTGACACTATCGCAGTCGCGAGCGGGCAAGCGTGGCGTGGGTGGCGGGGGACGGGGGACGGGGTGTGGATACGTCTCGGATACTATGGTATCCACGCGCGGCAAAGTTGTTTAAGGCCATCTATCTTTAAGAACGGTGTACTAGATCTTCATAAAACTGCGTATGGGTTGTCTAGTGTCTATAGAAAACAGTTTGTTGAAAAAACCACAGAGGGCAGTTAGTATAAACCCTAAAAACATTATCGTATACAATTTTACAAATATTTTTTAAAAATTTGGCACGATTTGACGCCCTTTGCATCTTGCCGCCCTAGGCCCGGGCCTACTGGGCCTTAGGGCAAATCCGTCTATGGTCGACACCGAACTACAGTACCGGTTACTCACCTCTCAGCAGCAGAGCCATGGAGGCGCTGCCCCTGTCAAAAAGGGGGGAGGTGTTACATCCTGTGTCTCCTCATGAGTTTATTATACCATGCTTCGTTCAATTAATAATGATTTACTCTGTTGAACTAGTTCGATATAAAAATATTAATGTTAGAAATATATATATTTGAGTTTCAACTTAATAAAATTAATAATTATACTTATTTACTTTCATATTTTACTTATTTCAAATGTAATGCGTGGATGCTGAGTGGCTCGCACTCGCTTAAAACACCACCTGTAACCACTTGAAGAGGACGCCAGTTGATAGGGACCAAGATAGAGAGACTTGTGGGCGTGGTCTCTCTATCTTTCTGCTGGCTTGTGATTGGCCCCCCATCTCCTCACCCCCACCGCTGTCCTGCACCTGATTGGTCGCCCTACCCTGAGCCCCCGACTGACGTGCCACTTAGACGACACGTGGGCCGTCTGTCGGACGCATGTTACCGGTGAGCCATTTATTGTAAATATTTGACAGGAGGTATGTTACCGACGGGCGGTATTGCGGATTTGGTGCAGCTATCGATAAGTACATTGGGCCCTACATGTGATACCACAGATTGGGCCCTACCCGCGAAAAAGAAGAATATTGTAGCTTGACATTGGTAAAAAGATTGGCGTCCGATCGTGTCCTACACATCCGAAGTTTTGCTTTTTTTTACTATTTGACACTAATTAAAACCAGCTAAAATAATTATGCTAAGTAAAAACACGTGTAATTCTTTTGAAATTTGATAAAAACTGTTTTGTTTATTTAAAAAGATTGTCAGACATATAAGAAACGCTTCTCTCATTTTCGCTGAGCTCATGATTTATAATTACAGCCTGTACAGTTCCTGCGAGCTGGTGCTGGACCGTCGATATGCGTTCTCGAGCCTGGTGTGTTGTGATGTAAACGGCACGGCAGGTACGTGGAAACCTCAGGGTCATTCTTGAGGTGTTCAGGTAGTTTGTCCCACAGAATAGATATTTTTGCTCCCCAATATTTCAACAGCAGGGGTTTTGGGATGTACTCGAGTTCCTGTTTGGTGAATTTCCAAGGATCCTTGGAGCAGTCGATCACGAGTATACTGTCAATGGGATCCATTATGGTTACGAAAAGAGTAAAAGATGATTTCACCAAGGCGTTTTCTTTTCAACTAACCTTTTCTCACCTGCTACGTTTATATATGCACTAGGCCATTCTTCCACCACTCTTTATTATATTACAGCGCGCACGCGTCATTATAGGAATTCGGGTATCCACAGGTGTTTTCGCATGGTATACAAATACTGGCTAGCGCATCCTCCAACTGTATTCTCGTAGTTTTTCGTATTTAAATTTACAATCCTGAGTAGTGCTGTCTGTGTATCACCTACCGTATACGGTACACAAATATCGGTATAGACAAAAAGCTGATCGGGTAGAGCCCTATTTATACAGGCGGGCACTCGTCCTACGGGTGGAACGCCTTGCATAAGCTGCAGGTAAAGACTCCCTGGGGGTTCTCGGTCAAGCAGCAGTTCTTCGTGTTTCTCGAAGCCCAGTATGCGTGCTATTTTACTACTCACTCGTAATACACCGGGGTAGCCTAGAGGCTCAGGGCACGACTCTGCTATCTCAGCCTCAATGGCAACGTAGCCTTTGGCCCTTCCAACCTTTATAATTTTTATGCCTGCTTCTCGCAGCCCTGGGAAATCATTGATGTTTTCCACAATTTCCTCATGATTTTTGTACAACCCTCGAGGTATTCGGTTTGTAGTAACTTCTTTATTCTCACAAACCACCCAACCGATTATCGTATCGTCTTCTTGTAAATGCGTCATTGTACAGGGTATATGAATTTCCGATAAGCCAACAACCCAATGGCCTTTTAACGATATTTCGCGTGGCAATTGGGTTGTAAAATGTGTTGTCGTATTTTCGGGAAAATACTTCATACTGCTGTTGCTCGGCAGAACAAGAAAAAAATTATCATCGTCATGCATTTTGCATAAATTTCCATTTATTCGAGACCGTGAACGCTTGACGTTGGTATCCACGAGTTAAATTTTGCCGGATATCCCACCCAACTCACGAAAAATTGTTTTTTCGCACCGCGTCCTTTTGTCCGTAAAACTTGATCAATCTTGAATTCTTTATTCTTCTCCATACGTTTCTCATGAACACTCGTCAATTCTTCGGGGTAAAAGAAACCATCGATAGTCTCGTCTTCGAGATCGCACAATACATACACATACAAACCCTGGCGATGTCAAACTTTTTTGATACGGAAAATTTCTTCACTCCAATTTTTCTCGTAACCTTTTTTGAAGGTGCCTTTAGTTCTACTGATTCGAACGTAATGCCCGGGTTTGTATTTATACGTTGTGAAACGTGTCTTTTCACGTCGCTTCACAGCACTATTTGTCATATTACGCATTGCTGTATCCGCATTATACAGTGTCACGGCAGCCGGCTGCATTTTCATGGTTAAATGTATAGCATGATTGTACGCATAAACCATTTATTGTAGTATATTGATGTAACGATGAGTATTGCGATGTGTGAAGTAACGTCACATCCGCTCCTTGAGAGTGCGATTAAAACGCTCGACAATCGAGGCTTTTACATCAGGATTACGAGCGATGCGAAATTGTATGTTTTCATCTTTGAGAAATTTTTGGAGTTCACTGCCGAGAAATTCTTTACCGCGGTCGGTTTGTAGTGAAACAGGTGTACGCCCCTCGTTACTCTCGAGAATACGTTTAGAGGCCTTTGTTACCTCACGCAACGTTTTGTCCTGCAAGCAGGCGTATTTGCTGAGGACGTCGATCACCATAAGCAGGTAGGAGTCGTTGTCGTTATAGCTCCTCAAAGAACGTAGATCCACGAGATCAGCCTCCCAGACGTCGTCAATATTTGTGACATTATAATAAAACCGCGATCAAACGTCGCGCGTCAGCGTATCCAGCTGGATGCGAGGGGTCATAGTACACTTTTTCGAAAGTCATCTTTCACCTCTCGTTGTACAACTTGTTCTAAATCTTTATCCACTTTTGAAACGTTTTTATTACTTTTGTTATCCGTCGTTTTGAAGAAGGGTGTATTTCGCCGCTGTCGTCGTCGTAGTCGTCGTTAGAATTATCGTCGATCGCACTCACATCCATAGAATGCGTATCGTTATGCTGCAACATCTGATAATCTTTTCTTGGTCGTTTAGTACCTCTGGATATACCTAAATCCCACAATGCACTGTTTCCTATGAATTCACGTGGAACGCTCTTCGCTCGTAGACTAACGATGAACTCGCGTCTACCTGTTGCTTTAAGGTTTTTTCTACCTCGTACAGCATCGTTCATAAGGTCGACAATATTAGAATTTGGAACGAGAATACTGTCTATTGTCACAGAACCTTTTTTGTCCCATCTTATGCTTTTTGATTCATCACTCGTGGGTTTGCGTAAAAACTTTAATAGCGCAGTCGCTCGACGTTTATACATATTTGGAACGCTCTTAACGATGTCAGCATCGTTCGTGGATTCTGCATTATTCAGCTCAGACGATGTTTCAGGCGTGGATGATGGAGTCGATAGTGAAAACAATTTATTTTTCGAACCAACGAGATATAGATAACGCTGCAACACTTGACAAGTTTTATACATGGTTCGGGTGATAACATTGTGATGGGGTGTTCTATTTATTGCCGAAAATTGTAATTTTACTGAAGTTTTATTAACGATTGGTAATTCGGATTTTATGAGATCGCTAATCGATGTGAAATTCATTACTTTAGAATTTGGATAATTTAAACTCAAACGCTTCACTTTGCATACCGTGTCTACGATTATTCCAGAGTCCTCGGTAGTGGTGACCGTATAACCATAGAATTTCGGACCCCCGGAGACGAACGAATTTATATAAGCGTTAGAACCCAACGGGAGCAATTCGTTGGTCATGTCTCCAAGCAGGTCGCCTACCGAGGGCTGTCAATCATCACCCTTACTCACGTAAATAACCGGATCGGTGTCATAATATAAAACACGTCTATCTAAACGCTCGAGGTAACTGTATAGTTTTTAACGTGCTAAAGCTGTCGTAAACGCCGCAATTACTACGCTAGTTAATGGACTAGGAACTACAGCCTCATCACGGGATACCCAATTTAGATATAACAGATTATCGTTTACCGGTAGCAGGCGTTTAATTTCTTTATCATTGTCGTACAAATACAACAATAGATTCTCGCGAGTTTCCACAATTTCCGTACGTGCTAAGTTATCCCGCTGACCGAACTTGGCCCAGAAAGAATTTAAACAAAGCTTAGCGACCGAGCGCAGGCCTGGATTTTTCTTTATGTTATCAGCGTTCAAGCGGATACCCTCAGCGCGTTCGTAATCGTCAATGTACTGTTTGCGAGACGCCTCGTCGATACACTCCTCGGGCCACCCGCTAGGCTCCTGTTCAATTAAAAAAATGTATTTACATATTCTACAAACAAGCCACCCTCACGTGTATCAGCGTTATAAATTGTCGTATCGTACGCCCAAATAATAGAAATTTTTTATATTTTATAATCGCAGTCTATTGCTTTCCGCACCTCATCCGTCACCCAGGTACCTGTGAAAGCCCTATCGTCTGGATTTTCATGAATGCACGAGTCCCGGCTTCAATAAACGGACATACATTACCTACACATACAAATATTTGACGAAATTCATAGCAAGCTCGACGGAGTATATCAACATCCACCTTACAGTACTTTACAATATCGTTTTCAAAGTTAAATATCGCGTCTTTATTAAGGTCTTCCGCATACCAATCGTAAAATTCTAACCGGTCACGCTCACTCATTGTATCAGGCGCGTAATACTTTGCTGCGGGGAGAACACCGTTATAATTACGTGCATCTTCCGTATTGAAGAGATGCGGGAAGTAGCCCTTACCCATTTCATCGTTAAACCCGAAAGCCTTGGGTAGTGCGCTAAGTCGCATATGAAAATAATTAATACTGTCGATAAAACTAGTACGGCCCACCCTCATCGATATAATTGAATCACCTGTTAGTACTATACTAGGGGTGGGCATATCCGTGCTACGTTCTACGATATTCCGTAATATAAATTGAGCATCGAATGCCTTGGCATTGTGTGCAATACATACTATATTACGAAATTCCGTAGAAGGTCGCACAGCCAAATTTATAAACTCTGTAACAGGATTTTTGTTAAAAACAAACTCGTGCGCACCACACCACTCGCAAATGTCTAACGGCTGCTGTTCTCCCGCAGATAAACAAATTTTGCACAACTGTTGTGTGACACAATGAGTGACAATGTGCTCGTGGGCATCACCCGATGTACCTGTATATAACTTATCTTGACGCGTTTCAAAATCATAAAATATAAAAAGCGTTTCAGGGTGTTTTGGAGCGGTGGTGGGTTCACGTTTTCCTTTGCGTTGTTTGACTATTTGCATATAGCATCGCTCGTTGAACCTGTGCGAACGATGGCACAACCGGCAAAAACCAACACCGCATTTGTGTACATCGTGATCTCTGCGTATGAGTTTTTCACAAGTTTTACAAACACGGTATAACTCGCAAATAGACCTTCGTACACCTGCCATGATTTTGGTATGTCTTTCGAGAGGTTTTAGATGGTTGGCGAAACACACAGCACCGAAGAACGAGCGACCACAATCGTCACACGAGCGCTCATTGTTTACCGGTCCTGCAGACGTTACTGCTTGCGTAGTCACCGCTACAGAGCCAGGTACGAGCTCTTTGTCGACTGTTGGGACACCCTCCGTAACGCAGGGTGGTATACAAAAGCACCGGGGACACTTACTTGTGCACCGATGCTCCGAGACACGGCGGTAAGATTTATTGCAGGTTATACAATAATTCTTACCACCCGCTGCACCCATTAGATTGGTAATAGGTGAATAGTGCTTTAAAATAGCACCATACGCTATATTAACAATCTCAGATGGGGCCCTTGTTTCAAAAGACAAATAGCCATTGAAAATCGGCGGCTCGCCGCTACCGAGGGCCTCCCAATCGTAACCTACAATTGCAACCCTCGAAGGTGTGAGGTATCCTTGGAATTTCTGTATTTCCGAAATACCACAGCCTTCTACAGGGATTTGCACTTGAGCCTTTTCAACTAGAGCACGTGCTTTCTTACGCTGGTCTCCATCTGCTTTGAAATACGGCACAGTGACCAACCGAGCCACATCCTCATTATTAGGTATAAAAATACCCCTTCCATGAGATGGTGGTGACTCGGGGCTGTCCAGTATTCCGTCCCCCTCGCGATCGCCAAACCATCCGTGTGGCTGTTGCCATACGAGCAACTCTGAATTTATAAAATAATTTTATTATATATGTGTATATAAAATTATATTATATTATTATATTATAATAATATAATTTTATATACATATATATATATATAATAAAATTATTATATTATTATATATAAATTATATATATTATATATATATTATATATAATTATATATATACAAAAGTAAAAGAACATTTTTTACTTACCATTGTCTGAAGCATCGGCGTCGTCGTCGTCGTCGTCGTCGTTGTCCTCAAACTCCGTGGACGCCTCGTCGATGTTGTACGGCCGCTGAATTATATGTTGTTCCACCAACTCGGCGGCCTGTCTGTCGTCGTCGTCGTTGTTGTCGTCGTCGTTGTCATCAAAACCCGCGGACGCCTCGTCGATGTTGAAAGGCCGCTCAATTATAGGTTGTTCCATCAACTCAGCGGCCTCCCTGTCGCGGTCGTCGGTGTCGGCACTATCCTCGTTCGCGTCCTCCTCCTTATCCTCCGTGCTATCGCTGTCGTCGTTGTCGTCGTCGTCGTCGGTACTTTCGCCGCCGACTGCAGACACGTTGTCATCATCATCGTCGTCGTTGTCACCCATGTAGGCATCGTCGTCGTGTTCGTTTGCATTATCAGTATCGATAGTGCCAGACGCCACTGCTTCATCGACATCCATTTCATCATGCGTTGTGTCGGCGTCACTGGTGTCACTTGAAGCTAATAAATTATGTCGTGCTGTAACGAAAATTATTTTCTATTAGAAATATTATTTGTAAACATGTTATTTAATAATATACGTTTCAAAACATAATACACAATTCACAACATGGTTAATGTTTTCGGTATAATTCAAAACGTGTTCACAACTCACCATAAAAATTATCGACTCTCATTGTGAGGTCCCGCAGTGGTGGGTGAAGCATCCCTCCATGGCTCCCTAGATGCTTCACAACGAAACGTTGTGCAAACACCGATCCTGAGAAGGCACCCCGTTGACGGCTACAGTGATACCTTCAACACCACCTTGACGAAGCACTCTGGTAAACTCCGTATTCAGCCGATCGAACGTAAAGTTCGAGATATGCGCAAACCACCGCACCGTATACCGTCGCACAAATCGTCGATCGTGTATGATTAAAGCACGAGCCGTTGCACGCACTACTTCCAAAAGTGAACGACGCGGAAAAACCATTTTAAAAAGCGAGATAAATTGAAAAATACAAGAGCAAAACAAAACTGTGGTTGCACTGTTGCGTTTCAACACGGTATTAGACGAACATTTTGATTCCGTTCGCTTTTATATTTTGACCATAGCCTCCTCTTCTCTAGCTATAAATGCATTTTGACTTTTCACCCTATACACTGTATAATCTAAGAATGGTAGCGAAAGTTCTTTTAAGAATGGTAAAAGTTGAAGTCTACGATGTGACCTGGTATATTCAGGGTTTACGGTCATCCCTGGTGTCTATTTATAAAGATACCTTCATATCGTATTATGCATTACACAATTCTGTGGTAACCATTTTGAAAACCCTCTAAATACGAGTCTTTGCATTCCTACGTTTTCTGTACCAAGCTGTTGGTGGGCGAGCATTAGTCATTTCAATTTTTATATACATCTGTTCACAAGCCAGTAAACACGAACTCTCGTACTTCTACATTTTCGAAAGCAACCTGTTTTGTCAGAACGAGCATCCCTAATTTATGTATACATAGACTTGTTTACATAACAGTCAATATAAGCCCTCGAACTCCTTCATTTTCGGTAGCAGTCTGTATTGTCAGACCTCGTATCCCTAATTTTAATGTATGTATACACCTACACAGTCTGTCTACGAGACAGTGCACATAACGTCTTGGACTCTCGCATTTTGGAATCAAACTGTATTGTCAAAACGAACATGCATAATTAAAAATATTCATCTGAACAGTCTGTTTACAATGTGACTAATACGATGCTAGCAGAGGGTCGCGCAGGAAGCTGTACACTGTTACGTACTGGATCTTTAAATAAATAAAAAATATATATATAAAGCAAAATAAAATACAATAAACATATAAAATAGAAATACGAAATAAGGTAGCTGAAAGAAAAGAGCTAAATCATCGACTTGAATGCAAAGGACGGTAAACAGATTAGCATTACAAAGAGGATGGCCTCGTGTTTAGGTGGGAATGTGCCCACCAGGGATCGAGGCCTTGTCTGACCTGGATAATTGTGAATTGGAATATTTGACTTACCTAGTTCTTTCCGGGATTTCGTAGATGACCGTGACAACTTGAACGAGCGGGTGAGCGTAGCGGGTTGATTTACTCGACAGTGATCAACGGAGTGCCGCACGGTTGGATGACTTCGATGTACTTCGGTGATAATGATGGCAAGGTCTTGAAAATCCAACGACCAGGAGATTTTACGATGTCGATATTTAAATGAACGAGCGAAACGATTTTAGGTTTACTCGCGACGTTTGATTTCGAAACGGATAGTAATTCTTTAACACAATCGTTGATGAGTCCTTGAACAACGATATCTGATTTAGTTGAACTGTTTGACTTATTATGTCCCCTAGGACGAGACGGGGAACCGCAAATCTCTGCAATCACACGACGGATTTGAAATCTCCAGCCGGCCCCTCGTCTTTCCATTTAATAATTCGTACTAGGGAGGGGCAGGATTTAAAAAGGCTTTTGATCGTGCAGAATGGATGCACTGACCGGATAATGAATGGATGAAAACCCAGCGTGCAGAAGGTATGCACAGAGGGGTTTACTAAAGGTGAGGAGTTTTTGGGAAACAGTAGTAACCATGAATTTATTTCGACGAAGGGGGTTTGACTGAAATAATTAACACTGATTTGAAGTTGTGAATATAAAAATGATGATATATGTATTGAACCATTAAAATTCGGTACACAATTTGAATTATTCCTTATTACATTTTGCGCGACAATTTTAGACGCGGAGTCTCGATATTTTACGCGGATAATATTCTTGTCAGCTTTTCTTAGCCGCCTGTCTGCTCTTTTGCGGAGTACAGGATATTTCCGGGTTTTTACAATTGAACACGTAACGGATTTACAAACCTTCTTAGTGCTAAACCGATTCGTATAGTACGGCGCGTATTTTAAGAGGTATTACTCGTTTAGCGGTGTTTTTAAGACTCTATGTTAGACGCGTCGCTCTGGACCTCTGTGGGTCGGACTTGATGGGGAACGCCGAAAATGTTCCCTCTCTTCACGGCGCACGTGTGCTATGGTACCACGTAATACTTCCATTGTTCCAGTGGTATGCTGTTTACGTGCAGCTCAGTGATAAGATAACGCCGACTGGCTACGCGCAGCACACAATAGACCCTTCAAGCATTATTAGAATATAACATTGAGAAAGGCATAAGACAAAGAATATTATATTGCTAATATATTGAAAATATGTATGTTCAATAAACGTTTTATGATTTAATTTATTTAGATTATTAACATGTATGTAGATAAAATAAGTGTTTTGTTTTGGATATTGTATTTAAATTATTAATATATATATTAAAGATACATATGTTCAATAAATGTTTTTATTTGAATATCGTGTAATGTTTATGACAATTGAATAATTAATTATTAGAGTAAATAATATTTATAACAATCTGATAAATGAATGATGGGGTAAACAATATTTATAACAAATGAATAAACGAATGTTAAACAAATAATTAATACTTAGTGCAAATAATATTTATGGCCATTGAGTAAATGTACAGTAGCGGACAAAAGTTTAAGACGGAGAGGAAAAAAAAAGTAATCGTTGATTTTTTTATGAAAAGAATTGACTCAGTGGATTTTTTTTGTATTAGCTAATTAATCATTAATTCATATATTTATTACATAAATTCAATTTTGCGCGTAACAACATTAGATACAATAAACAAAGAAAACATAAATTTGTTTGATATCTTCGGGGACAAAAGTTTAAGACTATACGTAAAAAAATATTTTTTGGTAGTAAATATACAGATATTTTCCTCCCTTCAATACTTTGTCCACAGTCCATTATTTTTTATCACATCAGCACATCTTTGAGGCATTGAATCAATTAATTTTTTGCAGTCGTCCACAGTTGTTTCATTCCACGTTTTTTCAACCAAAGAGTACAAATCGTCAACATTTTTTGGTTTATTTCTTTGAACCCTTCTTTTTATGGTACACCATAAGTTTTCAATTGGATTTAAATCCGGCGACTGCGACGGCCACGGTAATAAAGTGATTTTTTCATCTTGAAAAAAACTTTTCACTACCCGAGCCGTATGCTTTGGGTCATTATCTTGTTGATAAATAAAATTATCACCCATATTTTCGTAGGCATACGGTAACATAGTATTTTTTAATATATCCAAGTATTGAAAACGGTCCATGATTCCATTAATTCGGCGTATTGGTCCAGGACCATTGCGAGAAAAACATGCCCACACCATTACGTTTCCACCTCTATGCTTAACTGTCGGTAAAACACATCGAGGATTTAAATCTTCGCCAATTCGCATACCTCACAACAATGCTTAGCTGATCTACCTTCGATATGTCCTGTGTCGTATCCATTATGATGGCAAAAAACGGTGACGCTCTAATTTGTTCTAGTAGAACAAATTAGAGGGTTTCGAGTTTGGTCCCCAAGCTCTCAATCATTTCATTTTGAATTGTTGCACTCAGATATCTTGTAGATCCTAAAAACATAAAAAAACACAATTTCAAAAAAAACCTGATATTAAACAGTTAATAATTATAAACAAAATAAAACGATAAAAAAACTTAGAAATAATTATTATTACCTTTGGGCATATCCAAAACTTGCCGCAAAATGTGATCATATCGGGCGACAAGCTCTACAAAGGACAGAAAATTTCCGTGGTATCCTTCCTGACTTAAGTCTTCTTGATGTCCTCTCAAAGCCAAAGAACTCTTTGCTAGGGTAAGTATGATATCGAATAACCTTTGAAGAACCATTTTCCAAAATGATGCTTCTTTGCAAATTTCATTTTCAAGTTCCTTGTCGATAGTATTAGTATCGTTTTTTTTTCCAAAATTCATACACAGCACATGCTTCCGAATGGCCACTCGAACAACTGTGTTGTTTAATTCTTTCTGATAAATGCTTCCAATCTCGAATTCCCGTACACCAAACATTATTCCTTTGTGAAGCAAATAACCAGCAGGGTTGACAATAGGCAGCGTCTAGTATTTTGGAATAACACAACCAAAAACGATTAACTGGCCTATATTTAGAACACGAAACGTAGTACGATTTTGAAAAACACCTATTGTTCTGGTTGATGTCTGTTGGAAAAGGTCCTGAAGGCTGTAAAGGCCCCATATCAAGAATTTGACGTTTTTCGTTATCACTTAATATTTTGTTCGTGAAGTTTCCTAAGTCATAAGAAGATTTGTCGTACACATTTTCGAAAAATGTAGATATCTGTGGTTCCTCCAAATCCTCCGCTCTTATGTGTGTCATGCAAACATCATCCACGTTCACATGATCGGCGGCGGAGGTATTTCCAACTGCAATAATTGTCGAATCTTCTTCAGTAGGCTTCTCAACCAACACTGCATTTACCACATTATTTGAGTCACTATCAATAGAAATATTTTGGCCAGATGTACTTGCAGAAGGCTGACTAAAAAACTTGTCAATTTTGGACAATTTTTGTTTACTATCTTCTCTTTCTTGACGTTGTTTGCGTTTAAATGCACCACTGGGTTTCTTCTTTTTATCCATAATTTTAGTTTTCTAATTTATTTAAACAATACAATATTAGATTGTGCTCGAGTAGGTAGGTACTCACTGTTCACTGACGACGTTAAAAGTAAAATAAAAGGAAAGAGAAACACAATAATACGCTACAAGTGTCGTTGGGGAATCCCCGGAAAAAAAATTATCACCGTTAGTGTTACCACATTTAACGGTGGAGACCATGAACGATCTCCTGCCCGCGGACCTGAATTAATGTACCTACTGCAGGTGACTTGCATTTTTTCACAATATTTCGTGTTATACAATGAGCTGTAGCCGAAATCTATAGATTTGACACGATTTATTGACTTAACGGACATCAATATGAGTGGTAAAATCAAATAAAATTGAACCACTATATTGACCAGTACAAAAAAGTTTATTGACATTAGCTTACTTACTCCTGATACAGCATTAATTTTTTAACCGTTCTCGAAAAAAAAATCTTAACTCGAATTCACAATAAAACGCACATCGATGAATAATAAAACGCACATATCACTATCCGTCAATTTGACAACACTGCCAACCTACAGAAAGAATTTAGGGGAATTCCCTAGGCATAACTTTTGAATTTCTCTCAACTGAGTTGTCATGATTAAAGTGGGGTTGGAACCTGTCATATTTATTTTGAAAATGGGAGAAATTTCCAAAAGTTCAGTTCGATCGAGATTTCTGGTAAGGATTCGAGGGCCCCCTGAGCTTGAGGGCCCCGGGGCACTGCCCCGCCTAGCCCCTAGGTAGCTACGCCATTGCTCGACGCGTGCCACCTAAGCAAGGAATAATCCTTCAACTACTTCACGACATGTGGTATCGCCTCGCATGCAACTTAGGAAAAGAGTCGAACGACGATGACGTCACAGCTAGAAGAAAAAAATGAATTATCGATAAAGTCCAAAGTCCGAGTTTTATTATAATTCCAAGAAACCCCCGCATAGAAAATTAAGCCCTCCAGGACCTATATAAGGACGGGAAAATGCCCGAAAAAAGGCAGTTAACAGTTAATAGTTGATAGTTCATAGTACAGTCAGTCGCCGAGCAGTCAGTAGACAGCCCGTTGGCGATAATTACTGCGGAGGAACCCCACCCTGTAGAGCAGCGGTTGCCAAACTTTTTGACCTCACAGACCAGTTAATTCATAATTTAAATCCCGCGGACCACTAATAGGATTTTTTAAGTGTTAAATATATTTATAAAAAAAAATTGTGATCAAAGAACACATAAAATGTACCTAGTTAATAAAATGAAACTATTAATAGTAACCAAGTTATGAAAGCTTTATTAATAAACCATAATAAAATAAACAAAATAAACAAAAATTGTACAAACAAAACAATTAAAAGATGGTTTAAATATATCAAACTTTTAGCGTTATACATTCCTAGTGTGATGGATGTTCCTGCTTACTTGAAATAAGATTATGGATATTTGGATCCAATGTTGTTACTGCAAGACGGAGAACTGCATTTATTTCAAGCCGAGATCGGTACCGTGTTTTGATGACTGTGACAGATGAAAAGGCCTTTTCACATAAATAAGTTGTGGAGAATTGAATCAGAATTTTCATCGCCTGTACACTAAGCAAAGGGTATTCACTTTTTATGGAAAGCCAAAACTGAGGTCTTGATAAGGATGAATGAAATTTAAATTTGAGAGTTTCGTCGGACGATAGGTCGATGAGGCTTTCTTTTAGATGCATGCTTAACTTACTATCCTGAATGTTCGCTGCAAACGGATCTATTATCCACATATTACCATGTCTGGGATCTTCATTCTTTGGGTAATAACGAGCAAAAGATTCTGTAAGTGATTCCAAGTGCTTTTTAACTAGGGTTACCACTTGCTGGTTAACATCATTCTCCTTCATGTATTCATCAAAATTAGAAAACATTTGCAGATCGTCTTCAACCAACCGCGTTTGCCACAGTAATATTTTCTTTTGAAACGCATCCATTTTACTTCGTAGTGTGAACACGTCCTTAAGTTGTCCTTGCAAAGATATGTTTAGTTCATTTAACAGGGAAAAAATATCTGCCAGGTATGCAAGCTTTGCGAGCCATTCATTGTCGGACAAGCATTTTTGCAATTTCGGATTATTTTGCTGCTGGAAAAATAATTTGACTTCTTCCCACAAGGCGAATAGTCGGGTCAATATTTTGCCCCTCGACAGCCATCTCACCTCAGCATGACGAAGAAGATGAGTATACTCGGAACCCATTTCTTCGCAAAGTGCCTCAAATATTCGAGAATTGAGTGCTTTGTGTCGAATTTCCTTTATAATTTCAATGACATTTGATAATACTTCGTGTAGTTCTGGGGACATTTTTTTCGCTGTAAGTTGTTCTCGATGTATAATGCAGTGTGTAGATAAAATGTCTGGGTGACCAACATTCTTCACCTTTACAACGATTCCTGAAAGATGTCCAGTCATATTTGCGGCACTATCTGTGCAGATCCCAATACATTTTTTCCAATCAATTTCATGTTCCCGGAAATAACTATTAAGTGCTTCAAAAATCTCAGAGCTGGTTGTTCTACCCGGCAAATTAAGCGAACAAAGTAGTTCTTCATGTAACTCTCCTTCACACTCAACCCTCACAAAACAAAGAAGAAGTGCTTTGTTTGTAATGTCCGTAAATTCGTCAAGTTGGATTGAATAAAATGAAGAATTTTTCACCATTTTTATTATCTGATTTTCAATGTCTTCGGCCATATCTTCGATTCTGCGCTTGATAGTATTATTAGACATAGGAATTACTTTCAATTTCTGAACAGCCTGCATTCCCAAAATCTGTTCACAGGCTTTTAACATGCATGGCTTAATTAATTCTTCTCCAATCGTGTACGGCTTTTTGCATTTCGCGATCTGATTTGCTATGAGATAGGAAGCCTTTAGTAATGATTTATCTTCCATGGTCATTTTTCTTAAAGCAATAACTTGCTTTTGCATATTTTCATGCATTCTTTTAAAATATTCTAGCGGTTTTTTTGCTAAATCCGGGTGTTTTGAATTGAAGTGTCTTTCAAGTTTTGAAGGTTTTAATGCATCGTTAGATAGGCTTTCAGAACATACAACACAGAGAGCCCGTGGATCCAGCTCACTGTCAGGTTCTTCAATGAATCCAAATTTTAAGTAGTAGGAATGATATTTTCTTGATACTTTGTGTTTTTTCTTCTCTCCACCTCCCGTTCCAACGTGTTTCCTAATAGTGCCTGATGAAGACTGTGGAGGGTCTGATTTATTGATCAGTTCACGGTTAGGTGAAGTATTATTAATGTTATTATTATCGTTCTCATTACCTTTTGCATTACTAAAGAAATGCAAAATATTCTTTTGCTTTTTTTCACTCATTATGGGTTTAATTTATTTGAATCTAAAATAAAATAAAAAGAAATTTAGAAAAGTCAAACTCATTTTATCCCAATAAATATCAAATAAAAGAAAATATGTACATCGTTAAGATTTAAGATCATACCTGTTTTAAATCTATGTGTCAATATATAAAAGTCCGTAACGAAAGGGTTAAGCACGGAACGCTATTAGTTATTAAAAATAAATATTATGAAGTGTGAAATTTGAGGTTATGTATTGACGTAACCGTGCAATTATAAAAATGAAAAGTTTGGTACTTACGGTGTGTTCTATTGTTTAATGTAGATACTCAGCAGTATATTAATATTAAAACTGACTCCAATAACTCACATTAAAAAACTTGAAACATTCAGCAGCAGTACGACTTATTTCCCGCGGCGTTATTCTACGCGCAGAAAGAGTACGATTCTGCGCGACAGAGATGGAAGACCGCTCGTCCAATGGCCAGTGTGTACAGTATACGACAGAAGTTTTTATAACTTGTCACGTATTGTTATGAATTGAATCATGTTTTAATGCATCTTAAAACATAACTTAACATGATGAGTAAGTATATTCCACATTTTTCTGCGGACCAGCGAAATTTTCTCGCGGACCACTAGTGGTCCGCGGACCACCACTTTGGCAACCGCTGCTGTAGAGTCAGCCAAAGTCCAGAGTGAGTACTGAAAATAAAAACGGTCGAACAGTCTAAGTTCAGTTCGAATGTACTTTTTCTCAGTTTTAATCATACAGAATTTATCTAAAGTTTAGAAGAAATTGAATTTAATTGTTTTCTGCCGTTTTTGTACGAGTCCACACTGTTTATTTCGTTTTACTGTTTTATCGAACCACAAGTATCGCGTTAAGTATATTGTGTCGAGAAATAACGATCGCTCGCGCACGGTAATAGCGAACGTACGTATATCAATTATTCGGTTATTTGAATAAACTCTGACAGCTTCACTATTTATCGAGTGTAACGATTTTTTACAAACGATTGCCATTAATTTTCCCTTCCACGCATCGGTTATCGGCGAAACAACTTCACCAGGAAAACCAAACGTAAGTAGCAACCCAATTTTTAAAATTTATTTTATCTGATATTTCCGTAAATTTTTCCCCAAGTGAAAGTAACCTACCACTTCCCTTCCCACCTAAAATCCCTTCCTCCGCGGGGTAATTTATCAATTTAGTTTATCGAGACGAGTGACGGGTTAACGCGAATAATCAACGAGCATTCTCAGCCCTGTCCCGAATAATTTTCCGAAAGGTTAGACTCAAAAGGGGGCTTGCGTCTTCGGTGTTTCTTGTCAGGTGTGGTAAAGGGATAATTCATTCTCCTTGACCAGAGTACGGAAAACTCACGCCGAACGCCTCACACGTCTTAAATTTGTCGGTTTTTGTAAAAACACCGCGCGGATTTGACGTAACAAAAATTGGGGGCTCGTCCGGGATCCTAAAAGAGTGTTCGTTTTGTTCAAATTAACCAGTCATCTTTGTCGCGAATAAAATTAATTAGTGGAAATTAAATCAAAGAAAAAGAAAAGTGTCAAATTAATTAGTAATTTTTGTCGCGAGTAAATTAAATATGGAAAAGAAAACAAGTTGTGATTTTATAAAGAAAATTGTTCGTATAGTTCGAATTAATTAATCGGTTCTGTCGTGGATAAATTAAATTGTGAAAATTGATCTCTTAGGAAAGAGTCACTTTGGTTCGTGTTAATCGACCGGCCTTTGTAAGTCGATTTAATTAATAAAATCCAGCTTTTATCTTTTTACCGCGTTTTCCAGAAGTGATTTAATTTGCGAAAATTGATTTTTTACTTTTTATTGAGTTTTAGTGATTCGACCAATTTCATGAAAAGTGATCCCTCCTTTCTCCTCAGTTCTTGTAAACTGATTTAATTCATAAAAGTCTAGCTTTTCCCTTTTTTACCGCGTTTTGATATCTTGATTTAATTCGTGAAAATCGATTTTTTATTTTTAATTAAGTTTCGGTGAATCAATTCAATTCATGAAAATTTACTATTCCCCTTCAATAAAAGTATTAAGTCTAACTTCCACCTTTTTTACCGCTGTGTAAATTTAAAGTGTAAAAATTGATTTTTTCTTTCTTTAAATTTATTTATATCGGGATTTATAAATCGATTTTATTTATAAAAATTGATGTAGTTGAAAGTGACACTTTTATTTGAGTTAGATAATCGGATTTCCCCTTGAGAAAAACTATAAATCGAGAACGTTCGTTGATGTGGTTCGAGTCCATTGATCGACATCCTTGCAAAAATTGATTCGTTTTGGAGAGTACCCGCTATTAATCAAGTTATTTGGTAAGTCTTTTTCGTAAGTAAATTGACCTTGTGGAAATCAAATGTGGAAAGTAATATTCAATAATGACTGTTGAATAAAAAGAGATAGAATTTGTATTGAAGGACATATACGTGGATAGATATATATATAATTTTAAATTGTACTCCGTTGCATGGGACCATTGGAAAAAATAGTGGAACTTCAAGTGCGTATAAAGGAACTCGAGGTTCTCGCGCAAGAACTAATTGAAGAAGTCACGCAAGAAATTTTCTTAAGTCAACTCTGTTTAGAACGAATAAAACAGTAAGAAAGAATAATCGCTAAAACATACGTGAGGAGAACTACAAGGAAAATAGCTTCCCCGAATGTTAACTATAGAGAGTAATATTATATTTGTTTCAACCAAACAACCATCAAACTTCTTGTATTGTTTTTATACGATTCGCTCCGTAATATTAACTTCCTTGTACTGTCATTTACAAATATTCAATCAATCTACCGGGCGTTAAAACAGTTGGCATACAATTCTGAAAATATTAGTTAAATTACAAACAGTTGTGTTATTCACTCCTACGTTGCTCATCTTAACAATCCTCTCGAGCGATCACTAGTATCGTTCACCTCTATTCATCCCTCATAACATTGCACCTCCACCTGCACGTGCTACTCTTTCTGCCATAGGCCTTTAAGAAATTCGCCGTCTCGCGTACACCCGCGGTCAGCATTCTAAAAACCCTACCTCAACTATCCGCTTTTCAACCCAACACATGGGCAACCAGATTTGCCCGCGCACGTATCACTAACAGCACAATCATCACAAACACATTACACTAGTGAGAGAAATCCTATGTTTTAGCTCCTCGCGTAAGTGGGGTTAAGGCTAGCAAGGCTCGCTCACAAAACACATTACACTAGTGAAAGAAATCCTATGTTTTAGCTCCTCGCGTAAGTGGGGTTAAGGCTAGCAAGGCTCGTTCACGAAACACATTACACTAGTGAAAGAAATCCTATGTTTTAGCTCCTCGCGTAAGTGGGGTTAATGCTAGCAAGGCTCATTCACAAAACACATTACACTAGTGAGAGAAATCCTATGTTTTAGCTCCTCGCGTAAGTGGGGTTAAGGCTAGCAAGGCTCGCTCACAAAACACATAACACTAGTGAAAGAAATCCTATGTTTTAGCTCCTCGCGTAAGTGGGGTTAAGGCTAGCAAGGTTCGATTACGAAACATATCATACAAACAAGACAGACACAACCATACGTACCATTTACTAAGTTCGACAATTACCAACCCTAATCCTTCATCCATGCCGAAAACCCATAGAGCAGGAAGGAAAGTTCAAGCGCAGAGATTAAAACGACGAATCTTAAAAGAACAGTACCAAGTTCCAACAATTGCGTGCAAATCGTGTAACGAGCAAGATTTTAGAGCCTCTAATATTGAAATAGAAAGCGATAATAAAATTATTCCTCTCGAAGGAAAAGAAATAAGATTGCGACGACACAATTGCAGTACATAACGACTATTCGAGGCAAGAAAGGAATAGACATTTAAATTCTAGTAAGACGAATCGTCCTTTAAGAGTAATAGCGAGTGAATCGTATAACAAGCAAAATTTTGGAGTCTCTAGCATAAAATCTATAAAAGATAACGAAGGTATTTTCCTTAACCAAGAAAAAATAACAGGTTTTCAGGGACCTTTAGGTGAACAAACAGAGAAGTATAAAAATCATTCAGACAGTGCAAAAGCAGATTGCACGGGCCTCTCTAACGAAGAAATACCATATTTATTAAGGGAAATTACGTACGAAGCAAGCAGCAGTAAAGTCACACAGGGTGTCGACACAGACACACCGAGTAAATATCGAATAAAACGCCTCAAGCAAATCCGAGAAATCGAGCGGAAAAATTTTCTAGACGAACTTGTTGCTGATTACGAAGCTCACTCGAGACAAGGGATACGCTATCACCCGTTTGTGACACCTTGCGAACCTCAAATCACTAAGATCGAATCGTTGAATAAACATCAATTCATCCTCCCGAAGGAAAAACCACATTTGATTTCACCTCAGGGAAATTTGGAAACGAAATTAAAGAATAAAACTCTATAATTCTTCTTCGTTACAAGTAATAAAAAGAAAGTCATTTCTATTCTCTTCTCCTGCCCAATTTCTACCTTAATAATATTCTTATGTATTTTTGCATGTCTCTTTGATGCTGTGTACCAAAAATTACACTTGTATACAATACATTATAAATGAGGTCAACTCGTTCAAAGGTAAGAATTGATGAGTCTAATCCACGAGTATCCTGAGGAAAGAAGAAAAAGGCTCCCAAAGGGTAATTCTAAAAATTTTATACTTGAAACTATAACCGAGTCCCCGTGTAATAATCGCAGTAATTCACCTCCCGAGCTACCAACTCCGATTTCCGAAAAAATTTCCTCCTCCCCCAGTTCAAATAAGAGTTCTGTTGTGTCCACTGTAGACTCGGACAAGTTAACCGAAACTGTCACCCGTAAAGCGAAAGTAGTAAAGTTTGATCAAGACAGTAACATACAATCACTTGAGTTAACATCTGACAATATTATCAGGGGTACAAATTGAAAATGCGGGTTTGATAACAGATGGCGTTACTAACGCTATACGCATCAGGCAGTACTGTGACTATGTTCATGTCAAAGCTACGTCTTATAGCTTTAATTTTCAGTATGTGTCAATTTGTCGCAGTGTCAAATTCATAGTTTTTTTGAGCTCTCAATATGTCGAGTTTCGTGCCAACAAAACAGCATTTGCGGGAAGTTTTAATTTACTTCTTTAATTTGAAGAAAAGTGCTGCTGAAGCACATCGATTGGTCTCCGAGGCTTATCCGAGTCATGTTCCATCGGTTTCAACGTGCGAGAGATGGTTTGTGCGGTTTAGAAGTGGTGATTTTGACGTTGAGGACAAAGAGCGGCCGGGCCAAGTGAAAAAGTTTGAGAATGCTGAATTGGAGGCAATACTCAATGAAGACTCGTGTCAAACTCAACAAGAGCTCGCAGATTCATTGGGAGTGACACAACAAGCCATTTCCCATCGTATAAAAGCCCTCGGAATGATCCAAAAGCAAGGACATTGGGTGCCGTATGAGCTGAAGCCGAGAGACGTCGAGCGCCGTTTTTTTGCATGCGAACTGCTGCTCGAACGGCAAAAACGGAAGGGTTTTTTGCATCGCATTGTCACTGGTGATGAAAAGTGGATCCATTACGATAACCCGAAGCGCAAAAAATCATATGGTTACCCCGGCCATGCATCATCATCGACGGCCAAACCAAATATTCACGGCGCCAAGCTCATGCTCTGTATTTGGTGGGACCAGCTGGGTGTGGTGTATTATGAGCTATTGAAATCGAACGAAACCATCACAGGAGCACTATACCGAACTCAATTGATGCGTTTGAGCCGCGCACTCAAAGAAAAACGGCCACAATACGAGCAAAGACACGACAAAGTAATTTTGCAACATGACAACGCTCGGCCACATGTTGCAGCGCCGGTCAAAACATACCTACAAACGCTGAAATGGGAAGTCTTACCCCACCCGCCGTATAGCCCAGATATTGCTCCTTCCGATTACCACCTTTTCCGATCGATGACACATGGCCTAGCTGACCAGCGCTTCCATTCTTACGAAGAAGCCCAAAAATGGGTCGATGACTGGATAGCAGCCAAGCCGGCCGAATTTTTTCGCGACGGTATCCGTAAATTGCCAGAAAGATGGGAAAAAGTTGTGGCTAGCGATGGACAATACTTTGAATAATTCATTTGTTACCATTTTTTCAGAATAAACGTTCAAAAATAGAAAAAAATCCCGCATTTTCAATTTGTACTCCTGATATCATCACTCGATCCCAAGAAAATATAGAAGACGAGACAAGTTCAACCGATACAGTTGAAATTATAGAAAGCAATTTTGGAAAATATTATAGTCCGGAATATAGTCCTTTACAGATCAGAGAATTTTCTGACGACAAAAGTTTAAAGCAATTTACGAGTCAATTGAAGGAAACGTTAGAAGCAAAGTCCTCAAATAACCCTTTGTCATTAGTCGGGTTTGTCATAAGGCCAGACGACGAGATCAACGAATATCTTCCAGCACTAGTATACCCCACCCCCCGTAACGAAGACCTAGGTCGGTCAATAAAACCCCTCGAAAGTATCGTGGAGAATTTCGAGTCTCTAAGCGAACCCGAAAACACGGAAACACCGTTGCAGACCCCCTCGACCGTTGCTAGCGCTACGCCTAGTATAATCCCTTCAGCTAACAGCGATATATTTTACACACCATTAAGCGGATCTACTCCTTTCGACGAAACTATTTCTAGATCACCTTCCCTTGTCGACAAAGAATTATTATCAACTCCAAAAGGAATAATTGAGAATCGTGAAAAATCCACATTAACGTCAATTATCGAATCCGCACATACTAAAAAACCTAATAATTTAGTAAAGAAATTACATCTTTTGCCGGAATACAATTTGCCCACTCCCAGTTGTTCTACCTATCCCATGATCAGAGACTCCAGCCCAGACAAGACATTGAATAGAATACCGCCAATAAAAATTGCTACTGAAAATTTAATTAAATCTAACGACTCACCACCAAATACACCTCCCATAATGGTTAATAATAATCAAACATTGTCTCTTCGAGATGCCTTGGCTGTCATACCGAATTATGACGGTCATTCTTTATCACTCGGTATGTTTATTCAAGGATGCAAAGAAGCCTTGGCTATGATGGGGCCAGGAGCCGAATCAAATTTAGTAAGAGCAGTTCGCATAAGAATAATCGGCGAACCTCGTCGCACCATACAGGGGCAAAATTTTGAAACAATAGAGGAACTAGGTAAATTTCTTAAAGATATTTATGCACCTACGCGAAACGTGTATCAGCTCCAAAGGGGAATTGGGATCCATATATCAAAGAGAAAATGAATCCGTCATTGCATATTCCAACCGCGTAAGGGACTTGGGAAATTTAATACTCGAAAATTATGATGCGAAAGAAAATAATCCTTTGACTGCCGCATTTATTAATAACACTAAGGAAAGTCTTCCGGCATGTTTTTTACACGGATTAAAACCGGAAATCGAACAACGTCTACGTCCGAACAATAATCTTGATGAATTAATTAAACTCGCGGTTCAAACAGAAAAAGGTTTAGTGTCACAGGCAGCCTTGCGTAGTGGTGGTCTGGAAACTTCGGGTTCAAAGGTAAATAAACCTGAGGCGAAACGGGGAATACACGTAGTAGCAAGCGAGGAAGTGTATTGTCAGCTGTGCAATAAAAAAGGGCACAGTGCTAAAGAATGCTCGACCCAGAAGTCTAACCAAGCATTGGATGTCAGTCCACAAAATTCTGGAAATATCGATAAGGGACCGAGCATGTGTCAGATCTGTCAGAAGACTGGACATTCGGCCGACAAATATTTAAAAATCTTTCCCCCGTTAAATAACAATAAATCCAAGTTCGAAGCCTCTTTACTTACTATATGCCAGGTCTGTAATAAACGCGGACACACTGCCGATCGTTGTTATAAAATTTTTCCTCCGGAAAGGAAAGAACAGGGAAATATATCTCTACTTTGTCAACTTTGTAAAAATTATGGTCATTTGGCTAATAGATGTTCACGTTTCCCTCCGACCCCCCCTAAATTGATGTCCTTTCCACGAGAACAGGTACCGCAGAATCTTCAATATCAGAATTCAAGTAACATTCGGTGTCAGATATGTAAAAAAGAGGGCCATGGAGCCCATATTTGTCCTTTTCGCAATAATAATTCACAACCGTTGATTAACAATCGATTTGATAACCGAAGGAATTTGGATAATAATGATGTCAGACCCACCGAGATGGGTAGGGAATGTTATCATTGTAAACAACCAGGTCATTTTATACGGGAATGTCCCGTCCGACGTATTAAAGAAAATGAATACGAAAATTCGGGAAACGGCGGCGGTCTTCCGAGTACGGGTGCGCCTGGGGAGATCCCGCAGAGAATGCATCCAATCCATGTAATTTCTATCACAGCCGAGAATCCCAATTGCGAGTAGTTCGAATTTTTTATGAACAACTACATCGAGAAAGTAGCGTCCCGACGGTTACGGTAACGGCATCGGAAATAATATCTCCTGTCACTCTTATGGTTGACACTGGAGCCGGTCCGAACATTCTAAAGAAACAATTTGTAAGTGACCACATCTCTATAAATCGCGGAGAAATTCTTCAACTAAATGGAATCACAACAAATTCAATTTTTACTTTGGGTAATATTACCGTACAAATTTTCGGACGTTTCGCTACTTTCCATATTGTAGACAATAACTTCCCCATAAAGGAAGCTGGTATATTGGGGTCGGAATACCTCGACGGTAATCGCGTGAAAATTGATTACGAGAAAAGACAATTGAAAATGCAGAATGTAAGAATACCATTTGCAACTCAGGAAACTATTGTTATCCCTGCAGAGTCCACCAAATTGTGCTTCGTGAGAGTAAAAAATTTGGATTTACGGGAAGGCTATCTGCCTCCCCTGGATGCAGGTGAAGGTATAAACATAGAAAGCGGGTTCGTCATTAATGATAATGGTAAAGCTTATATTTACGTAACTAATAGCAATAAGCATACGATTCAAGTCCAGGCACCAGTACTAGAATTAGTGTCATCGGAGGAACTAATTCATAGAACAAAAATAAAAGATCCTAGAAACGATTCAAGTAAATGGGAAAAGAATCCCGAGCTTTCTAAGAGGTTGGGTCAATTAAAAAATAAAGACAATATAAAAGGAAATGATCAAGAGGATTTATCTCTGTCGGATAAGATTGAGCTCCCTGTAGAGGCAATACCCCGCAGAAATACTGAAAATTCCTCAGGGAGTATTTTAAATTTTTTGGAAAATGTAAAAGAAGAAATAAAAAATTGTATGGAAATAATTAAAATCACTTGTGAAACTGGTTTGGAAAAAAATATATTGAGTACGAAGGATTGTAAAGTAAAAGTAGAAGGAAAATTTGAGAAATTGCAACACGAAGCCCAAAGCCTTACGGAAATCTGCACGTCGAATCTAACTGAAAATATCACTTGTATGGAACCTGTAAAGATAAATAATTGTGAGTCTCGCCTACGCTTCACAGGGGTGACTGTGCCGACGAAACGGGCAGCGCTCGATGGAGGACTGAGGGAGCTCGATTCAGAATTTTTGGGAAATACTGTGCCTATGGAAAGGACAGAATCCCTTCAGTATTGTAATAACAGTGTTCACGGAAAAAGTGTTGTTTCTTTAGATTCGATAAAAGCAGAGATACCAATGGGGTATAACGGGTTAAGTAATGATGATTTTAATAAATGTATTCACGAAGAAAATGTTGTCTATCCGAATTCGATAGAAACGGAAGGAAATTGTAATAATTGTGAGTCTCGCCTACACTTCACAGGGGTGACTGTACTGACGGAACGGGCAGCACTCGATGGAGGACTGAGGGAGCTCGATTCGGAATTTTGGAGGAAAACTGTGCCTATGGAAAGGACAGAACCTCGGGAAGATATTAAAAATTGTACTAAAGGAAATAACGTTGTCTATCTGAGTTCGATAGAGACGGAAGGAAATAGTAGTAATTGTGAGTCTCGCCTACGCTTCACAGGGGTGACTGTACCGACGGAACGGGCAGCGCTCGATGGAGGACAGAGGGAGCTCGATTCAGAATTTTTGAGGAAAACTGTGCCTATGGAAAGGACAGAATCTTGTGAAGAAATTAATAATTGTGTTATTACTGAAAGCGTTGTCTATCCGAATCCGATAGAGACTAAATTATCAGCAGAAAATAAAATCAATTGTGTTAAAACATCGCATTTAGTAATGATGAAAGAAGATGAAGAATTTTGTTGTCAAGGACTTGTTGAAACCTTCGTACCTACTAAAATCGAATCAAATCAAAATACCAGTTTAAAAATTTGTGAATCATTAAAGAATGTACAAACGCCCTGTACCCTTGAATCGTCAAAAGTAGAAAATATTAAAAAAGATAAAAATATAGAAACAAGTTTCGAAACCCAAAAATATAATTCAAAGTGGAATAAATTCATGGACATTTCTTTGATACGGAAGCTCAGTATATCAAATATTTCTCACAAAATTACGCCTTTTATACGCGAAAGATCGTGTTACGCGATATCTGAAGCTGTAATGCACGATCGATATGACCAAATCAAAGAATTATTAAGACTCGACGAATTAAGTAAAGAAGAAAGGAAAAGTATTGAAACCCTCTTAAAGGAAAGCTCTCATTTATATCAAATACCGGGAGATATGTTAACGTGTACTACTATATTGCAACATCGAATCCCCACAATAGACGATTTTCCTATAAATACGCGAGGCTATCGGTGGCCTGAGTGCACTAAAGAGGAAATCGGGAAACAAATTGAAGATATGCTCGAAAAGGGAGTAATCATACCTTCCACCTCACCATACAATTGCCCTGTGTGGGTGGTACCGAAGAAAGCCGACTCTCAAGGTAATAAAAAATGGAGAGTAGTATTCGACTACCGATCACTGAATGAAAAGACAGTCGCTGATGCTTATCCCATACCAAATATTAATGATATATTAGATCAGTTAGGAGGCGCACAGTATTTTTCAGTTTTTGACCTAGCGTCGGGATTCCATCAAATTGAAGTTTCAGCTGAAGATCGTCATAAAACGGCCTTCACTACACCGCGTGGTCATTATGAGTTCGTTAGAATGCCATTCGGGCTACGGAACGCCCCTCCTACATTTCAAAGAGCCATGGACCTCACGTTGAGTGGGATCCTCGGGAAAGGCGTATTCGTTTATTTGGACGACATTGTTATTTATGCTCACAGTCTCGAAGAACATGAGAATATATATCGCGAATTGATTAAACGACTAGAAGCCGCGAATTTAAAATTGCAACCGGATAAATGCGAATTTTTAAAAAGAGAAGTCGCGTATCTGGGACACATAATCGGGAACAATGGAGTTCGTCCCGACCCTAAAAAATTAGAAGCAGTACGTGAATACCCCGTGCTTAAAAATATCAAAAATATTCGACAATTCTTGGGACTAACAGGTTATTATAGGCGGTTTATAGAAGGATACGCCAAGATCACAAAACCCCTGACATCTCTATTACGTAAAGAAAATAAATTCGAATGGGGACTTGAACAACAAGAGTCATTTGAAAGATAAACTTTGTACCGCTCCGGTCTTGCAATATCCCGATTTTTCTAAGCCATTCATTTCAACTACGGACGCGTCGGGTTATGCTATCGGTAGCATACTCTCACAAGGAGAAATTAATAACGACCATCCATGCGCCTACGCCTCTAGAGCTCTGAGTGAGGTAGAAGAAAGATACGATACGTATGAAAAGAAAGCATTAGCTATAGTATATTCCATACTTCATTTTCGGCCGTATTTATATGGGCACTATTTTACTGTAGTAACCAACCATAAACCATTGCTATGGTTTCGACGGGCAACAGACGGTAATTCAAAAATTTTGCGTTGGCGACTAAAACTCGCAGAATACGAATACGATGTAGTATACAAAGCCGGGAAAACTAATGTTAACGCTGATGCACTTTCGAGAAATCCAGTTGATGAAACAACCGCGAATGACGGTATTTTTATTATTCAAATAAATCCCTTAACTGGCAACCGTACGAAGGCTAAGCATTAATTGACGGATGCAGAGATAAATCGATTATTAGAAGAACAATCTGACGATGATGAGGATATTATGGAAAATTATCAGAATCATACATTACGGAATTACGAAATAGATGAATGTAATTGGAATCGGGAATCTGTTGACTCTAACGAGCAGCCTACGGAACTTATTTTTCCTCATGGGTCACTCGAAATATCATCCGACCACGAAACGTTTCAGGCGCGTATAGAAGACGAGGTGGATTTACCTGATACTTCGGTAAATAACCCAGGTACGTTTGAGCCTATAGTATATCCAGAAACATCTGCAAGCAACACCTATTCTAGCCACAAAGAGTCGACGGAGGAAACTGTACTCGACGTTAGTAACCCCCGAAACGAAACGAGCGTGCTAGCTCAGAGAAAACGTACCCCTAAGCCTCTTGAAGTAAGCGATACCGAGTCCTCGAGCGACGAAGAACTCGAACTCGAAGCTACAAAAACTCGTGAGCCTCCCAAAGGAAGGATTATAGCCTCCAACATTAAACAATCACGCGACTTATTCCATACTCGTAGAGATAATCTGGTTTATTTTGTTTCTACCAAATGTGAACCTATTGATAGAGGAGCGATAGCACTCCGCGATGATAACGATTTTTCACATTTAAAAAATTTAAAGTTGAAAAAGCCTCAATCAATTGCAAAACGAAATAATAGATTCAATATAGCCCTACCAATCACCGACGATTCCGGTGAAGGACCCACATTAATCTTAGGAAACATAGTAGAAACATTGAAAAATGCTCGACATTTAATCGACAAATTATCACTCCCAACTATTAGTATCGCAAAATCAGACTTTATCTTGAATATACCTTGGGAAAATGTTATCGCACAAATTCGATTAATTTTTGCACAGAGTGAAGTAAAAATTATTATTTGTAACGGGCTAGTTAGACAACCCCTCGTAGAAGATCAGGTAAAAATTATTGAGGAGGTGCACTCTTCAGCTATAGGTGGACACAGAGGTGTCAGCAAAACATACAATAGAATCCGTCACGAGTATTACTGGAAAAATCTAAAAGCTGACGTTCAATTATATATTCAACGATGTTTACAATGTCAATTAAGGAAACTAATTCGCGTTAAAACTAAACAGCCAATGATCATAACGGATACTCCTGCCATCGCTTTTGATAAAATTGCTATGGATATAGTAGGCCCTTTACCGAAAACTAAACAGGAAAATGAGTATATATTGACCATTCAAGACCAATTAACAAAATATTCTGTAGCTATTCCTATACCTAATGCAAAAGCAGTAACTATTGCAGAAATATTTGTCAAACGTTTCATTTGTTACTTTGGATCGCCTAAGGCAGTGCTTACTGACCAAGGTAGCAACTTTTTAAGTAAATTCTTAAAGCAAATAGCGAAGTTGTTTAAAATTCGGAAAGTTAGAACCACCGCTTTTCATCCCCAATCCAATGGATCATTAGAAAGATCTCATCACGCACTTGGAGAATATCTCAAGCAATTTACAACGAAGCAAAGCGATTGGGACGAATGGGTCGAAATGGCTATTTATAATTACAATACAAATGTACACGAAGGTACTAAGCATACACCCTATGAAATGTTGTTCGGAAAAATAGCCCGAGTCCCCTCTGGGATGTCACCATCGGATATGGAGAAAATTGCTACATACGACGACTATTTAACCCAATTAGTCACGCAAATTCACGATATACAAGAACTTGGTCGAGAAAATTTGATTAAATCCAAGGAAAAATCGAAACAATATCAAGATCGTAAAATAAATCCGATTGAATTTAAAATCGGCGAACCAGTATTTTTGTTGAAAGGACCTAAACCTGGAAAACTTGGTGACCATTACACTGGTCCACACGAAATAACAGCTATATTAACAAAAGGCAATGTACGTATTAAACTTCCAAAAAGAGACGTGATAGTACACTCAAATAGATTAAGGAAATCAAAAATTCCATTGTAAGATTCTATCTTTAGTGATTGTTGTTATAAAAATTTGAATGATAATAATAACAATATTAATAGTAATAAATAAAATGAAATAAAGTAAAGGTTAGATTAAATTAAAGTTGATTCAGGAATAATAAAGTTTCATTAAGGAATATTTATTCAACTAGTAAAGTATTAACGCTATAGTAACAAACTTAAGAATATTAAAGATTTGCATGACTATAAAATTAATCAGTCACATCTATATGGTAGTATTAAGTTACACCCGAAAGAATAATAAATTACTAAATGAAAAAAAAAAAGAAAAAAATATATATATATATATATTTTTTTAATTAATAATCCATATATGTTTTCCCTAATAGGTAACGATAAGAATATTGATAACAAGAATCAAGTATAATTTTAGGAAATATGATATTTCACTTAAACCAACCATGTGGAAGTATTACTATTGAGAAAAGGCCTGGTTTTTCAGTAGATCAAACATAGACCCTAGAACGCAGTAGTATTCCAAAGTAAACAAGTTGGACTTTTTACTTTAAGGACAGACTGGGAAACTCTGGAAATTACCACGACCGGATTCGAGACCTTGCAACAAATTATTAAAGGGGTAACGTACAAAAGAAAAACAGAAGTAAAGTTAGTAAAAAGTACGTAATAATAATAATAATAATAATAATACTTCAATAATACGATAGTAATATGCTAATAGTATTGATAGTCTTATAAAAATAAATTTTTATAGAAACAGTAAGGATAATTCTTTCATAACAATAGTCGCGACATATGATATACCTTAGTGTTTTAGGAATCAATAAATAATTTAATCCTCATAATTAAGCATAGAAAAAAGAATAAATAAATTAAAATAAAGTAATAATAATAATATTTCGTATAGATTAAGAATAACAACGATAGTTGCAACGAAAATAATAATAATATTAATAATAATAACATTTCCTACTCTTAACTATAAATTGCGAATCTTGCGCATATTCATACCTTAATCATGTCAAGAAAAGGGCCACGTGGAAAATTTTTGTTTGAACAAGTCCGTTTAGACAGCTATCATAATTGGCCAGTTACATTTTTAGACCCCGTAGAACTAGCTGCGGCAGGGTTTTATTATACTGGAATAGATGACGAAGTTAGTTGCTTTGACTGTAGAGTGATTATTAAAAATTGGGAAGTAGGTGATATCCCTATGAAGGATCACAGTAGATGGCAAGAACAATGCCGATTTGTACGAAGTATCCCCTGCGGAAACGTACCCATCGGAGTGGACCCACGAAAGATTCCTTTTCCTTGCGACAAGGAACGTTTCGACTCTCGACGGGAAGTAAGAGTCAACGCGACCCCGGACTGTCACGACGACAGACCTCCTATAAGAAGTTCATTGACCCCATCATATCCAGCTTTTGAAAATTATAAAAAACGATTAGAAAGTTTCACTTTTTGGCCCGAAATTCACGCATTAGACCCTATACAATTAGCTTCCGCCGGATTCTTCTTTTCGGGAAAAGAAGACGAAGTAACGTGTTTTCATTGTGGAATGGCGATGGGAAATTGGGAAATTAAAGACGATCCTTGGGAACAGCATGCTTTTTGGTACCCAAGTTGTCGGTACCTGCATATGACTTTGGGGACCTCCCCACCCACTCAATACCTAGGTAGGTCTCTGACCACGTCTTGTCCACCGCCTCGTAGTCCTACTACCCCACCACCCTCTCCTGTTGACAGAAACGATTTCTTTCGACCCCCGACTCCCTGGTCGGAAACACTGGATTTATCATCTTTGTCAATAACGACCACTAGTGACACGCTACTAGACTTCGACCTATGTCGATGTTGCCGACTGCAACCTGGCGAAGGCATATTCATACCTTGCCTACACCCTAATCTGTGTTCTGGTTGTAAAAGAAACGAAACTACATGCGATATATGCCATTTAGAAGTAACCCACACTCTGACATGCATTCCCACTAATCGTTAAAAGGAAACAAACCAAAACAAATTAGAAATTGCATGCTTGCATTTGAAAAATTTTTTTCTTCTTCATCCATATTTATATTTTTGTTTATTTTTCTCCTTCAAAAATTTTACACCTCATTCTTTCTTATTACAAGGTAAAAATTAAGAACTCATGGCTTCCCCGGTTAATGGGACGATACACCGCTCGGAGGGGAACTAGAACCAAAGAGAAGTTCTAATCCCAACGTCTTTTCGTTTTCCACCCATCTAGAATAAAAATACGAATATTAAACATAATTTGTTAAAATATACGTATATCTTTAAATAAGCACTATAGTACCAACGCAAAATAACCATAATTTTTCTTACTCATTGCCCAAGAACCTTCTTTGTCGCCGCCCCCAAGATATAGCCTCGAAAGCGTTAGACTCTTCCGGATATCCTTGCGACATCCCCTCCAGTACAAATTTCAACATCTCGACTGTCCAAGTTTCCTTCGTCAAAGTCGCCAACCAGCTCCCGTCAATATTATAATGTTCTGGGACCCACAGTGTTGCAGATCCCACATTTAGCCACACCGATAGTGGTTCCATTTCAAATAATTGTCGCAAATTGAAAGTCTCAATTCCTACGAGAGGCACTTCTTCCCACCTACAGCAACGAATAATTTAATTCCTTTTTCTTTTTATATACTTCTTTTAGACAACAGTCAAAATAATGATAATAACAATAATAAAACAACTGCGTTCTAACTCGATTTCCTCCACAAAATAATCAAATAAAGAAAAGTAAATCTACAAGTTATTTTAACAAAGAATATTATCACGTCATCACAGACTCACCCGATTTGATTTAAATGAACCAACATCCGCCGTAGTGATTGCACATAATCCTTCCTCGGTAGGGGAAATTCACGGTCTGGGTCGCAAAAGAAGCTATCATTTTGATACTCCATCAACGAATCTATATAAATCACCAACGTACGACGTAAATTATAGTCTAACGAATGAGCCATCTCAAAGATACCACACGTAAAGTAACAGAAGAATCGATCTAGCACCACCGACGGAACGTACAAGAATAAAAAAATCATACAGGAAGAGCTTCGAATTCGAACTGAGCTGTTTCCTCTCCCAAGACCCCACATTCTTAATCCCGTATATTCAAAAGACCTACACTACCCCCTCTAGCCTCCCAGTAATTTTTAAGTCCTCCTAACCAAGTCGGTTCACTTAATAACGAGAGGTGTTAATAACTGCACCCTCGTACACCCATGCCAAAACCCCGACTCCCCCACTCCGCATTCACACTAAACGCACTAGTGCCCGAAACACATTATATATATATTGCATCTAATACACCAATAGATATATATATGTGTGTGTGTGTGTGACAGCTGTAATATTTGTGATTCAAGGACTGACATCCCGAGGAAATGTTGCTCATCCTCGTCCTACTCACCCTCAAAGGAGGTATGGGCCTACCGAACATCGAGCTAAAACAAATAGAGGACGAAGCGGGACTATATTACGAACCTAAAAGAGATACGTACTTAATACAAGCAGAATGGCAATTAGTCACTTATCTGGATTTACAACCGCTCGAAAATCATCAACCCTGCTTTGCCGACCTACCACTAGACACCATGGAAAGAGATTGCTATCCTTTCTTATACGAATATTGCAATACTTATATCAATAAGGAAGATATAGAATATAAGATCACTCAAATCAATAAGTATTTGTCATTCGCCAGGGAATTAGGATACAGTAATTTTGCTGACACGGGCAGAATACCATTGGATTTTATAGGGACAGCTCGTAAAACACTGAGTTTGACACCCACTGAAACCGAAATTGACTATTATAATGCTCAAATTAATTATGTAAAATCAGAACGCAAAGAGATCATGATTCTGTTAGAAAATCGAACGCACATAATAAACTCAAAATTTCGAACAATCAATCCCCGAATTAAAGTTATGGAATTAGTTCATAACCAAACTTGGAAAATGGCACGAGAAGTATTTACGAGAAACAACCCCCGCATTTTGTACACAACGCGTCTTTTGGAATGGAGGAAGAACGTCGAGTTGGTCGCCGATGCTTACCTCACCAGTCTACGAACCCTCACGGACATCGTATACTACGCCAAATTAGGACTCCTCCACTCAGAATTGTTGAACCCTGCTACCTGGGAATCGGTTATTCGAGACATAAAAGATTGTCAATCACGATTTGCTGTACCGATACCATTAACAGATATACACTCAAGTACCATATCAAGAATTTCTCGAGTTTCAGCAAACTATTACGATGGAAAAATTATCATTATTATACACATCCCCTTGGTAAACCCTAACCTGTATTCTCTGTACAAGCTTAACCCCTTTCCTATGTCCCAAATCATCAGCAACACCACGGAAGGAACAGCATATGTCTATCCAAGAGCTACGTATTTGATGCTCTCTAAAGAACATGATAAATATGCATTGCTTGGCACAGCGGAGTTACAACAATGTTTATGGTTAGACACCTACCAAATATGCACACCAAATTATATAATTTTCGACGCTATTTCTCACCCAATATGCGAAGTGATGATTTTGAATAACGAAAATAGCAAGGTGTATGACGACTGCAATATCAGAATTATCAAAGAACAGAGCCCCTTCTGGAAGCAACTCGAGACGACCAAGGAATGGTTATACTCCCTTCCAGAACCGAAAAAAATGTACGTCAACTGCAACAGTGAAATTCAAGAAATTGAAATTTGGGGAAGAGGAATCATGCGAATATCCCCAGGATGCTTCGTTAATAACGACCACGTAACCATGTTGGGATCACCTTTGTCTGAGGAAACACCTGGAAAATCGCCCCAACCCAAGACTCCGCTACACATCACAGAATTATTGCCTCTATTGAAGAAACCTCAATTGCACCTACAAGCAGACCCCTGGTCCACTCTGACACCTACAACATTTCCCCTGACAGAATCGGGATCCTTACCATTCGGTATTAGTCTAGCCGAAATAAAATGTTACCTGGCGGAAGCCGATACTCACCAGCTGACTATAACTAAGCAGCAAACGTTTGTCAAAATTCTCATTTTTGGAGGAATAATTCTAATGACTGTACTGAGTCTCTTCGTTGCAATTAACTGCGTTCTCTCTCTCCGCAAAACCTACGCAGGATATAGAACAGTACCAGGGATAGAGGAAGACTATGCCTCTAACAGCTATGTATCTATGGAAACTCCGGAAACCGGAATACGCCTTCAAGAAATGATATACCAAGTACCATCCTTACCCATCCCCGTTGCATCAATTAATCCTAAACCATTGAATAACTCGAATACTCCCTCAAAAGAATATATTTACGACATCCCACCACCGGGACGGCCCAAGGCTGTAACCACGACAATAACACAAAACCCCTACTCTAACTTCATCGAGCAGACTTCAGACTCGGTAACACGAACTCTAGTATAAAACTACTCGTTTTCTCCCCCCCCCCCCTCATTCGACAAGAACACCTGGTAAACCCCCGCCTGGAAGAAGTGATAATAGTTTTGGCTATCAACCAAGCATTTATACAAGCTTCCTCATTTCCAAACGGACCAAGGTAAACCCAAGCCGGCTAAAGTTATTTCGAAAAAGAAAAAAAAAGAGATAATTATATATATATATATATGTATATCTGAATTCAATAATTTAAATTAATTATTTAATCATCCGTTTATTCTTTATTTCCTCTTAGTAGGTATAATACATACGAATAAGAATGAAATTTGTCATATTATCAAATAAGGAAGGTTGTCTTGATAACGCGTTGATCTGCAAATAATAATAATAATAATAATAATAATAATAATAATAATAATAATAATAATAATAATAATAATAATAATAATAATAATAATAATAATAATAATAATAATAATAATAGATTGAAAATAATCACTTTTTAAAAAACCACGGCGGATCCTCATCATGTAACCCCATGTAATAGCCCTACGAATAGATTCCGGCTCCGACCGCTTAAGCGCTAATCCCCCGATCAGGATAACTAACATCTCATCCGTCCAGGGTTCTCGAGAGATGGACGCCAACGTGGTTCCGAGCGATCTCGACCAAATCGACGGTGGAATCTCCGAGTCCTCAAAATCCAAAAGACGAGTGAGAACAAGGTCGTCGTCGGGAAATTCATATAAACCCTCCGCGCGCTCCCCCGTTCCAGGCAGAACGGCCCACCTGAAAAACACATAAAGTGTCAAAGCATAACACGCACCCGCGATCCGGAAGAATACACACACATCACACAAATACGAATTACTTACCCCATGTCCACGTAATATTTCAATGAGGAGAACAAGAAACTAATCAGATTCCATTGAACCCTTGAAAGGTTTGTCACGAATTCACAATTTAGCCATTGCAAATCTTCTTCTCGCAAACCACGGAGCACGAAGGTATATTCCGACAGTCCCGCTGCCTTGCAACGAAAAATAAAACACTCCCGATTAAAATTGCTCATGATCAACGAGTTTCGTACAGGCTGACAAGCGACGCTAGAATACCCCACCGGACCAACGCGGTGAAGAATCAAAAACTCTTCGCAACTCCCCACTCCGCAACCCTTTCCAGTCTCCAAAAATTTTTTCTACCATTAACGGCGAGGAACAAATTGCCTTAGCAAATATTCCCCGCATTCTCCAGTATATAAAAATTTATGATCGGAAGCTTTTCCGCAGCAATTCCAACACCTATAAATTTACAGATGAACCCTACGTATCCACTACTATGGAGCTTGTGTTTTCTCTGCTGCCTGTCCACTGTGTTGGGGGTGATCGGGTACGATTGTGGAGGAGCTGCTACCAACATCACTACCTTATCATTATTAGAGGTAGGAGAATGCGATATTCCCCAATCCGAAGTTAACGTTACAAAAAAATTTATACAACTACTACAGATTAATCAATATAGCTCTATCCAAGTAATTCAATGTAAAGTCGAAGTCTATCGAGAAATCCATAAATGTGGCATGTTCTCACATACGATGGAAGTACTTAACGGGGAATACGCTTACGTAGATACAGTATCACATGATAATTGTCGACAAATGCATCATGATGGTTCCTTGAAGGTCGGAAAAACTGAGATTACAGGGATTCCTCGTAATTACACCACTACTAGACCAGTGACATTAGCCGGTCAAATAGATCCTGATGGAAGTTGCCAGGGAGTGTATTACTCTGACCCTTATGGTAACTGGGACGAAGTAATCGTCCAAGGAACAGTAAAAATAACTTTAAGGGATTACACAGCTGAAGTGAGTGTAGAATCCAATAAAATACATTTAAAATCAGGAGTAAGATGCGATTTAAATGAGGGCCAATGCATCGATATTGACGGCGGCGATACATACTGGAATCCCCTACCCGAAGACTCCTGTAAATCCAATAGGTACGGACTTCTCTATGAAGGACTCGCTGACGAAACGGTAGACGTCCACACTCATTTTCGGCAAACTATCTATTCTATGTCTGAGGGAGAAGTTGTATTCGCCCTCACCGCCAAAGGAAGAACCTCAATTTGTGGATACACGCTAATACGTACCGAGCATCCCAAACTGCTTATTGTAGAAATTGAAAAAAATAATCCTTTTATAAAAAAAGAGGTAGTCAACGTAAATAACCTAGACATTTTTTCTTACGTAAATTCCAAATTCGTATACGTGGAAAAACACATTCGCAAAGAAATGAAACAAATGTACCACGATATATTAATACAACGCTGTAATATAGAAAAGCAAGTACTACAGAATGCCCTTACTATTGCCAAGCGGTCTCCCGACGAATTTGCCTTCAATGTGATGAAAGCACCAGGCTACATGGCCCTACTAGCCGGAGAAGTCGCGCACATCATTAAATGCATCCCAATAGACGTAAAAATACTTAGGACAAAAGAGTGTTACGATCAATTACCCGTACAAATTGGAAACAATACCCTCTATTTGTCACCCCGCACTCACATATCAACGAAGCTAGGAATGCAAATTACCTGTAACAAGCTAGTCGCCCCAATGTACATGCTGGATGGATCCTGGTATAGCATTAGGCCCGATCCTATACAAGCAATGCCTCCAACAGTCGTAAAACCCCTTACTGCACCAACTTGGCAATATCGCAACCCCCACAGTTTGGCCACCAGTGGCATATACACTCAAAGGGACCTTGATGAATTGAGAGATCATATAATGTTTCCTGCCGAAAGACCTGCTATTTTAAATTCTGTAGCCCGAGGTATAGCCGGACAACCCACTATTACACAGGGTGGTTCAGTTTATAATTTACTCGACGAAGTCTCTTTGAAGAAAATTATCGAAAACACTTGGAATAAGACATGGGGCTACTTATCGATATTTGGAAACATTAGTGCTGGTTTAATTGGAATGCTTCTAATAAGTCGTATAATAAAATTTATTTTTGACACCATCATCCATGGATACGCACTACACACTATTTACGGGTGGTCTATATACCTTCTTGGATCCATTTGGGATTCCGTCACCTATCTATTGCTACACTTAAGTCAACACCCCGGAAATAAGGGAACAAAGAAGGAGCAGAGAGCCAGAACTCCGACCTCACCTGACGAAGACAAAAATATTCCCATTCCCACTTACCAGAATTTGACCCCCCCTAACGCTGGGAATCCAGAATATCCTTTCGAAAATGTAACTTTTGAATTTGATCCTCGAATACACACACTGAAGGAAAATCGTTATCCGAAACCCGCTCCTGTTGGCCAGAATCAAAACCAACAAGTATTTCCAGATGATCGTCCACTACCCCCTAACAAACAACGCAGCCATCCAAGTCGTCCTCTATCATTCATTTGGGCAACAAAAAATTCATGTATACTACCCAAGATGCCGTCCGTTCCTCCTGCGTTCCTCGATCTACGACCATCTACGTCTGATTTACCTCCAAATATCTACCCAGATTTGAAAAATCATTCCACATCATCAGGTGAAATCCCCACAGGAAAGGAAGATATGAATAAAAGAACGAATAACGACAACCAGCAATAATAACGACAATGTTAATAATAATAACAATAACAATAATAACGCTATCGCTAACAATAGTCAATTATACTCACTAACCACGATAACAATACTAATAAAAGGGTTGGATATAGCAAACAAGAACCATCAATAATACCTAATTGTTGTTACCTGATTCAGCACCAACATGCCACCAATTTCCAATGGAAGAAGTAAGGGAGAACTATGGGATCTCAACAAGTACAAGTTACCCATTCGACAACACTCCTCTCAATCCAATCCCCCGGTACTCGGTACTGAGACTATATTTTGCTATTGGAAAATCATAATCCGACTAGATACGGCGGAAAGAAATTTTGAACTCTACGTCCCTCCGAAATGGAAAGCTGTTAAACTAGCGATTTTGGACCACTGGATAACTCAATTACGCCGTCGGCCATTCGAAAGAATTGTCATCGGACAGATACCATACCAATGGACCAATAACATCTTGGCTCCCACATGGCAAAATGTGGCTTTTATACCAATACCTGGCCAGCATGGTTGGCCGGATTCTATTAGGCCGATATGTTCATGGACCCGGAAACTACCTATTGAGCAATTACACATTCGTATCAATCAAGAGCCGCTGAACGAAACACTGAACTTACAAAAATTGACGCATTATTGGAAACTATTCATAAAAACCCCCAAGAAAGGAATGACGACCGCATGGGTCCCCCCTGAGTGGAGACTATTACCGAAAGAACGATTGCGAATATGGGCACACGCAGCTGCACTACGAAAGCCCAGGGCCATCGAGATAGAAGAAACTAAGTACGTCTGGAGAAGTAATACCCTAACCCCCGCAAGCCAAGACCTGTCCAAAATCCAATACGATACAACAAAGAAATCCAAAGAGGGCGAATTCATATTTATTAGAAACCGAAAAAAAGGAATTTCCAAACCCATAAAAATTAAAAAATCCAATATTGACTCCGCCGAACTCCCTGGTCCAAGCACTCCACTCCCACTCAATAAAGAACTCCCCAACCATTCTCTATTGTCCAAAGAACCCGCAGACCTAGAACCAGACTCGGAATGTCGTTACGGAAATCAAGAGAAAAAAAAGGAAACACCCACGCTCACACCTTCGTTTTCCACATTTGAGTTTCAAGAGGTATTGGACTCTATAAAAAAATCGCCAAATCAAAATCCACCGGAAGATCTATACGAAAACCCAGATAAAATTACGGAAATAAGTACACTCGAACCTTTGCTCACCACGTCTGAGTTCCAAGAATTAGTGAAGGCTTTGAAGAACCCTCCAATGGCGACTTTACCGGAATACCTAGACAAAATTCTGGAAGAATGCAAAGAACCTCGTCAAATCCAAGAAAATTTAGAATTTTCAAAGAATTCGCCAAGTCAAGACCCACTGGAAAAAGTTATAAATTTTAACATAGGAAACATTAAGCAAGAAGTTAACGACGAAGGCCAAGAGGACGATCCCCTTTTTTGCCCAGAAGTCTTCTCTCCCTCATGTTTGAGCTTCCTAGCTGCACTTACGGAGTTACGAAGAAACTGTCATATTCAAACGAACCGCACTTACACACTCCTGCGGCACCAGAAGAAAGAAGTCTGCACCTATCCCGGACCACATAAAACATATTATACATGACTACTCCGCTGAAGACCATCGAAACTTTCAAGAATTCTAAAACTTCAATCATCCGAAGAAATTCAACAACTTCACGAACTTCAGAGCTTCAACATCGCAAAGAACTTCAGGAACCACTAGAACTTCAAACGTTCTAATAACTTCAAGAACTTCAAGAACTTCAAGAACCTCAAGAACTTCAAGAGCTTCTTCGCTAACAACGATGCATCAAAAGCGTATGATAAAAATTATATATATATATTTAGCAATACATAAAAATAAAAAAAAAAAAAAAAAAAATAAATAAATAAAAAACACGAAAGTATCTTATTAAGAAATAATTAAGCAGATAAGAAATCTGAAACAGAACCAAGTAGTCTAATAATGGAAATAATCCATCAATTTAATATAAAAGCAAATTAACCCGGGAAATAGATCCCTACGAGTGTGTAATTAATCAGTAATTGTATTCAGAGCAAGTTACGCATATTAATATTAGAAAAAAAAAACGATAAAATGAATGCGTATATATATGTCCACCATCTCTTTGCTACAAGTAAATTCAAAAGAGAGACAATGAAAGCTGTCCCCAATGATAGATTCCAATTTAGTACATTGAAAAACATAATAATAGTTACTAATTGCAAAAACAAAAAGAAGTAATTGTACATTCGTTATTTCGATTATTAGGTTTCTCCTAATAATCGTTTTAAGGGGGGAGGTGTTACGTCCTGACGTAACCATGCTCCAATATCTATCTTTCTTTTAAAGAAGATCATAAACCTACATCGTTGTCGAGTCCTATAGCTACCAGAGATTATACAGGTATAATGACGGCGGGAGGGGTGAGGCCTGCAGGTACGCCGAGGCAGGGCAGTGGGGACACATGGTGCGCGCCAGGAACGGACGGCCAGGTTCATTACTGTACTTGACAACGAAAAACCAAGAGTTGGTAGGCCACTGCCCCACTCTAAACGGCCAGCGTAGAGGGACTTGAATCTCGTATCAAGAGTTTTCCCTCTACGGCCGGTGGATATCATTGGCGGCGCGTGTCATCGAAATCTTTAATTGATTCATGTCCGCGTGTTCTATTGGTGACTGTCGGGTGGTCGCTTCCTTCCCCCGTCATATACCGTACCTGGCTTACGAAGATAGACTAACTGCCGGGGCAACCTTTTCGTTGCTTTAGAAGTCCCTAGATGCTACGACGAATGATGCAATAAACAAAAATATTACACAAAGATAGACTAACTACCGTGGCAACGTTTTCGTTGCTTTGAGAGTCCCTAGATGCTACAACGAATGATGCAATAAACAGGAATATTACACGAAGATAGACTAACTGACGTAGCAGCGTTTTCGTTGCTTCGGAAGTTCTTATATCCGATGACGAATAATGCAATGAACAAAAATATTACACGAAGACCTATGTCTTATTAATGGTATTGAAAGGAAATTGGAATTTGTTTTTGATTACAGAACACCAAAAACCCAAAAGGCATTCCTTCAGAATCTCTGAACGTTTAAATATAAATTTAAACGCAATCGTAGCAAAGATTTGGACTTCTTATGAAGTAAATATTTAAACTATGGTATATATATATATATATATATATATATATTTAATAAGTAAATCAATAATTTAAAAGGAACAAACCATTTAAACGGAAGTTCGATATAAGAGCTAAACAATAATATCATACAGATAATCAGAGTTAAAATAGGATAGAATAAGAAAAGACGATTCATATTAGTCATTGGGTAGATAGTAAAGATGACTCTAAGCTCGGGTCGCACCCGAGACGATGCCGTCTTTCCCGTCTCTCTCTGTATTAACACCATAAGACGAGGAGAGTTCTCTCGCAACAATACATATTTATAGAACACATACTTTGTGACCCAGTGTGAATGTAAGCAGCCTTTTGATATAAAATCATTTATACTGATGAACAATTTTGAGCTAAAATTATGATAGGAACTCAGAAGAGAAATGCTTACTTAAAAGGATACAAGAAATAATTGCCAAAAATTTAACATTATAGGAAATTGAAAAGCCAATATATTGTTTTAACTAAACAATTAGGATCATGAGAGGATATGAAAACCATAGACAGTTTGTTACTATAGTAGTTATATATGCCCATTTACGTTACACATTATTAAGAATTAAAATAAGTTTAACATTATCAAAGAACTATATTCGGTATTAGTCATAAAAGGGACAGCGGAAGCGACTCGGATCTACAGCACAGCGTGGCCCGAAACCCTCGACACCTAGCTGCCTGACCGAGGCGCTTTTCTCTCTCTCTCTCTCTCTCTCTCTCTCTGTTTCTTTCGTTTTCTCTCTCTCTATCTTTACGCGTGCCACCGAAGCAAGGAATAATCCTTCAACCACTTCGCGACATGTGGTATCGCCTCGCATGCAACTCAAGAAAATAATCGAACGACGACGACGTCACAGCTAGAAGGAAAAAATTGGATCTTCGACAAGTCCAAAGTCCAAGCTCTATTGTAACCCCCTCCGCATACAAAATTAAGCCCTCCAGGACCTATATAAGGACGGAAAAATGCCCGAAACAGACAGTATCAAATCGACATTTCAATTTTGTAGTTCATAGTACAGTCAGTCGCCGAGCAGTCAGTAGACAGCCCGTTGGCGATAATTACCGCGGAGGAACCCTACCCTGTAGAGTCAGCCAAAGTCCAGAGTGAATACTGAAAATAAAAACGGTCGAACGGTCTAAGTTCGGTTCGAATGTACTTTTTCTCAGTTTTAATCATACGGAATTTATCTAAAGTTTAGAAGAAATTGAATTTAATTGTTTTCTGCCGTTTTTGTTCAAGTCCACACTGTTTATTTCGTTTTTCTGTTTTATGGAACAACAAGTATTGCGTTAAGTATATTGTATGGAGAAATAACGATCGCTCGCGCACGGTAATAGTGAACGTACGTGTATCAATTATTCGGTTATTTGAATAAAATCTAACAGCTTCACGATTCATCGAGTATAACGATTTCTTTTACAAACGATTGCCATTAATTTTCCCTTCCACACATCGGTTACCAGCGAAACAACTTCACCAGGAAAACCAAACGTAAGTACCAACCCAATTTTTCTAATTTATTTTATCTGACATTTCCGTAAATTTTCCCTCAAGTGAAGATAACCTACCACTTCCCTTCCCACCTAAAATCCCTTCCTCCGCGGGGTAATTTATCAATTTAGTTTATCGAGACGAGTGACGGGTTAACGCGAATAATTAACGAGCATTCTCAGCCCTGTCCCGAGTAATTTTCCGAAAGGTTAGACTCAAAAGGGGGTTTGCGTCTTCGGTGTTTCTCGTCAGGTGTGGTAAAGGGAGAATTTATTCTCCTTGACCAGAGTACGGAAAACTCACGCCGAAACGCCTCACACGTCTTAAATTTGTCGGTTCTTGTAAAAACACCGCGCGGATTTGACGTAACATCGACTACCGATCACTGAATGAAAAGACAGTCGCTGATGCTTATCCCATACCAAATATTAATGATATATTAGATCAGTTAGGAGGCGCACAGTACTTTTCAGTTTTTGACCTAGCGTCGGGATTCCATCTGTAACGGAAATTGGTGCCCCAACGCACCACGTTACCTATGACTGGTCCAAGTTATTTTTTCCTTCCTTCATTTTTCTCTTTCGAGATGGGCGCCAGGCGCTTTCGCGCCGGAAGGAAAAAATACCGAGTTGGATGACCGGGGTGGTTCGGGCTGTCAAGTTACTTATTAGTCAAAAGAAAATAAAATAAAATACGGATAAAATCATTCAATTGAAATAACTCCTTAAAATCCATGAGCCAAGTCAAAATAATTAATAATATCCTATATAATAAATAATAGTATAATATTAACAATAATAGACAATATCAAATAATAAAATATTGTTAATAAATACTGAACACCAACAATAAACAATATTTAGCTAAATAAATATTAACTAAATAAAATAATAACAACCAATAATTCAAACAACAACAGCAGGTACGGGACTTACAAACTTTCTTATTTCTTCAATAAACATCCATTTAGAATTTAACTAAAACGTCCCGTAAAATCAGTCTCTCCGTTTCTAACAATCTTCCAAATTTAATCCGGTACCCTAATTGTAATCTTTAATTCTACGACAGCAGTTATCCCGTTCGCTCTCTCTCACTCTCACACTCTGCAGAGGTTATATCACCTATCTCGCCCGCTATGAATTACGAATAATATTCACCGACAGGGCCAAATATTCGGTAGGCTCGACGCACCGCTCGCGATACGGCCTACTCCGAGCTAATCCCCAATACATCCAAGGAAACCATACAACGGGACGTCGGAAGGTCACGTACGCGAAGCGACCCGCGGCTTGCCAAATATTACAATTCCGAATAATAATTGCGAAACGGTAATCAATCTGAGCGTAATACTCTCGACCGGCCCCTCGTGGCCTGAATAAAATATAACGAACAAAATATGACAAATATAATATAACCCATAAAATATAACCGAGGATAAAGAAAGAATAATGGATAAAAAACGAATAAAATATAATAAATAAGATATACTGAATAAAATATAACAAATGACATATAACCAATAATAACGAGGAAAAGAAAATAAATAAAGAACGAAACAAATAAATAAAGGAATAAATAAACAAATAAACAAATGAATAAATAAACAAATAAATAAATGAATAAATAAATAAATAAATAAATGAATTAGAGAACCGCCGATCGATCGGAAGGATACGCGACGCGGTATGTAACGTTCCAGTAACTTTTACATAGAACACACCACGGGACGACGTGATAACGCGCGCACGACCTTCTTACTCGAAAGGAAAGGAAACTCAAGTTAAATAACCTAAATCCAAAATCTATACTTCGTTAAAGTCCGTGATGCGGTCTATTCCGTTCGAATCCCACACAAGTTAATTAACCAATTCCAAAGCACTCCGGGATAACGGCTTAACGCGCGCACGATTTTACTATAAAACAATTAATAAAGTGCCTTTTACCCGGCTTTTATCTGTCACACGATCTCGCGGTTACATGCTACGAACGCCGCAGTTCCCGATACAAATTTACCCTCTGCGCGCAGTGTACTAGCGTCGCAGGGGTGACCAAGTTCGAATAAATTTGACTAAACTAAGCAGATAATAAAGTAAGAAAATATTAGCGAAAGACCGTGGAAGGAAGAAGAGCTCACCGGGACGATGACGATGTGCCGTTCCTGGACTTCCGGGAAATCTCGAGTATCTCCTTAGCCTCACTCCACACGTCCGAAAAAGAGGCGATGACCGATATGAATTTCGGATCGGCTGATAGACCGGTAATTCTTGTCTCTAGACGATGCCAGCGATGTAACGGTCCGTTCGGCACGCGTGCCCGTGAACTACGGCCCCCACTTAACCCGCCAGACTCGGTTAATTGGGGGAACCTGCCTCGCACGACGACCGCGACTAGCGCCTTAGCTGGACAACGCATAAATTAGCCATCGATATTACAGAGTAGCTTATTATGTTAAAAGGTAGCTTCGTCCAGCGGATGGATCCCATGATCTGGATGGACTGCTGCGAGTAGCTGATAGCCGACGTTGGATAACAGCGTATCGTTGGTAACTGGACGTCGATCGGGACCGTATCTCGCAACAGAGAGAGGTGTACAATATCGGCGTATGTAAGATATCGAACCCTGAAGTCAGCCATCGACGGATACGGCGGGACCATCCTCCTCCTCTCTCCCCGACCCTTCCTCGGTCGTGTCGCTCGCAATATATATATAAAAAAAATAAAACAACAACAAAAATAAAAATAAAGAATAAATAAACCCTGAAAATTCACCCTACAACCCTGCGCGATCGTGTAGGCCTCCGTTGAGCGAGGAGGACGTAGCTCGCATTTTCTGCCACGTTACACATCAAATTGAAGTTTCAGCTGAAGATCGTCATAAAACGGCCTTCACTACACCGCGTGGTCATTATGAGGTCGTCAGAATGCCATTCGGGCTACGAAACGCCCCTCGTACATTTCAAAGAGTCATGGACCTCACGTTGAGTGGGATCCTCGGGAAAGGCGTATTTGTTTATTTGGACGACATTGTTATTTATGCTCGCAGTCTCGAAGAACATGAGAATATACATCGCGAATTGATTAAACGACTAGAAGCCGCGAATTTAAAATTGCAACCGAATAAATGCGAATTTTTAAAAAAAGAAGTCGCGTATCTGGGACACATAAGGTAAAGACACCAGTAGTTGACCGTGCACTAGTAGTTGACCATTTTGACATTTAACAGCTATTAACAAGGTCCCAACTGACAATAGCTTCTAGAACAAAGAATATTTTGACTGGTGCTGGTCTCTTTGGCCATGGTTAGAAGCACTAAATGTGCAGTGCATTGTGGGTAAGAATGGCTACCGTTTGTTTACAGAAGTGTCAGTGGTCTGGTGGTCTGACGTGAATTTGGTAGCATTTTGCCTAAGAACAGCTGTGTGGTGTTATTAAAGGAAAACGCCTTTAACGAAGGATATTGGGTAAGTAATTGATTGGATTTATTCTTATAATGTTTTATCTGCAATAAATCATGGGTTTCTGATGTCATAACGTTGCTCTGGCCATATTGTGGAGGTGGTCAACTACTAAATCCACAATTCACGATTGCTCTAGAGTTTGACCGTGGTGGTCAATTACTAAATAAATGGACTCTTTCATAATTTACTTTTTTATACACATTTTCCTGGTTCCTAGGTGTAGGGAAGAGCTTGTCTCTGACTATTTTGTTCATAGAGCGTCTTGTTTCAGTAGTTGACCGCACGGTCAATTACTGACACAAGCTATGGTCAACTTTTGACACATGATTTTTTTACATTTAATTATTAGGTGGAGTGGGTTAAGCGCTGTGAGTGCTAGAAATTTTTAATTTGTCCTTAAAGCGCTAGTGATTTTGCCATTTCACCTAAAAAATGCTAAGGTAAAACCAGTAAAGTTTTGTAAAGTTTAAAATAAAAAAAACATCATTTTAATTTTATAAGATTTTGGCCTGAAACCTTTTTTGTTTTGTATACGTTAGTATCGTTCAATCTGTTATAAAACATGTGAAGGGTTAAATGAAATCCAATGTTTATGGTACTTATTTTTTCAGGTCTGCTGTGAAATAGTAAAGAAGATGCCTGGAGCCAAGGGCTCATTTCTGAGCTATTCAGAAGAAGCCATGAAAGCTGCGATGGTAGACGTTCGGCTTCACCAAACACCAATAAGGACAGCAGCGAAAAAGTTTGGAGTCCCAAGGACAACTTTAAAATATAAAGTCGAAGGGAAGAGTCCAGCTCAGAGGAAGATGGGGCCTGCTTCCATTCTTAGCAAAGAAGAGGAGGCGGAAATATGCAAGTGGGTCGAAAAGATGGCAAAAGCTGGTTTCCCAGTAACAGTGGATGAGCTTACCATCAGTGTGCAAAGGGTGATAAAGGAAATGGGACGTCCACACCCATTTAAAGACAAGAGACCCGGTAAAACTTGGGTAAAGGCCTTTCTAAGAAGAAACAGTGGTATCTCTAAAAGAATCTCTCAAAACTTGACTGTGTCTAGATCAGCAGTCACAGGTGCGCATATACTGTACTGGTTTACAGAGATCCATGCATACTTGACAGAAAACAGTTACGACCACATATTAGATGACCCTTCTCGCTTATTTAACTGCGACGAGACAGCATTCTTCTTAAACCCGAAGGGGCAGAAAGTCCTCGCAAGAAAAGGGGACAAGACCGTATACCAACAGGTCAATGCAAATGAAAAAGAATGTGTCACCGTTTTAATGACCGGCAGTGCTAGTGGTGTATTAGCTCCAACCACCGTTTTGTTTAAATACAAACGTGTACCACAAGAAATCGCTGACAATTTCTCTCCGGAATGGGGTCTAGGGAAAACAGACTCCGGATGGATGACGTGTGAGGCTTTTTACGAGTTCATTGCGGATATATTTTATCCATGGCTAATGGAAATGCAAGTTAGCCTACCGGTGATTCTCTTCGTTGACGGTCATGTTTCACATTTGAGCCTACAAACCAGCCAATTTTGTGACGTTAAAAAAATCATTTTAGTGGCGTTGTATCCAAACGCCACCCACATCCTGCAGCCGATGGATGTTTCTGTGTTTAAAACCCTAAAAGAGGGATGGAAAAAAAAAGTTCACCAGTGGAAAATTGAAAATATTACAAAAGAAGAGTCTCCTCTCATAAAGAAAAGGGACTTTGCAAAGCTGCTGCGAGAAGTTATTCAAGAAAATGTCACGGAATCGATTCTATCAAATGAATTTCGTAAATGTGGGCTTCACCCGTGGGATCCACAGGCAGTTAAGGTACCTGGGTAGCAATTAGAAGAACAGATCGTCAGCCGGCCAGTGAATCAGCAGATGACAGATTTAAGCTTCGGCCTTCGTTTTCTTAACGAAAATATAGGCGAAGAAAAGTTGCAAGCTTTTCATGCAGCATTAGAATTGGACACATGGTCAGGAGATCAACATGACACTTCTCTTTTTGCATTGTGGAAGAACACGAAAACAAAGCTTGATCAACTCGCTTCTGGTTCTGAGACATGTGGGGGTGCACGCGCCTTGCATGACCTAGTAGATTTTCAAGACTTTTCAAATCTCAACATCCCTCCACCAGAGATTCAAGCTGAACCAATGCAGTCGCAACAACCAGCACCACTAACACTGCTAGATCCATCCATAGAAGAATCAGTGCCTCAAACAGCAGTTCTCTCTGTTATACCACCCAACGTAGTTCCAATTTCGACTGTTAGGAATGAAGAAGAAATGTCAGATGGTGTACCTGGGAGTGTGGTAAATGCTGTAGGTGGACCTTCGCATGGCATACCATCCCCTTTTAAAAGACACTTTTATTACCCGGCATCAGCAACTCAGAAAAATAAAACCAAAAAACTCTTTAAAGAAAGAATGCCTACCATTGTGTCTGGTAAACAGTGTCAGGAATATTTTATAAAAAAAATGAAAAAGAAAGAACAACAAGAGCACCTGAAGATAAAAAGAGCTACAGAGAGAAAACGAAAAAAGGAAGAGAAAGAAAAACTGCAAGAGGAGAAAGCTCGGCAGCGGACATCGAAACAGGCAAAAAGAAGGGTTCAGTTTTCGTCAGAAAGTTCTGACTCAGATGTTGCAGTTTCCTCCGGGGATAGCGTTGTATCTGAATTTACGGAGGACGAGGGTTCTGATGAAGGTCACAACTGGAAACCTGTGATGAAATATGTCGGGGAATATGTTGCTTTCAAGTACGAGGGTTCATTCTTTCCAGGTAAAATTGAAAAGTTAGATAAAGATGGGGCCACTATCACTTCAATGACGAAATGTGGGCGGTTGTGGAAGTAGCCAGAAAGACCCGATGTGCTGGCTTATCCTTGGGCATCCATACTAGGCCAGATTAACGAGCCACGAAAAACAAGCAAGACCCGTAATGTCTATTCCGTTCGGGAGTTAGATTTCCTCTGGGACTGAGAACCAAATAAGTTATTCTTATATTGTTAAGTTTGTTAATCTTAACTTATATATTAATCTTATCAAGTTAAACTTAAGTTAATCTTATAATGCTTTATTTTATGTATTTTTTGGCTGGATTATTGTAAAATGTACAATAAAGTGTAAGTAACTTAATGGTTATTTATAAAATTAAACTATTTTGGGTTGTATTGGTTGGTTTATTTTTACCTTTAAAATAAATTTACCTATTTTGTTGTCCTTCTTCCATCTGGTCAACTACTGGTACAACACAAGGTCAACTACTAATTTTTTCATTTTTGTTGATGGTCAACTACTGGCTTCATTAGCGAGTGGACTAGTTATTTTATTTATCTTACAGGTTTATTTTTTTAGAAAAATAGTACTTATTCCTTAACTTAGAATTAGTAGTTGGTTGTTTTAAACATTCATCTCCTTGTTTAAAGATAATTTAAGGTGCACACACACTACAACTGTCTAGCAGCTCTCTTAAACGGTCAACTACTGGTGTCTTTACCTTAATCGGGAACAATAGAGTTCGTCCCGACCCTAAAAAATTAGAAGCAGTACGTGAATACCCCGTGCTTAAAAATATCAAGAATATTCGACAATTCTTGGGACTAACAGGTTATTATAGGCGGTTTATAGAAGGATACGCCAATATCACAAAACCCCTGACATCTCTCTTACGTAAAGAAAATAAATTCGAATGGGGACTTGAACAACAAGAGTCATTTGAAATATTGAAAGAAAAACTTTGTACTGCTCTAGTCTTGCAATATCCCGATTTTTCTAAGCCATTCATTTTAACTACGGACGCGTCGGGTTATGCTTTCGGTAGCATCCTTTCATAAGGAGAAATTAATAACGACCATCCATGCGCCTACGCCTCTAGAGCTTTGAGTGAAGTAGAAGAAAGATACGATACGTATGAAAAGGAAGCATTAGCTATAGTATATTCCATACTTCATTTTCGGCCGTATCTATATGGGCATTATTTTACTGTAGTAACCGACCATAAAACATTGCTATGGTTTCGACGGGCAACAGACGGGAATTCAAAAATCTTGCGTTGGCGGCTAAAACTCGCAGAATACGAATACGATGTAGTATACAAAGCCGGGAAAACTAATGTCAACGCTGATGCACTTTCGAGAAATCCAGTTGATGAAACAACCGCGAATGACGGTATTTTTATTATTCAAATAAATCCCTTAACTGGCAACCGTACGAAGGCTAAGCATCAATTGACGGATGCAGAGATAAATCGAATATTAGAAGAACAATCTGACGATGATGAGGATATTATGGAAAATTACCTGAATCATACATTACGCAATTACGAAATAGATGAATGTAATTGGGATCGGGAATCTGTTGACTCTAACGAGCAGCCTACGGAACTTATTTTTCCTCATGGGTCACTCGAAATATCATCCGACCACGAAACGTTTAAGGCGCGTATAGAAGACGAGGTGGATTTACCTAATACGTCGGTAAATAACTCAGGTACGTTTGAGCCTATAGTATATCCAGAAACAAATGCAAGCAATACCTATTCTAGCCACAAAGAGTCGACCGAGGAAACTGTACTCGACGTTAGTAACCCCCGAAATGAAACGAGCGTGCTAGCTCAGAGAAAACGTACCCCTAAGCCTCTCGAAGTAAGCGATACCGAGTCCTCGAGCGACGAAGAACTCGAACTCGAAGCAACAAAAACTCGTGAGCCTCCCAAAGGAAGGATTATAGCCTCCAACATTAAACAATCACGCGATTTACTCCATACTCATAGAGATAACCTGGTTTATTTTGTTTCTACCAAATGTGAACCTATTGATAGAGGAGCGATAGCACTCCGCGATAATAACGATTTTTCACATTTAAAAAACTTAAAGTTGAAAAAGCCTCAATCGATTGCAAAACGAAGTAATAGATTCAATATAGCCCTACCAATCACCGACGGTTCCGGTGAAGGACCCACATTAATCTTAGGAAATATAGTAGAAACATTGAAAAATGCTCGACATTTAATCGACAAATTATCGCTCCTAACTATTAGTATCGCAAAATCAGATTTTATCTTGAATATACCTTGGGAAAATGTTATCACACAAATTCGATTAATTTTTGCACAGAGTGAAGTAAAAGTTATTATTTGTAACGGGCTAGTTAGACAACCCCTCGTAGAAGATCAGGTAAAAATTATTGAGGAGATGCACTCTTCAGCTATAGGTGGACACAGAGGTGTCAGCAAAACATACAATAGAATCCGTCACGAGTATTACTGGAAAAATCTAAAAGCTGACGTTCAATTATATATTCAACGATGTTTACAATGTCAATTAAGGAAACTAATTCGCGTAAAAACTAAACAGCCAATGATCATAACGGATACTCCTGCCATCGCTTTTGATAAAATTGCTATGGATATAGTAGGCCCTTTACCGAAAACTAAACAGGAAAATGAGTATATATTGACCATTCAAGACCAATTAACAAAATATTCTGTAGCTATTCCTATACCTAATGCAAAAGCAGTAACTATTGCAGAAATATTTGTCAAACGTTTCATTTGTTATTTTGGATCGCCTAAGGCAGTGCTTACTGACCAAGGTAGCAACTTTTTAAGTAAATTTTTAAAGCAAATAGCGAAGTTGTTTAAAATTCGGAAAGTTAGAACCACTGCTTTTCATCTCCAATCCAATGGATCATTAGAAAGATCTCATCACGCACTTGGAGAATATCTCAAGCAATTTACAACGAAGCAAAGCGATTGGGACGAATGGGTCGAAATGGCCATTTATAATTGAAATACAAATGTACACGAAGGTACTAAGCATACACCCTATGAAATGGTGTTCCGAAAAATAGCCCGAGTCCCCTCTGGGATGTCACCATCGGATATGGAGAAAATTGCTACATACGACGACTATTTAACCCAATTAGTCACGCAAATTCATGATATACAAGAACTTGGTCGAGAAAATTTGATTAAATCCAAGGAAAAATCGAAACAATATCAAGATCGTAAAATAAATCCAATTGAATTTAAAATCGGCGAACCAGTATTTTTGTTGAAAGGACCTAAACCTGGAAAACTTGGTGACCAATAGACTGGCCCACATGAAATAACAGCTATATTAACAAAAGGCAATGTACGTATTAAACTTCCAAAAAGAGACGTGATAGTACACTCAAATAGATTAAGGAAATCAAAAATTCCATTGTAACATTCTATCTTTAGTGATTGTTGTTATAACATTTTTAATAATAATAACAATAGTAATAAATAAAATAAAATGAAATAAAGACTAAATTAAATTAAAGTTGATTCAGGAATAATAAAGTTTCATTAAGGAATATTTATTCAACTAGTAGAGTATTAACGTTATAGTAACAAAGTTAAGTATATTAAAGATTTGCATCACTATAAAATTAATCAGTCACATCTATATGGTAGTATTAAGTTACACTCAAAAGAATAATAAATTAATAAATGAGGAAGAAAAAAAAATACATATATACAGGGTGATTCAAAAAAAGTGACCGACCCGCAGTATGCCGATAGCTGAGGTCATTTTAAGCACAATTACTTAGCGGTTTTCCGAAAATCTCAAAAGTTTATTAATGAGATGCAATTAAAGTCAAATAATAAATGACCAATCAGGAGCACATACGCTTCCCGCGCCGGAAGTCGGCAAATGTTCGATGGAAACCGAGACCTCGGTCTGCGGCAACGTCGGACGGGATAGTATAGTAGAATGACGCATGTCATTTGTTCATTCGCATGGGTTTTTTTATGCGCGATCGAAGAAAATAATTGAAAGGTGATGTGCTCGTGATGTGTTCCGAAGTGAAAAAATGGGAATAAAATGTTAATAATACTTTAACCAGATGTAATTATTTATTATGCCTTAACCTTTAAACGTTCCAAATAGTGTTTGTAATTGTGTTTTGTTCTCTGTAAATAAATAATTGTACATTGAAATGTGTGGCACTCTATAACTGTTATCTCTATGATAATAATTAAAATGCAATGAATCTCCTAGGCCATGGTTCATTTAATACAGTATTTAATTATGATAAAAATTATGATGTGTTCATGACACAAATTATAGCGTATAAAAAGTCACAACTAGCGAATGCCTTTCGCCACTAGAAATGAGATATGTAGTAGGTATGCGTGACAAATGTCATATTTCGCACCTGACAATACAACTTGAAGCTTCAAATTATTAACGACAGCTTCATTAATATGAGGAGATGTTTTTACCTTTATAAGAAAAGTTAAGTAACACTTGATACATCGATGCATGGCAGAAGAGACTGCGATGCTACCAAAGGTGCCAAATCTGTCTGAAGCAGCTGCATTAGGACCAGAAGACGCTTCCATCAACATCTATAAGACTTTTCTATTAGACTTTTGTTATAGCTACGCATGACAAAATCAATCGCCCTGCCCTGCCGATGCTGCTTGAGTCTCCAAATTGTTGGTGGTTAGTAAGTATAAGGTGATAGCGAGATGATAGTGAGGTGCGAGGAAAGTGAAAGCAAGGTGAGCGGACGGTGAGAGTAAAGTGAGATGAAGGTGAGCGGACGGTGAGAGTGAGGTGAGATCAAGGTGAGAGGAGGTTGTGATCAAGGAGAGAGTAAGTTAAGACGAAGGGCAATTTTCGGTGTCCCTGTAAATGTAGTTAAAAAAAAATCGGTCCAGTTACAAGATGTTATGCCGGTAACAATTTTTCAATTTCGCCAAACGTAGATATTTAATAATGAACCGACATGAGTCTAAAGTTTCACATCAACCTGAATGGTTCATCCATAGGTCAGACTGGCCCAAAATAATAAAATCTAAGGGTACATTCAAACAAGATTGTTTGGTTCCTCGTCGGTAACTCGAGAACATAGCAAACGCATAATTTGTACTTAATTTTCTATTTATATTTCGTAATCAATAACGCAAAGTTGCCGTTGTTTACAATAAACCTTACATTAACTCTGTTATCGTGAATTGACGTTTTTATCTCAGTCACGCGAGATTCAACTCCTTATAAGCGAACGATTCCAAATAATAACCCTTAAAAATATTATACCGTCAACCGTAATATGCTACGAGTATTTACGTGTTACCGGCATAACATCTTGTAACTGGACCGATTTTTTTTTACTACATTTACAGGGACACCGAAAATTGCCCTTCGTCTTAACTTACTCTCTCCTTGATCACAACCTCCTCTCACCTTGATCTCACCTCACTCTCACCGTCCGCTCACCTTCATCTCACCTCACTCTGACCGTCCGCTCACCTTGCTTTCACTTTCCTCGCACCTCACTATCATCTCGCTATCACCTTATACTTACTAACCACCAACAATTTGGAGACTCAAGCAGCATCGGCAGGGCAGGGCGATTGATTTTGTCATGCGTAGCTATAACAAAAGTCTAATAGAAAAGTCTTATAGATGTTGATGGAAGCGTCTTCTGGTCCTAATGCAGCTGCTTCAGACAGATTTGGCACCTTTGGTAGCATCGCAGTCTCTTCTGCCATGCATCGATGTATCAAGTGTTACTTAACTTTTCTTATAAAGGTAAAAACATCTCCTCATATTAATGAAGCTGTCGTTAATAATTTGAAGCTTCAAGTTGTATTGTCAGGTGCGAAATATGACATTTGTCACGCATACCTACTACATATCTCATTTCTAGTGGCGAAAGGCATTTGCTAGTTGTGACTTTTTATACGCTATAATTTGTGTCATGAACACATCATAATTTTTATCATAATTAAATACTGTATTAAATGAACCATGGCCTAGGAGATTCATTGCATTTTAATTATTATCATAGAGATAACAGTTATAGAGTGCCACACATTTCAATGTACAATTATTTATTTACAGAGAACAAAACACAATTACAAACACTATTTGGAACGTTTAAAGGTTAAGACATAATAAATAATTACATCTGGTTAAAGTATTATCAACATTTTATTCCCATTTTTTCACTTCGGAACACATCACGAGCACATCACCTTTCAATTATTTTCTTCGATCGCGCATAAAAAAACCCATGCGAATGAACAAATGACATGCGTCATTCTACTATACTATCCCGTCCGACGTTGCCGCAGACCAAGGTCTCGGTTTCCATCGAACATTTGCCGACTTCCGGCGCGGGAAGCGTATGTGCTCCTGATTGGTCATTTATTATTTGACTTTAATTGCATCTCATTAATAAACTTTTGAGATTTTCGGAAAACCGCTAAGTAATTGTGCTTAAAATGACCTCAGCTATCGGCATACTGCGGGTCGGTCACTTTTTTTGAATCACCCTGTATATATATATTTTTTTTTTTTTAATTAATAATCCATGTATGTTTTCCGTAATAGGTAACGATAAGAATATAGATAACAGGAATCAAGTATAATCTTAGGAAAAATGGTATTTCACTTAAACCAACCGTGTGGAAGTATTACTATTGAGGAAAGGCCTGGCTTTTCAGTAGATCAAACATAGACCCTAGAATGCAGTAGTATTTCAAAGTAAACAAATTGGACTTTTTACTTTAAGGACAGACTGGGAAACTCTGGAAAATATCACGACCGGATTCGAGACCTTGCAACAAATTATTAAAGGGGTAACGTACAAAAGAAAAACAGAAGTAAAGTTAGTAAAAAAATACGTAATAATAATAATAATAATAATAATAATAATACTTCAATAATACGATAGTAATATGCTAATAGTATTGATAGTCTTATAAAAATAAATTTTGATAAGATACAGTACTGATAATTCTTTCATAACAATAGTTGCGACATATGAGATACCTTAGTGTTTTAAGAATCAATAAATAATTTAATCCTCATATTAAACATAAAAAAAAATAAAATAAAATAAAATAAAATAAAATAAAGTAAGGATAATAATATTTTGTATAGACTAAGAATAACAACGATAGTCGCAACGAAAATAATAATAATAATAATAACAATAGCGTTTCCTACTCTTAAACTATAAATTGCGAATCTTGCGCATATTCATACCTTAATCATGTCAAGAAAAGGGCCACGTGGAAAATTTTTGTTTGAACAAGTCCGTTTAGACAGCTATCATAATTGGCCAGTTACATTTTTAGACCCCGCAGAACTAGCTGCGGCAGGGTTTTATTATACTGGAATAGATGACGAAGTTAGTTGCTTTGACTGTAGAGTGATTATTAAAAATTGGGAAGTAGGTGATATCCCTATGAAGGATCACAGTAGATGGCAAGAACAATGCCGATTTGTACGAAGTATTCCCTGCGGAAACGTACCCATCGGAGAGGACCCACGAAAGATTCCTTTTCCTTGCGACAAGGAACGTTTCGACTCTCGACTGGAAGTAAGAGTCAACGCGACCCCGGACTGTCACGACGACAGACCTCCTATAAGAAGTTCATTGACCCCATCGTATCCAGCTTTTGAAAATTATAGAAAACGATTAGAAAGTTTCACCTTTTCGCCCGAAATTCACGCGTTAGACCCTATACGATTAGCTTCCGCCAGATTTTTCTTTTCGGGAAAAGAAGACGAAGTAACGTGTTTTCATTGTGGAACGATGATGGGAAATTGGGAAATTAAAGACGATCCTTGGGAGCAGCACGCTTTTTGGTACCCAAGTTGTCGGTACCTGCATATGACTTTGGGGACCTCCCCACCCACTCAATACCTAGGTAGGTCTCTGACCACGTCTTGTCCGCTGCCTCGTAGTCCTACATCCCCAACATCATCTCCCGTTGACAAACATGATATCTCTAGACTCCTAACTAGCTGGTCGAAAACATCAAATCTATCCTCTTTATCCGTAACTGCACTCATCTCTAAATAAAATAAATAGAAAAAAAAAGATAGAAACGAAAACATACATATATCTTTTTTTTTGCATCTATCAGTATGATTAATATAACCTGCACACCCACGCATGCAAATAGCATACGTTTTCGCAGGAAAAATAATACTGTATCACATATTAATCCAAATTTTATGTTCCATAGAAAATTGGTGAGCTATTAACTGGAAATAAGATTCTGCAAGTCATTAACTTAAATATGCACCATTTAGTACTAGTTATTACAACAAGTTGTCTACGTGCCCCCTGAGTGGAAGGATGTGGCCACTGTCATCTTGGACGGGCAAAGAATCCTCCTCCGTTAACCATCTACGTGAAAAGACGACACCCTTCAACACCAGATTGGCAAGATCCATACTGTTCATCCTCAAGATCATCATATGTGCTTAAAACATTCAGAACCCCATGATCTCCAAGATCTTCAAAAAAGTTCGAGAACATCGAAAATTCGAAAAAAATTTTAAGTACTTTGAGAATACGAAGAACTTCAATATCTTCCGACATTCGATAACTTCGAGAATTTCAAAACCGTCGAGAATTCCGAAGCTGTAATAACTTTGCGGGACTTTAAGAACTTCTGGAACTACAAACAGTTCAGCACTTGCACACTCCTGCGGCACCAGAAGAAAGAAGTCTGCACCTATCCCGGACCACATAAAACATATTACATATGACCAAACCACTGAGACCATCGAGACTTTCCAGAACTCTAGAACTTCAATCATCCGAAGAAATTCAACTTCATGAACTTCAGAGCTTCGATATCGCAAAGAACTTCAACAAATTGCAAAACTCCGAGACTCTCTGAACTCCAATAACTTAAAAAGAACTTCGAGAACCACTAGAACTTCAAACATTTCAATAACTTCAAGAACTTCAGGAACTTCAAGAACTTCAAGAACTTCAAGAGCTTCTTCGCTAACAACGATACATCAAAAGCGTATGATAAAAATTATGTATATACATTTAGCAATACATCGGCACAATTAGAATTCAATTAACCACATCAAGTGCCTGAGAAAGAACAATATTATATCAAGTAATTAAAAAATGTAATCGCACTTTCACTAAAAGAAGTAGGTAAATTTAGGAAAAGACGTATAACACGAAAGTATCTTATTAAGAAATAATTAAGCAAATAAGAAATCCGAAACAGAACCAAGTAGTCTAATAATGGAAATAATCCATTAATTTAATATAAAAGCAAATTAATCCGGGAAATAGATCCCTACGAGTGTGTAATTAATCAGTAATTGTATTCAGGGCAAGTTACGCATATTAATATTAGAAAAAAAATTTTTTTTAATAAAATAAATGCGTATATATAAGTCCACCATGTCTTTGCTACAAGTAAATTTAAAAGAGAGACAACGAAGGCTGTCACCAATGATAGATTCCAATTCAGTACATTGAAAAACATAATAATACTTGGTAATTGCAAAAACAAAAAGAAGTAATTGCACGTTCGTTATTTCGATTATTAGGTTTCTCCTAATAATCGTTTTAAGGGGGGAGGTGTTACGTCCTAACGTAACCATGCTCCAATATCTATCTTTCTTTTAAAGAAGATCATAAACCTGCATCGTTGTCGAGTCCTATAGCCACCAGAGATTATACAGGTATAATAACGGCGGGAGGGGTGAGGCCTGCAGGTACACCGAGGCGGGGCAGTGGGAACACATGGTGCGCGCCAGGAATGGACGGCCAGGTTCACCACTGTACCTGACAACGAGTAAGCTCAGGCATTTTGGTCTCGCGGAAGACGATCGGTGCGAGTGTTGGCAAACCGAAACCCCTGAGCATGTACTACTCGACTGTAGCATTCACGAGGAAATGAGAGAAGAACTTAGGACTCTCGTAATGCAGTCCGGACACAACTGGCCACCACGCCTGGAGACACTCGTATAAAAGCAAAACTTCGCCAAGTTCGCCGAACTAGCGAGGAACATCTTGCAGGCTAAGGAAGTGCAGAATGTGCCGTGAGGACCGCATTGCCGAGTAACCCAGTATGGTAGCCATAAACACAGGACAAGGTAGCTCTACTACAACAAGTGTAAGTGCGGAGTAAGTGCGAGTGCAAGTGCAAAGTGCGCAAGAGAGTGCATTGAACACCGAGTATGGAAGTATGGAAAAGTATGTGAAAAGAACAGCAACGTGTCCTTTGGAAAATAAACACATCGGGACGTGAAACGCATAGACACAATGTAGCATAAAATAGTACTTACCTAAGGCATGTGTATAGTTTAAAGCATGAATCAAGGCATGAACTAAGCATGCGGATTGGCTGTAATCGGCAATTGCAGGGACCACCGCTCTAAGGAAGTGGCCAGCCGGTGCAGCCGAGCCACTAAGGCGAAACTACCTGGATATTTTCCTGGTGACCTGCTGGGACCGAGTAAAAGAACTGATGACTACGCCTCCTCGTGGCCCCCGCTGGTAACAGACCGAGGATGTGGAGGGGTCTCGATCGCTCGCCATCGCCGGTGCTGGCTAAGTGAGTCATCGCCCTCTAGGGGGCAGGTCCAACTTGTTCAATGACTCAGAAATGATGAGGGCAGGGTTTTTCCTAGCCAACCATGCAATAACATCTGATTATGGTAACTCCTTTGGCCGTGGTATAGTCTGGACGGTGGGTCTAGTTTCAGTAATTATCCGTCGACCACCAGACGTGAGTTAATAGTGCTGGTTGGGGGAAACCCGAGGTACAGCCCTCCTGCAAAGGAATTAACGTAAAATCACACCTTGTACCTGACAACGAAAAACCAAGAGTTGGTAGGCCACTGCCCCACTCCAAACGGCCAGCGTAGAGGGACTTGAATCTCGTATCAAGAGATTTTCCCTCTACGGCCGGTGGATATCATTGGCGGCGCGTGTCATCGAAATCTTTAATTAATTCATGTCCGCGTGTTCTATTGGTGACTGTCGGGTGGTCGCTTCCTTCCCCCGTCATATACCGTATCTGGCTCACGAAAATAGACCAACTGCCGTGGCAACCTTTTCGTTGCTTTAGAAGTCCCTATATGCTACAGCGAATGATGCAATAAACAAGAATATTACGCGAAGACATACTAACTGACGTGGCAACGTTTTCGTTGCTTCGGAAGTTCTTATATCCGATGACAAATGATGCAATGAACAAGAATATTACACGAAGACCTATGTCTTATTAATGGTATTGATAGAAAATTGGAATTTGTTTTTGACTACAGAACACCAAAAGCCCAAAAGGCATTTCTTCAGAATCTCTGAACGTTTAAATATAAATTTAAACACAATCGTAGCAAAGATTTGAACTTTTTATGAAGTAAATACTTAAACTATGGAATATATATATTTAATAAGTAAACCAATAATTTAAAAGGAATAAACCATCTAAACGGAAGTTCGATATAAGAGCTAAGAAATAATATCATACAGATAATCAGAGTTAAAATAGGGTAGAATAAGAAAAGACGATTCATATTAGTCATCGGATAGATGGCAAAGACGACTCGAAGCTACGGTAGCAGTTGTTGGCGTAGGAGCATGCCGCTCAACGCTCTCAGGTCGCACCCGAGCCGATGCCGTCTTTCCCGTCTCTCTCTGTGTTAACACCATAAGACGAGGAGTGTTCCCTCGCAACAATACATATTTATAGAACACATACTTTGTGACCCAGTGTGAATGTAAGCAGCCATTTGATATAGAATCATTTGGACTGATGAACAGTTTTAAGCTAAAATTATGATAGGAACTCAGAAGAGAAATGCTTACTTAAAAGGATACAAGAAATAATTGCAAATATGAAAATTTAACATTATAGAAAATTGAAAAGCCAATATATTATTTTAACTAAACAATTAGGATCGTGAGAGGATATGAAAACCATAGAATTTATCCTTGGATATTCTGTCGTTGCTACATATGTATATATATATATGTACATGTGAAGACAATTTGAACTGTACTCACCGATTGTTGTCATCTATGGTGTACATGGCTGCTGAGCGGAAGGGCGCAGCGGGTAGTCTATTCAGTCTATGGTGACCAGAGGTATGCCGGCTTGGAATTGGTCGAGGACAAGCAGGTCTTCGAAGTCCGGGGTGTCCGTGTATTTGACGACTTCGTGCGGGCTGATGGAAGTCCAATGGAACACGACGTTCCCTTCGTTGATGCAACGCACAAATGCACCACGGAAATGTTTGTCGGATGTAACTCGCGGTAGTGATCTCACGTTAGAAATCTTTATGTTCTGAAAGGGATTTTCCTCGATTTCCCTCTCGATAGAGGAGATAGCACTTGGTTTCAATGGTATCCCGAGGGCAACCGAACAATTGTCTATTTCAATATTCTTTTATGCGGAACAACTTTCGTTATCTAATATCCGTCTAAATATGGCGAAAGAACGGCGTACAGCCTTTCTACGTCCACCTCTATGTTTGCCCATATGTGGGAATAGGATGAAAAGTGAATGGTTGAGGAAGGTTTTATTTAACGCTGTACCGCTGATGCAAGCGGGACGGCGAATTACTTAGTGGTCTAACTTATTAAAGTAATGGAAAGGGTAGCACGTACCAGTGGAGGCGCGATCCTACGATAGATGAATGGGTGAGAGCGAAACTAGTGGTCACTCGAGAGGATTTATGAATGAACACGTCGTTCATTCAGAGGCGTATAGATTAACCCTTAGCGGCCACACCTCAGCCAGGCCACATAGCGGCCACATGGGGTAACTCATTACCCCACGCTGAAGAACTTAGTTGTACAAGACATATGGGTGTTTTAAGACTTCTAACCGATTGTTTCATGTTTGTTGAACAGTTTTTTAACATTTTAAATTATTTTTATCCGTCAATTTATAGATGGCGTTCTAAAAACTGGTCATATATGTGAAAATTTAGCAAGAATGGTTTTTTTTCAGACAAAAATTAATTACTCCGCCATTTTTTAATATTAAGAGTTAACATTTTAGAATTGTATGCACAACATATACCACTACCATAAAAAAATAACAGTATCCGCCGATCATTTAAAAAGTATATTTATTTTGCAAAATTACTGGAGGGAAAAATGAAAAAAATACAAATCATAAAATTTGATAAGATAACGTTACTTGTATCAATTTCAAAGGTTTTAGACCTCTAATTTCACTTTTCCTGAGCCTGGTGTAACTAGTAACCCCCTATGGCCGCTAAGAGTTAATAATGTCGCGAGAATTTAAATGGAACTATTAAATGATGCGAAACGTTGAAATAAATTCAGAATGGTACAAATAACTTGTTAACATGGATAGGTCGCGAAATAATTTTAATACTGATATAGTTTTGGTATAATTATTAAACTCACACTTAAATGGTTGATACAATGTTTTATAATTTTTAGTTTTAGAATTAGATCGTAGTAACGTTAAATCTAAAAGACTGATTGTCTAAACTTGTTCTGAATTGTAACTCGCGTACTGATCAAAGATTGAAAATGATGAATTAATAATTCGTTCGTAATTAATACTGCCAAAAACTACTGTTTCATAAAAACTCTGATAGAAAACTCTCTCTCTCTCTCTGCACTGATTAACTAATTAATACTTAATACTGCTGCGCGCTCTTGGCCACGCGTATATATATATCGTCGGATTCTGCACGCTAAGGTGGGGGTCGTATCATTTTGGCGTGTGTCCTCCCTCCTATGCGTCCAGCATCTTCGGACAAAGGAGACCGCCGTATAAGGCAATGCTGACGGTGATCTAATTGCTATGATAACGCGGACAAACACTTCTTAGAATTAAATAGGTTTTGCGTCGCAGATTTGGCTAAGGTACTACGCATCGATACATTTCGACGTTGCGATTCAACGTCTACTATAAACAATACTTCCTGGAATTTAAACGGTTTCGCGTCGCAGATTTAGTCAACCTACGGCGCATTGATACTTTTTAAAGCTAACATAATGATTCTTACTTTAATTATACTAATTATATTTATTCCCTGCTTAAAGAAGAGGCCAACGCGTATATATATGAATGCAATACATTGTATCTCTCTAGCAACAGTATTGCTAGGGCGTGCATGCATATTCAGGGGATGGACAGGTTGGCGCGTCTAGCTGGCGTCAGTAGATAGGGGCTAAGATAGAGAGACTTGTGGGCGTGGTCTCTCTATCTTTCTGCTGGCTTGTGATTGCCCCCCCCACCTCCTCACCCCCACCTCTCTCCTGCACCTGATTGGTCGCCTCACCCTGAGCCCCCGACTGACGTGCCACCTAGACGACACGTGGGCCATCTGTCGGACACATGTTACTGGTGAGCCATTTATTGTAAATATTCGTAATATAAGTACATTGGGCCCTACATGCGATACCACAGATTGGGCCCTACCAGCGAAAAAGAAGAATATTGTAGCTTGACATCGGTAAAAAGATTTGCGTCCGATCGTGTCCTACACATCCGAAGTTTTGCTTTTTTTTACTATTTGACACTAATTAAAAATAAATCTTTCGATACTGTAAAACCAGTTATTGATATTAATAGTAATAATAATAGGTAAAAACATTTGAAGAACAAATATGTTTATTGACAATAGCATTATGTATACAGCTTTAATAACTCTAATTTAAATTAAGCGAGACATAGGATGACGACGAGACGGGGCAGCACATAATTAATACAAAGTCATACAATAATTATCTTATCATCTACGATTAGTAGAATTAATCATTATCTTTTATAAACATGTGTTATTATGTGAATGATTAAATACTACTTTTTAACTAGTTTGTACACTCGTTCTCCGATTATTATTCGATAGGATTTGTAGCAACTAGTAAAATGTCTGTGAGTGTTTTTTTCACTTCATGTGTTATGAATGGAATATAAAATACCTTTAACTCCCGGAACAGTATATCGAAATATTCAATGAATGAAGGATCGACTCGATGGCGTACAGCCTCAAACAGATTAGAGCTATTCTGTGTTAAGAGTTCTCTAATGCGCACTTGGTCCACATTTTTGCCTAACTCTTTAGCGGGTATATGAATAAGTAATTCAGCACATAGAATTTCGATACAGTTTTTCACATAAGAGGTGTAGCGCTGGAGACGTCTCAAGCGCTCATCGACGCACACTGTTACGGCACATAACCCGTCAAATGATTTGTTCTGCATCACTATAGCCGGTGAATAGATGTTCTTTTTCTTCTTCGCCGGCGGTGGTTCCACTTGACTCTCTTCGTTCTGGTCGACACTGTCCTCAGTGGTTGGCTCATCAATGCACCGATCGAACACAATTTGGACCCGAACGATGTTGTAAAGTATACCTCGAAGTCTCCAAATTTGAGGGTGTTTGGGGTACGGTAAGCGGTCCGCTTACCATAATTCCTACACTCCTTGAAATATGAGTCTATTTCAGGTAGTGCATATTGTAGTTTATCCCAGGTAGTGATATCGAGGATGATTCCTCCCGATGAGTTATTATTCTCTAGCTTGATGATCGGTACGACATCGCGGTTTATACGCGGTTGAAGTCCCACGCTTATCTTCTTTGTTTCTGAATAATTCAGATTGTATGTTGTACCAAAAAGCAGTGGTATCTCGAGATTTTTCTTCTCATCGGCAGATATAAGCCGATACATGGCGGCCACACCCATATCGGCGGAACTCATATTGAGCAACACGCGTAAACTTGACGAATGAGATGGTGATGGGAAATCTATCGAACCTCGTTGTGGTTTCTAGTGTGTCACGGGCCTGACTGCCGGTTAGCCCTTTCAACGATTCATTTTATAGGTGAGTATGGATAAGCGTATAGTATATTATTGAATGGAGGGGCAAATGAAAACAGGTGTTGTGATGTCGTCGGTCTAAATTATGTATCAACTCGACTACAAACTGCTCAACGCCGAGTCCCGTACCACAACACCAATCGCAATGCCTTGCAGCCAGATGTTTCTGACCCAGTGATGAAATGCGAAATTAGTTCAAGTGAAGGTGGTGTGAGTGCACGAGAACGGAACGGAGTATCGGCTATGGAAGAATGCGTAAATATAAATGTAATAAACAATACTTATAACAATATACATTTACTCAATGGCCATAAATATTATTTGCACCAAATATTAATTATTTGCTCAACATTCGTTTATTCATTTGTTATAAATATTGTTTACCCCATCATTCATTTATCAGATTGTTATAAATATTATCTTTGCTAGTATTCATTTGTTCAGCTAATATTCGCTCATTTAGTCATTATAAACATTATTTTCAACTATTTAATTGTTATAAACATTATACACAATCATATCCATTTATTCATTTAATACTTTTACTTACTCATGTAATATCTGATTACTCATTTGTTATAAATATTATTTACTCTAATAATTAATTATTCATTTGTCATAAACATTACACGATATTCAAATAAAAACATTTATTGAACATATGTATCTTTAATATATATATTAATAATTTAAATACAATATCCAAAACAAAACACTTATTGTATCTACATACATGTTAATAATCCAAATAAATTAAATCATAAAACGTTTATTAAACATACATATTTTCAATATATTAGCAATATAATATTCTTTGTCTTATGCCTTTCTCAATGGTATATTCTAATAATGCTTGAAGGGTCGACTAGAAGGTAAACCAAGTTACTACAAACGAAAAAAAATTTACTACAAACGAAACTAAGTTACTACAAACGAAACTGAGTTACTAAAAATGATAAAAATGCCACTACAAACGAAACGAAGTTACTACAAACGAAAAAAACGGCACTACAAACGACTACAAGGTAAAGCAAGTTACTACAAACGAAAAAAAATGTACTACAAACGCAACTAAGTTACTACAAATGAAACTGAGTTACTAAAAATGAAAAAAAATGCCACTACAAACGAAACTAAGTTACTACAAACGAAAAAAAACGGTACGACAAAGGACTAGAAGGTAAACCAAGTTACTACAAACGAAAAAAACTTTACTACAAACGAAACTAAGTTACTACAAACGAAACTGAGTTACTACAAACGAAAAAAACGGCACTACAAACGACTAGAAGGTAAACCAAGTTACTACAAACGAAAAAAAAATTACTACAAACGAAACTAAGTTACTACGGGATTTCCCTTCTAGTTTTGATTCCTATGCATTCAGGATACTAACAACAGTATAGGTACGATATTGCAATGCCCTGAAAAAATGCCTATGGATAATATTGGATGAAACGACTTTGACTCAGCCGATCCGCCTTATAACGATTAGTTATAAATTGTTTAACGATCTCGTCCCCTTCCAATTTTTATTCCTATGCATTCGGGATACTTATATCCATGTATGTGCCACATTTCAATAATGTAAAAAAATGCGTCGACGTCAGCTTAATAGATGCGTCAGTCGACACATTTCTGCATAAAAACCATAACATTCACCACCGTTTCGGCGAAAGTTTTTAGAAATCGATAATGTATCCTATGAATGATATTACTACAAAATGTAATTAATCTACATCGGCGTTAAGTTCGATAAAGACATAAGGAACCCAATGCTATTAGGCGGACGCTCCACGTTGGACGGTATAGCTGCGGCCCTGGCGTCAGCGGTGCGGCTACTAGCCGCCGCAGATAGCTTCATCCTCATAGAGCTATCCGAAGAAAGGTACCAAGCTACAAACACTGTACACCCTTAAAGCTGAGATATAAATTGTCAACTTGATATTTACACCGCTCAGTCGCACCTTTTAACGTGCACTTAACGATTCTCGAGGTGTACATTGGCTGAAGATTTTTTGTATTCTCTATACATTTAATATAAGATATATGCAAAGTTACAAGCAATGAACACCTCCAGAAGCTAAGATAGAAATTGTTGATTTAACATTCACACCGCTCAATCGCATCCGGGACCGTGCACACAATATAGGTTAACAGTTTATATCTCAACTTCTGGAAGTATACATTGCTTGTAACTCTGTATATATCTTGTATTAAATGTGTAGAGATATACAAAGTAATGTCCAACCAGTGTACACCTCGAGAATCATAAGTGCACGTTCAAAGGTGCGTCTGAGCGGTGTAAATGTTAATACAACAATTCATGTCTCAGCTTCTGAGGGTGTACATTGCTTGTAACTTTGTATGTATCACATAATGGATGTATAGAGATCTCCAAAAAAAATACCAGTGAATGTAAATCCTCAGAACCATTTATACAGAATAATATTGGTCGATGGTCCCTATTGAAGCAGTCGTGCGCCGTTCATCGATCTCAGACTTACCTAGTAGAGTTAATGATTGGTAAAAGATTTTTACGTCTGTTACGTCCTACCAACAGATCTTGATTCTCAAGATATGAATGCGCACAAGGACGCCACAGGATTTCGGGCAGAAATTAGATCTCGCTTGAACCGGGCTTCACCGGTAGGGAGGAGACCTTCACTAACCTTAGAAATTTTAACTAATGTGGGCTGAACAGAAAGTCCCCCTCGATGTAACACGAATATTATAAGAATGCTAATGTTTGGTTACTCACCGGTTACGGCAGTTCATTGTGTTAGGCTGCGTGGTTGAACGTAGGGCGTAGCGGGTATATTCTAATCAATCGTGATGACTGGGATGTTGTTTAGTTTGATGGTTGTGCGATGCTTTCGCTGGACCACCTTGGTGAATTGCCGACGGGTCGCCGGTAGTCATGGAATAACTTCTGGGTTCTTCCTTGGTACTAGAACCGCTGGTTCAGGAACTGGGTGGTCCGGTACAGCAGGTACTGCTGTTCTGGCTTCGGCGATAATGATCGTAGGTCCCGCATATGACACGTTACTGACTATGACCGGTTTTGACGGAGGTTATATCGCACGCGCTCGTTGAACTACTTTTGCAACAGTACGGTTGTTGCCCCTTGGTAACCGACAGTTATTAATGGGTTCACTGAGGGCGATCAAACCGGTTGCGATTTGCTCCGGTGTGAGCGTGTCTTTGAGGGAATTCACTAGGCTCAGTGTTTGAGCAACGATTGAATGCACTCGACGGATTTGGTATATCGGCCTCCGCGTCATCTGGCCATGAACGTTCTATGACGATAGAAGAAGGAGGTCTGAGATGGAGGAGCTAGGACGACGTTTGTTGAATTTAACGAGCTATAAACCTACAAGCTGGATCTCTCTCCGACCAACCACATCATACTATACCACTAATCGTGCATGTGTTCCGCAGGGGTTCTGCACAAAATGATCAGCGCAGTGTGTGCGGCTAAATTGAAACGGGGTTAACCTGATCGTAGTATGAAATTAATAAAACGTCAATGAGTTCCTCCAGGGGCCGTACAATGCCAAGACAGTAGGCGTGCATCAATTCCGCAAGGGACCTGCACTACCGAACCGACTCAACACGCAGTTTCCCTGGGTTATATTCACTTGAGGGAGGTATTCACTTGATACTAAGGATGACGGTTCAATCCCCGTCGAATGTGGGAGGATAGTTGTAGTTCGAATCACTCACGGTTTAATTGTTTAATGATGAATTTCTTTTGACACTTGGTATTGAATAATGGAACTATTCTGAATGTTAATACACAATTTTTAGAATCACTCACTGAGTGTCGCGTGGGACTGATGCCTGATGATTTGATCAGTTGACAGACCGGAAAAGACTAAGGAAAGATTGATGGAAGACTGTGCGAAAGACTGCGCGAAAATTACTGAACTGACCTGTTCTGTTTTACTTGCTTAAATATCATTCCACTGTGCATCTTTGACTCGTGGAGGGAGTAATAATTCTCTCACGGTACTTCAAGGTGGCTGCAAGGTTATCTTGGTAGGTTTGGTTACATAGGAGCCCTTATCGGTGCCGACTACATTAATGGTATTAGATTGGTCGACAACAAAATTCTTCACCGTGGATATTATGATAGTTTCTGGTTACGTTGCCAACCTTTTCCGACTTCTGGTTTTCGAGTTAATGCGGCAAGTATCAATCGATTTGAGAAGAGTGTGCTTCAATTATTTGCATCTGCCTTCCTGTCATTGCACTCCCCACGGACAATTTCGTATAGGTATGTAATATGTTAGTTCTATGTCTGCGTATCTAAATATAAATGTTTATGAGACCTTACATTGCAAAATTCGTTATTATATTATTGTTGTTATTATTATTATTATTATTATTAAATTTATTTGAGTAGTAAAGTAAAATATTAATTAATAGTATTTACTGAAATGGTATTTATATTATGGTAAGCAGAGCAGTATACGGGCACCGCAGTGACCCAATGCATTTATATAAAAAGATAAAAAATGAAATTCACATGAGGACGCTGGACGTAACAACGTCACATTCGCAGGCACAGAAACAATCGTGCCTGTAGCATCGAGATTGCAAAACACTGGGTAACGTCGCAAGTCGTACGTCAGTGGTTGTACGAAGCCGTTTATATGTTTTACAATGTATTTCTTTTTCATACCTTGTATTAATTTGGTCATAAATACATAATAATCGGAATGAAGATCCCGTTCCGAATGATTCTCACTGGACATTTTTTGCTAATGATAACTACAGAACTAAAGGGTGATTTTTTTGAGGTTAGGATTTTCATGCATTAGTATTTGACAGATCACGCGGGATTTCAGACAAGGTGTCAAAGAGAAAGATGCTCAGTATGCTTTGACATTTCATAATGAATAGACTTACTAACGAGCAACGCTTGCAAATAATTGAATTTTATTACAAAAATCAGTGTTCGGTTCGAAAAGTGTTTCGCGATTTACGTCCGATTTATGGTCTACATAATCGACCAAGTGAGCAAACAATTAATGCGATTGTGACCAAGTTTCGCACTCAGTTTACTTTATTGGACATTAAACCAACCACACGAATGCGTACAGTGCGTACAGAAGAGAATATTGCGTCTGTTTCTGAGAGTGTTGCTGAAGACCGTGAAATGTCGATTCGTCGCCGTTCGCAGCAATTGGGTTTGTGTTATTCGACGACATGGAAGATTTTACGCAAAGATCTTGGTGTAAAACCGTATAAAATACAGCTTCTGCAACAACTGAAGCCGAACGATCTGCCACAACGTCGAATTTTCAGTGAATGGGCCCTAGAAAAGTTGGCAGAAAATCCGCTTTTTTATCGACAAATTTTGTTCAGCGATGAGGCTCATTTCTGGTTGAATGGCTACGTAAATAGGCAAAATTGCCGCATTTGGAGTGAAGAGCAACCAGAAGCCGTTCAAGAACTGCCCATGCATCCCGAAAAATGCACTGTTTGGTGTGGTTTGTACGCTGGTGGAATCATTGGACCGTATTTTTTCAAAGATGCTGTTGGACGCAACGTTACGGTGAATGGCGATCGCTATCGTTCGATGCTAACAAACTTTTTGTTGCCAAAAATGGAAGAACTGAACTTAGTTGACATGTGGTTTCAACAAGATGGCGCTACATGCCACACAGCTCGCGATTCTATGGCCATTTTGAGCGAAAACTTCGGAGAACAATTCATCTCAAGAAATGGCCCGGTAAGTTGGCCACCAAGATCATGCGATTTGACGCCTTTAGACTATTTTTTGTGGGGCTACGTCAAGTCTAAAGTCTACAGAAATAAGCCAGCAACTATTCCAGTTTTGGAAGACAACATTTCCGAAGAAATTCGGGCTATTCCGGCCGAAATGCTCGAAAAAGTTGCCCAAAATTGGACTTTCCGAATGGACCACCTAAGACGCAGCCGCGGTCAACATTTAAATGAAATTATCTTCAAAAAGTAAATGTCATGGACCAATCTAACGTTTCAAATAAAGAACCGATGAGATTTTGCAAATTTTATGCGTTTTTTTTTAAAAAAAAGTTCTCAAGCTCTTAAAAAATCACCCTTTAGTATCCTCGTTCAGGTTGCCAACTTCTAATTATCGCAATTCACCATTTGTCATCAATTTCATTGCGACCTTGCATGGCGAGTCGACTTTTAGGATCTCCGCTATGGCCAAATGATTGTCTCCTTTCACATACCTTCGATAGACTTCCTCTGATTCGTCATCGACAATACCATTGATTGCAACTTTTACGTCTATGTCGTGTAAGAAAGGATCAATCTTCTCTGTTGTGGATAGCTTAAAAGTAGCACATTCAAAAATGTACACTTCGCTACTCAATCGATTATATACAGTAAAGAGTGAGTTGAGTACGAATTTAGAAGAAATCGATGTTTGCTACTGGCCGAGAGACGAAAAAATTATATATATATAAGTAGCACACTAAAAAATGTGCACTTCGCTACTCAACCGATTATAGACAGTAAATCGGGAGTTGAGATATATAATCTATATGTATCGTTTGCTACTGGCCGAGAGACGAAAAAATTATATATCTATATATATAAAAAGAAAAGTCCTGACTGACTGACTCACTGACTCACTCACTCACTCACTCATCAACGCCCAGCCCAAACCCCTGGGCCTAGAAACTTGAAATTCTAGGGATATATTCCCTTCGTGTCGTAGACGCTCACTAAAAAGGGAATTTTCGAAATTTCACCCCTAAGGGGGTGTAAAAGGGTGAAATATGTTTTTACGTATTTCTCAATATCTCTTAGGCACGATGAGATATCGCCTTGGTTTCTGCTTGCAAATTTTACTCATACAAATGTTGAGAAACTAATTTCTGGATTTTTAGAAATTCCACCCCTAAGGGGGTGTAAAAGGGTTAAATATGTTTTTACGTATTTCTCCATATCTCTTAGGCACGATGAGATATCGCCTTGGTTTTCGCTTGCAAATGTTACTCATACAAATGTTTAAAAACTAATTTCAGGATTTTTAGAAATTCCACCCCTAAGGGGGTGTAAAAGAGTTAAATATGTTTTTACGTATTTCTCTTAGGCACGATGAGATATCGCCTTGGTTTTTGCTTGCAAATGTTACTCATACAAATGTTTAGAAACCGATTTTAGGATTTTTAGAAATTCCACCCCTAAGGGGGTGTAAATCTAACGGATAAATCTGTTTTTACGTGTTTCTCCATATCTCTTAGGCACGATGAGATATCGCCTTGGTTTTCGCTTGCAAATGTAACTCATACAAATGTTTAGAAACCGATTTTAGGTTTTTTAGAAATTTCACCCCTAAGGGGGTGCAAAAGGGTTAAATATGTATTTTACGTATTTCTCAATATCTCTTAGGCACGATGAGACATCACCTTGGTTTTTGCTTGCAAATGTTACTCGTACAAATGTTCAAAAACTAATTTCAGGATTTTTAGAAATTCCACCATTAAGGGGGTGTAAAAGGGTTAAATATATTTTTACGTATTTCTCTTAGGCACGATGAGATATCGCCTTGGTTTTTGCTTGCAAATGTTACTCATACAAATGTTTAGAAACCGATTTTAGGATTTTTAGAAATTCCCCCCCCAAGGGGGTGTAAATCTAACGGATAAATCTGTTTTTACGTGTTTCTCCATATCTCTTAGGCACGATGAGATATCGCCTTGGTTTTCGCTTGCAAATGTAACTCATACAAATGTTTAGAAACCGATTTTAGGTTTTTTAGAAATTTCACCCCTAAGGGGGTGCAAAAGGGTTAAATATGTATTTTACGTATTTCTCAATATCTCTTAGGCACGATGAGACATCACCTTGGTTTTTGCTTGCAAATGTTACTCGTACAAATGTTCAAAAACTAATTTCAGGATTTTTAGAAATTCCACCATTAAGGGGGTGTAAAAGGGTTAAATATATTTTTACGTATTTCTCTTAGGCACGATGAGATATCGCCTTGGTTTTTGCTTGCAAATGTTACTCATACAAATGTTTAGAAACCGATTTTAGGATTTTTAGAAATTCCCCCCCAAGGGGGTGTAAAAGGGTTTAATATATTTTTACGTATTTCTCTTAGGCACAATGAGATATCGCCTTGGTTTTTGCTTGCAAATGTTACTCATACAAATGTTTAGAAACCGATTTTAGGATTTTTAGAAATTCCACCCCTAAGGGGGTGTAAAAGGGATAAATCTGTTTTTAGGTGTTTCTCCATATCTCTTAGGCACGATGAGATATCGCCTTGGTTTTCGCTTGCAAATGTTACTCATACAAATGTCTAAAAACTAATTTCAGGATTTTTAGAAATTCCACCCCTTAGGGGGTGTAAAAGGGTTAAATATGATTTTACGTATTTGCAAACAGAATTCTGCAAAGCATAATTCAGCATTTTGCCCTCATCGGCCGTAAAGGGCCAAATCCATATTAAAAAAAATCAAATAAATATGCATAAGACTGTATAAATATATAAAGAAGAAAAACAAGAGATCTAACAGTCATTATATGACTGTTCATTTCGTAGAAATGGGCTTAAGGCGCACTATTGCCGAAATGCTGTCGTCTTCGATAAATATTTTATTTATTAACAAGTGTGTGACATCTCGATTTCGAGTGTATCGAATCGACAGAAGTCTCTTTTTCACGGTGATATGTTTTTGTCCGTTGTGGCTGCATTCGTGTCGACAGCATTAATCTGTCAAACGGCAATTTCTGACCAAACGAGCAACAGAGCGTACGAGCAAAAGAGCGAGCATGCGAGATCATTATCTAATATCATTATCATTATCATTTTGAAGAAAATAGTGTTTCCAAGGGATATATTTGAAGAGAAGTTATTGTAAGTAAAAAATTAAATAATATTTTTGTGTGCTGACGACGATGATGGAGACGATGACAAAAAAGATGACGCTGGCCATAGACAGCAAACCTAAATGATACAGACGTGTAGTAGTGTCGCAGAAGGAGTTTAATAAAATTCAAAATTTAATACATCGTCGTCGTCGTCATCGACTCCATCATCGTCATCGTATTTATAGTCGTAGTCCTTGTCAGTGTCGTCTTTTTTGTCACTGATCTGAAGATAATTCGAAGTCTGCGGTAGCGACGGCAACCTTCTTTATTTATTTATTTATTTCTTAGCAGTGCTTTTGCATTGAAATAATAATAACAGCAACAATAATTGTTCGAATATACGTTAAGGACGTAGCAAAATAAAAAACTATCTTTTCAACCCTTTTGTAAGCATGAAGGAGCTAACCAGCCACGAGTTACGATGGCTAATTGTTCATTCGTTATATTTTTCTTTCATATGTGCTCTAACACGGTTGCTGTACCGGTTCGAGAGTCAAAGGCACAGTCGAAGGGCGACGGTTTAACGCTATAACAGTTTCTCAGAGCTATAAAGCGTACATTTTGATACCAATTATATACGTTTTTGTGCGGATGTAATTCCGCTTAGATGCTCCGACGAATATAATATCACATATCCTTCTATGTAATATAATTTGCATGCATTGATTGACTTGTGATACTCATACATATGCAAAGAAACCATCACTGTTCTTACATTTACTCGAGTATAAACAAATTTGCGCCATAATATTCATTTTTTTAAACATTAGAACCTAACAGCTTTAAAAATAAATCAATGCCCGAGACTCTTTACCAATATGGAGGCTCTTTACAATAATTAACTCGATGTAAAAAAATGAATGCATAATTCAGCATTTTGCCGTAATCGGCCCTAAAGGGTCAAATCCAGATTAAGTTAAAAAATAAAAAAAATCAAATAAATATGCATAAGACTGTATAAATATTTGAAAAAGAAAAACAAGAGATCTTACAGTCATTATATGACTGTTTATTTCGTAGAAATGGGCTTAAGGCGCACTATTGCCGAAATGCTGTCGTCTTCGATAAATATTTTATTTATTAACAAATGTCAACGCGTGTAGCTTTGTATAGCCGGACAGACAGACAAACATTCATCTTATATATAAAAAAAATGAATGTTTGTCTGTCTGTCTGTCCGGCCATACAAAGCTAAACGCGTTGACCGATTTCAACCAAACCTTACACGAATGTTGTTGAAGACCAAAGGAAGGCGACTGTATATATCGTACCCCTGAAAACCACCCCCTTCATCCCCTAAAAAAAGATTCTTAGTAAAATCTACACGCCTTCACCGATTACAACCAAACCAAGCACAAATATTGCTAAGAGCCTAAGGAAGGTCACTGAATATATCTCACCCCTGAAAACCACCCCCTCCATCCCCTAAAGAAAAATTCTTAATAAAATCCACACGCTTTCACCGATTACAACTGAACCAAGCACAAATATTGTTAAGAGCCTAAGGAAAGTCACTGGATATATCTCACCCCTAAACCCCACCCTCTTCGCCCCCTAAAAAAAGATTCTTCAAAAATATTCACGCGAATCAACTGATTTCAACCAAACCTTACACAAATATTGTTGAAGACCAAAGGAAGGCGACTGTATATATCTCGCCCCTGAAAACCGCCCTCTTCATCCCCTAAAAAAAAATTCTCAATAAAATCCACACGCCTTCACCGATTACAACTAAACCAAGCACAAATATTGTTAAGAGCCTAAGGAAGGTCACTGAATATATCTCACTCTTGAAAACCACCCCCTTCAACCCCTAAAAAAAGATTCTTCAAAAATATTCACGCGAATCAACTGACTTCAACCAAACCTTACACAAATATTGTTGAAGACCAAAGGAAGGCGACTGTATATATCGTACCCCTGAAAACCACCCCCTTCATCCCCTAAAAAAATATTCTTAATAAAATCTACACGCCTTCACCGATTACAACCAAACCAAGCACAAATATTGCTAAGAGCCTAAGGAAGGTCACTGAATATATCTCACCCCTGAAAACCACCCCCTCAATCTCCTAAAGAAAAATTCTTAATAAAATCCACACGCCTTCACCGATTACAACTGAACCAAGCACAAATATTGTTAAGAGCCTAAGGAAAGTCACTGGATATATCTCACCCCTAAACCCCACCCTCTTCACCCCCTAAAAAAAGATTCTTCAAAAATATTCACGCGAATCAACTGATTTCAACCAAACCTTACACAAATATTGTTGAAGACCAAAGGAAGGCGACTGTATATATCTCACCCCTGAAAACCACCCCCTTCATCCTCTGAAAAAAATTCGTTTGATATCGTATCATATCATATCATATCGTATCATATCGTATTTCGTTTTGTGTCGTTTTTACGAATGTTAATTGGACTTAAAGTTTTTTCAATAACACTGTTATTTTTACGATTTTTGATAAATGATTGTTGACTTTCCTTAACAAAATGTATTATATGCTATTGAAAATTTTTGCGATATTTGAGAAATAATTTGTGAATTTTTTGCATATTGTATTTCTCTCTGTGCTGTCCCAGATAGCATTTTGACATGCAGTGTATATACATTGCATATATAAAGGGTGATTTTTTAAGAGCTTGAGAACTTTTTTTTAAAAAAAAACGCATAAAATTTGCAAAATCTCATCGGTTCTTTATTTGAAACGTTAGATTGGTCCATGACATTTACTTTTTGAAGATAATTTCATTTAAATGTTGACCGCGGCTGCGTCTTAGGTGGTCCATTCGGAAAGTCCAATTTTGGGCAACTTTTTCGAGCATTTCGGCCGGAATAGCCCGAATTTCTTCGGAAATGTTGTCTTCCAAAACTGGAATAGTTGCTGGCTTATTTCTGTAGACTTTAGACTTGACGTAGCCCCACAAAAAATAGTCTAAAGGCGTCAAATCGCATGATCTTGGTGGCCAACTTACCGGGCCATTTCTTGAGATGAATTGTTCTCCGAAGTTTTCGCTCAAAATGGCCATAGAATCGCGAGCTGTGTGGCATGTAGCGCCATCTTGTTGAAACCACATGTCAACTAAGTTCAGTTCTTCCATTTTTGGCAACAAAAAGTTTGTTAGCATCGAACGATAGCGATCGCCATTCACCGTAACGTTGCGTCCAACAGCATCTTTGAAAAAATACGGTCCAATGATTCCACCAGCGTACAAACCACACCAAACAGTGCATTTTTCGGGATGCATGGGCAGTTCTTGAACGGCTTCTGGTTGCTCTTCACTCCAAATGCGGCAATTTTGCCTATTTACGTAGCCATTCAACCAGAAATGAGCCTCATCGCTGAACAAAATTTGTCGATAAAAAAGCGGATTTTCTGCCAACTTTTCTAGGGCCCATTCACTGAAAATTCGACGTTGTGGCAGATCGTTCGGCTTCAGTTGTTGCAGGAGCTGTATTTTATACGGTTTTACACCAAGATCTTTGCGTAAAATCTTCCATGTCGTCGAATAACACAAACCCAATTGCTGCGAACGGCGACGAATCGACATTTCACGGTCTTCAGCAACACTCTCAGAAACAGACGCAATATTCTCTTCTGTACGCACTGTACGCATTCGTGTGGTTGGTTTAATGTCCAATAAAGTAAACTGAGTGCGAAACTTGGTCACAATCGCATTAATTGTTTGCTCACTTGGTCGATTATGTAGACCATAAATCGGACGTAAATCGCGAAACACTTTTCGAACCGAACACTGATTTTTGTAATAAAATTCAATTATTTGCAAGCGTTGCTCGTTAGTAAGTCTATTCATTATGAAATGTCAAAGCATACTGAGCATCTTTCTCTTTGACACCTTGTCTGAAATCCCGCGTGATCTGTCAAATACTAATGCATGAAAATCCTAACCTCAAAAAAATCACCCTTTACATCCGCGGATATGACATATCCTATGTACATACAGTGATACACAAACGACGTACATTGCATATCGTAGGGATATGCGAATGCAACGCGCTGTATGTTCAGTGGATATTCATACAATATACATATGTATATTAGCCGAACATTATATGTATATGTTCATATACATATAGATAGTTTCATCGTATACGACACTTCGTCGTTCGCAATATTTCATTGTAAACGCGTAAGTTGCAAGGGCGTATATTCTACGTATATTGAGGCTACTATCCGAAATGCATATGCATACTACATATGTTCACACGATATTCTTAGAATGTTCGTAAATGTATCATATATATTCATCTACGTGAGTCGTATGTACACGGATTTGATGTATATACATGGCGTATATTTTACGTATATTGAGTTTACTATCCGAAACGCATAACGGTATGGTTCCGGTTCCGGTACTATAAACTTTGTAAAATTTCGGTTATTATTTGTTTCAACGTCAGATATGTGAGAGAGAGACGCGCGAGAGAGAGAGAGAGTAACGCGAGAGACACCAAGAACGTGAGAAACGCAAGAGACGCGAGAGGGAGACGGAAGAGACGCGAGAGAAATCTATCTACATAAAACGATAAGTCCTGACTGACTCACTGACTCACTAACTATAAGTTTTGTCCTTTCTCTTCATTGTTTTTTAGTATGTCAATTGAATTTTTTAATATTAATGGGGAGATGGTGCCTCACACTATTATCCCCATCACGGGAGACGGAGCTTGCCTGTTCCGGTCCCTCTCATATCTTATATATTATAATCAGTTATTGGCTAGGGAGGTGCGTGAGCTAATCGTCAGGCACGTGGTGGACACCTGGGAGGAGTTCTCCATCATGTCCCACAACAGCAAGGGGGATAACTACACCAGCTCTGCTGAGTACCTCGCTCACATGTCCCGACCCTCTACTTATGGTGGTTTATGCGAACTTGTGGCGGCTGGCCAATTGTTCGAGTTCGTCTTCGAAGTTTACCGCAATGGCGAGCTGTATGCGAGTGTCGGTGCTGAAGGTCATCCCGTGAGGAAGTTACGTTTTTCGCAGGACCTTTCTAGTGGCCATTTCGATGCGTACCTGCCACGTGAACCTGAAGAAGTGTTTATCTGACTACCTCTTTCCCAGCTCGACTCCTATTTACATTCCTCAAGAAGGCTCCTGGCAAACGTCGTGCCAGATATTCCGATGTTAAAAGGAGGAAGCAACTTAAGGATGCGGCGAGGAAATATGCTCAGAATAATCCTGCGGTGAACCGTGCTGCGGTGGCCAAGTACCAGCAAGATCATCCTGCAGTGAACCGTGCTGCGGTGGCCAAGTACCAGCAAGATCATCCTGAAGTGCACCGTGATGCGGTGGCCAAGTACCAGCAAGATCATCCTGCGGTGAACCGTGCTGCGGTGGCCAAGTACCAGCAAGATCATCCTGCGGTGAACCGTGCTGCGGTGGCCAAGTACCAGCAAGATCATCCTGAAGTGCACCGTGATGCGGTGGCCAGGTACCAGCAAGATCACCCTGAAGTGCACAGAGCGGCAGAATTTCGATATGAGCAAAGCAATCCTGGAAGACGAGTAGACAGGCGAGCACTTCCATGGAAAGTCAAGGCTCACTCAGGCATGGTATATGATCCTGACGTGGCTTATGAGGCAGACAGCACTGTAGATCTGGGTACTATGAGCCACAAATACATATATTGCAATGCTTTGAAGTGGAAGGAAGAGCCCCGCGGCATGTGCTGCAGCGCTGGCAAGGTGCAGCTTCCGCCCTTCGAACCTCTGCCCGAGCCTCTTTACAGCCTGGTAATGGATATCCACCCTGAGCACGTCCACTTCATGGAACGTATTCGGAAGTATAATGGCTGCTTCAACATGACATCATTTGGGGCTAAGCAGGTTCTACGAGATGGCTTCATACCGACTTTTAAAGTTCAGGGGCAGGTGTATCATTTGATAGGAAGTCTGCTGCCAGCACCTCAACAGGAAGCCCAATTTCTGCAAATGTATTTTGTGGGCGACGACGAAAGGGAAGTACGCTTGAGGTGCAGCAAATTTTCTGACGTCAAACAGGGATTGGTCAAACAACTGCAGAGGATGCTACACGACATCAATAGCTATATAAAGGATCTGAAGACTGCCATGGACAAGGTAGCTCCAACCTGCGAGAAGTTCGAAGTCGTTATCCATGCAGATAAAAAGCCAGCTGACGCTCATGGAGGTCGCTTCAATGCACCAACAGCAAATGAGGTAGCTCTGGTGATTGTTGGTCAGCAATTCAAGCATCGAGACAATTCAAGCATCGAGAAATTCATCGATCATACGACGCCTTGCAGTATCCGCATCTGTTTTGCCGTGGCGAGGATGGGTACTCTATTGCCTTGCCTCAGCGCGATCCTAAGACCAAGTTGCTCCTCAATAAGATAGTCTCCGCAGCGAGGTTTTACTCTTATCGTATTATGGTCAGGCAAGGGGAGGTCAACCATATTTTGTACTTCCGCTCCCTTTTCAGTCAATTTCTGGTTGACATGTATGCCAAAATAGAGACTGAGAGGTTGAATTACATCAGGAACAATCAGGCGCAGCTGAGGGCAGACAGCTATATTCACCTAAAGGACGCTGTGAGTGGACAGGATGCTGACGCTGCTCAGCTGGGTCAAATGGTGGTGCTTCCTTCATCATTCACTGGGGGACCTCGCTATATACATGAGCGGACTCAAGACGTCATGACATATGTTCGCCATTACGGCCGTCCTGATCTGTTCATCACTTTCACCTGTAATACCAGGTGGAAGGATATCACAAATGTACTGCTGCCTGGGCAAAAGTCTCACGATCGTCATGACATCATAGCCAGGGTATTCCATCTCAAGGTGAAGAAGATGATATCTCTTTTGAACAAGGGCAGTCTGTTTGGTAGAGTACGGTGTTTTCTGTACTCTGTCGAGTGGCAAAAGCGGGGTCTGCCTCACATTCACATATTGCTGTGGCTAGAGCAGCGCATCTTCTCTGACATGATCGACAAAGTCATCTGTGCTGAAATACCTGATCCTGAGAAAGATCCTCTCCTCCACAACATTGTCAAGGCCAACATGATTCATGGGCCCTGCGGCAGCTTGAATTACAATTCGCCTTGCATGAAAGGAGGTAGTTGCAGCAAGAAGTATCCTCGGCCACTTCTCAAGAACACTCAGACAGGAGACGATACATATCCGCAGTATCGTAGGAGGTCTCCAGCTGACGGTGGCTTCACTGTAGAAATCAATAGGATAAAACTGAACAACCACTGGGTGGTGCCCTACAACCCTGTCTTGTCACGCACTTTCGATGCTCACATCAATGTAGAATTATGTAACTCTGTTAAGTCCATTAAATACATTTGCAAGTACGTGAACAAGGGCAGTGACCAGGCGTCTTTTGCTCTGGAGAATGAGAAGGATGAAGTAAAGATGTATGAGAGTGGGCGGTACATTAGTAGCTCGGAGGCGGTTTGGAGGATATTAGCGTTCCCTATTCATGAGAGGTATCCCACTATTTTTCATCTGGCTGTTCACCTCGAGAATGGTCAGCGTGTGTACTTCAACTCCGACAACTTGGCCGAGAAGCTTAGCAACCCTCCTCAGACAACACTCTTGGCTTTTTTCGAGTTATGCAAAAATGACGAATTTGCAAAAACCCTCCTGTACTCTGAGGTCCCTTCTTACTTTGTATGGGAAAATTACAAGTTTGGGAGAAGGAAGCAAGGGAACGATGTCGATGGCTGGTCAGGAGTGAAGAGAGGCAATGCGCTGGGAAGGGTGTACACCATCCACCCAAGTAACACCGAATGTTATTATTTCCGTCTGTTGCTACATGAGGTTCGAGGCCCAACGTCTTTTTCAGAGATGAAGATTGTGAATGGTGTCCTTCATCCTACATTCCAGTCTACATGCAAGGCATTGGGTTTGCTGGAGGATGACAATCACTGGGATAGTACTTTGGGGGAAGCTGCCCTGTGTGATTCTCCGTTTGAGCTCCGAGAGCTTTTCACAGTGATGTTGGTTTTTTGTCAACTCTCTGATCCTCTTAGTCTTTGGGAGAAGTACAAAGACAGTTTTTCAGAAGATATCACGCGGCAGGTGGAAAGAGAGTTGCAAGATAGTGCGCAGCAGATGAAGGAGCAGGTGTACAATAGATGCCTGGTGCTGATTGAGGACGCAGTGTTAGCTTTGGGAGGACAGGGTTTGCCTCAGTACGGCTTGCCTCAACCAACAAGGTCTGGAAAAGTTTTGGGAAATAAGGACTATCTGAGGGAGACCAGCTACGAAACAAACGCCTTGGCACAAGTGGTATCGAATAACGAGGGTTTACTAACGGATGAGCAGCTCGCTGTCTATCGGCAGATCCTTAGCAGCGTTGAGTCAGGTGCTGCGCAGGTTTTTTTCTTGGATGCTCCTGGTGGTACTGGGAAGACTTTCCTCATCAACTTGCTCCTGGCGAAGGTAAGGAGTGATCGTGGCATCGCTTTGGCTGTCGCATCCTCTGGCATCGCTGCTACGCTATTGGAGGGAGGCAAGACAGCCCACGCTGCCTTCAAGCTGCCCCTCAATCTCATTCATGCAGAAACACCTCTGTGCAACATCTCAAAACAAAGCAATATGGCCAAAGTGCTGAGAGATTGTAAGCTCATTGTTTGGGATGAGAGCACCATGGCGCACAAGCGGGGTTTAGAGGCACTGAGCATAACCCTCAAAGACATCAGAGGCAACGATGGAGTGATGGGGGGAGTCACTGTGTTGCTTGCTGGAGACTTTCGGCAGACTTTGCCAGTAGTGCCAAGGGGAACTCGAGCTGACGAGATTAAGGCGTGCATCAAGGCGTCATATTTATGGCCCTTTATCTGCAAACTTTCTCTCAGGAAGAACATGAGGGTCCACTTGAGAGGTGATGTCTCCGCTGGGAAATTTTCCGAACTTCTACTGAAAATAGGGGATGGAGAATATCCTGAGTCCGAGGGAAAGGTGACTATCCCTATAGGCCTGGGCGCAGTAGTGATGACCCTAACAGACCTTTCAACCAGAATATACCCAGATATAGCCGATATCAAGGAAAAGTCTATGGACTGGCTGTGCGAGCGTGCCATTCTGACCCCCAAGAATGATAACGCTGCCATCATTAATGACATTCTACTTAATTCGTTCGAAGAGGCAGAAATGGAATATAGGTCTGTGGATTCAGTAATGCAAATGGATGACGCCGTCCATTACCCCGTGGAGTTTCTCAATTCCCTCAACCCTCCTGGATTCCCACCCCACAAGCTTCTCCTCAAAGTGGGGGCTCCAGTGATGTTGCTGCAGAATCTCAACCCGCCCAAACTTTGCAACGGCACCAGGCTACGAGTGAAGGCCCTTTATAGAAACGTTATTGAGGCCACAGTGTTCACTGGTTGTGCTCGAGGGGAGTCGGTATTTGTACCACGCATACCACTCATACCATCAGAGTACCCCTTCGAGTTCAAGAGGCTGCAGTTCCCCCTCAAGGTCTGCTTTGCTACGACCATCAACAAGTCCCAGGGGCAGTCGCTGAAGATGGCAGGGATTGACTTAAGGGAGGAGTGTTTCTCACATGGACAGTTTTATGTGGCCTGCTCCAGAGTGAGCTCACCAAGCAGCCTGGTGATTCTACCACTTCAGGGAAGAACTACTAATGTGGTCTACAAAGAAGTCCTTCAGTGTTATGACATGTGTTAAGGACCACCTCGGTTAAGGACGACACCGAGTAGGGAATAGGGAAAGCCATCCCTGGGATAATCCATAACAATCCAGCGTTATTGAAGTGGGATTATCGCAAATAAAGTAGAGGCGTGTGATATCGTGCGAAAAGGAGACAAGCATCGACGCACAACGGGCGCGTGCAACAGGCGGGAAAAAGAATTCGCAACAACGTGAAAGGAGACGAGCATCGACGCACAACGGGTGCGTGCAACAGGCGGGAAAAAAGATTTCGCAACAAAGTGTAAAATAAAGACAAAGTGTAAATTGAAGACAAAGTGTAAAATAAAGACAAAGTGTAAAATAAAAACAAAGTGTAAAATAAAGACAAAGTGTAAAATAAAGACAAAGTGTAAATTGAAGACAAAGTGTAAAATAAAGACAAAGTGTAAAATAAAAACAAAGTTTAAAATAAAGACAACATGTAAAATAAAGACAAAGTGTGATACTACAAAGTAAGGACAAAGGCAGTAATAGTAGCGCGTGGGGGAAGTCATCTGGTATTTACGAATCGTCAGGACAATCGATCGCCGACGTAAGTATCGATGGAGTACTCGTACCCGATCTACCACTATGCGTAGTGGAAGACGAGACCCAAACGATTACAGAAGAAATTACAGAAAAACGAAGAAAGAAGCGAGAAGCAAGAAGAACGAAATTCAGAAGAAATTACAGAAAAACGAAGAAAAAAGCAGCAAAAGCAAAATTCAGAAGAAATTGCAGAAGAAATCATAGAAGAAAGAAGCGAGAAGCAAGAAGGAACAACGCCAGATGAAACTAGCAGTGAAGGCGAAGCTAAAGAAGACACGACGATGGGGAAAAGCGAAAAGCCCTTCGACGACAACAAGAAATTGTCGACCTTTAAGCAATAAGAACGAAATTCAGAAGAAATTGCAGAAAAACGAAGAAAGGAGCAGCAAGAGCAAAATTCAGAAGAAATTGCAGAAAAACGAAGAAAGAAGCGAGAAGCTTGAAGAACGAAATTCAGAAGAAATTACAGAAAAACGAAGAAAGAAGCAGCAAGAGCAAAATTCAGAAGAAATTACAGAAAAATGAAGAAAGAAGCAGCAAAAGCAAAATTCAGAAGAAATTTCAGAAGAAATCATAGAAGAAAGAAGCGAGAAGCAAGAAGGAACAACGCCAGATGAAACTAGCAGTGAAGGCGAAGCTAAGGAAGACACGACGATGGGGAAAAGCGAAAAGCCCTTCGACGACAAGAAGAAATTGTTGACCTTTAAGCAATAAGAACGAAATTCAGAAGAAATTATGGAAAAACGCAGAAAGGAGCAGCAAGAGCCAAATTCAAAAGAAATTACAGAAAAACGAAGAAAGAAGCAGCAAAAGCAAAATTCAGAAGAAATTGCAGAAGAAATCATAGAAGAAAGAAGCGAGAAGCAAGAAGGAACAACGCCAGATGAAACTAGCAGTGAAGGCGAAGCTAAAGAAGACACGACGATGGGGAAAAGCGAAAAGCCCTTCGACGACAACAAGAAATTGTTGACCTTTAAGCAATAAGAACGAAATTCAGAAGAAATTATGGAAAAACGAAGAAAGGAGCAGCAAGAGCCAAATTCAAAAGAAATTACAGAAAAATGAAGAAAGAAGCAGCAAAAGCAAAATTCAGAAGAAATTTCAGAAGAAATCATAGAAGAAAGAAGCGAGAAGCAAGAAGGAACAATGCCAGATGAAACTAGCAGTGAAGGCGAAGCTAAGGAAGACACGACGATGGGGAAAAGCGAAAAGCTCTTCGACGACAACAAGAAATTGTTGACCTTTAAGCAATAAGAACGAAATTCAGAAGAAATTATGGAAAAACGAAGAAAGGAGCAGCAAGAGCAAAATTCAAAAGAAATTACAGAAAAATGAAGAAAGAAGCAGCAAAAGCAAAATTCAGAAGAAATTTCAGAAGAAATCATAGAAGAAAGAAGCGAGAAGCAAGAAGGAACAACGCCAGATGAAACTAGCAGTGAAGGCGAAGCTAAGGAAGACACGACGATGGGGAAAAGCGGAAAGCTCTTCGACGACAACAAGAAATTGTTGACCTTTAAGCAATAAGAACGAAATTCAGAAGAAATTATGGAAAAACGAAGAAAGGAGCAGCAAGAGCAAAATTCAAAAGAAATTGCAGAAAAACGAAGAAAGAAGCAGCAAAAGCAAAATTCAGAAGAAATTGCAGAAGAAATCATAGAAGAAAGAAGCGAGAAGCAAGAAGGAACAACGCCAGATGAAACTAGCAGTGAAGGCGAAGCTAAGGAAGACACGACGATGGGGAAAAGCAAAAAGCCCTTCGACGACAACAAGAAATTGTCGACCTTTAACGACAACCCAAGCGGGAGGAACACCATAGCGAAAGGAACCCCAACCCCACAGCTGAGAAGACAATTAGCGCGAATGCGCGTCAGGTAGCGAAACGATACGATCGGTGACATTAAGCAAAGAAGCCAGGTACGACGCTACGCGGGCGGTCTACTACGCGTTCAAGTGCAACGATGTGCCGAGTCTCATAGGCTACGACGAGCCATCGAACGTGCGCAGCACACGGAAGGACGACACCGAGTAGGGAACAGGGGAAGCCATCCCTGGGATAATCCATAACACATGGTACAGAAGTTAAAGTGAGGTTTTTTAGCCGGTAGGAGTCCGGCACTACCCCGGGTGTCCTCTTACAAGGGACCCGGGGTGTCCATGAAGGATTTTTCCTCACTAAAGAAGAAAAAAAAAAAAAAAAAACAAAAAAAGTAATAAAATTTAATGTAATGTAATGTATTATACTATAATGACAAATGTAATGTAATGTATTCATTACATTACATTAAATCATATTACTTTTTAAGCCAAGAACGCGTTGTAGAGTCGTTATAGGCAAAAGTAAGCGTTAAGTACGGATGTGCGGCATTGTTTTGACCTATTTAGAAATTACATTTAAAGATACCCGTGACGAAGCACGGGTAATATGCTAGTATATATATATAATTATATATATATATTATTTCGTCATATATATATGACTCAAAATTAGTAACAATTACGAAGAGCGCGTCTTCCAATGATTTCTTCGCCTATAGGTTGTAGAGCTTTAATAGTCAGTTGAGTGTGAATTTGGAAGAAATCGTTCTGTTATCAGCTGAGAGACGAAAACGCAGCTAATAATAAAGTTTAAAATGTGAAAGAAATCGTTCTTTGCTATCGGCCGAGAGAAGAAAAAATATCATATTTATCTCTAAAAATGAATAATAATTACGAAACGGTGCATCTTGTGATGATTACTTATTCAATCAGTTGGACTCGGTAAATAGTGAAAGGAGTGTGAATTTAGCACAAACCACTATTAGTTACTGACTCTTTTGATCAAACGTATACACGGGGGTGACCGAGCGTTGTTTAGACCCTGGCGGGAGCCGTTTGGCTATCAGCACCCGCTACTAGCTTCAGGTACGTGTTCGTTATCGCTCTGCCACCGCTCGCTCTTTACTGGTCTGTATCGCAGTCATAAGTTTTTTTCATCATTTTCTGTATTTGAATGCCACTTTTTTCTACTTGATCAGCTGATCTTAATTCTCCTGGGCCTATTTCCGTACATGTCTCGGAACTGCATCGGGTATGTGCAGAACTGATTCTGCATATTCGTAGCGCATACGAAGGTGTTGTCGAACATCAATTCTTCGCATCACCTCGTGCCTTGTTATAGTGCACGTGCACTTGTGCAGTCTAACATAGTAGGATTCGTGTTTGCTGTCACAACAATGTCACTGCTGTCAACAATGTGCGTGCCCAGGTTTTCGAGATAGTGGGGCAGACGAAGCGTGGTGCAGCAGATTTACGATAACAACTCATCCGTTGGGCTCGCATACTTTAGTTTACTTTCTTCGAAGCATCTCAGAACAACTCGTGTTGAACTATCGTTTGAAATGCCTCGAGCGGCGGTGAATCCACCACATGTCATTTATGAAGCGTTAAAAGATCTGCACTTCATCGATGATAAAAGCAATCTTCTGCCATGGAACGACGATATTTGGCAAATAGCGGCCGATGCGGTGAACGGTAAGATGTCGAAGGACTATCTATATATATATATTTATCGCAAAACAGGAACGATGTTTTTAATAGAATTCATGGGATTGACACGTTGAAGTCTATCAACAACGATTATAATGTTGACGACACGGCTGACGATTTGCAAAAAGATCCGAATTGGTCTATGGGCAACACAGAGTGCCCGTTGCCTTCGTTACGCAAAGCGATAGATCTATCGAGAAGCGAATGGGCCGCTCCCAAGTCTCATATCGTAGAATATAAGGAACGGGAATACGAGGTCCTCACTATCGGTTGGGCGGACGCTCTCTACGATATTTTATAGACTCACATGAAATTGCCTTGCCCTTTCTCGTTTAAAAACGCCAAAATTAATCGAAATCTCGGGGCGATGTTTTTGTCTATTCAAGGCAATTGCTTCGAATGCGGATCAAAAATTCACATATATTGTCTGAGTGAACCAACCGACGACGGCACGACGTTACACGTTTCCACTTTCGATTCTCGCGGTGTAGCGCACGAGAAAAAACGACAAATAAGTGGAGAAAGACGATTACGTATCGGCAAAGAGCTGCAAGGCAAATCGACTTACGCTTGGCGGCGGGATGAGGCGAACAGGGTGATGGAGTTTGGGGATGTTATTCCAGCTAATATACCTTCGGAAGAAGTTGTCCGTAAGGCAAAGCAGGAAGCCCGCGACAATGATTTAGGTGTGTTTAAAGTAAAATCAGCTCTCGCTTCTGTGTGGGACATGAAATATAGATTGGAATTTAACGGATGCATTCACGAGATTGGCCTGGATAAATTCTATTTGATGTACTGAAGTCCCACACAGTTATACATGTCCAATAAGTTCATGAAGGAAGATGACGTCGTGAGCATCAGCATCGACGCAACGGGCAGCTTGGTATAGCAACTATCAAATCCGGATGGCTCAAAGCGCGTTGTGTACCTCTACCAAGCTGTTTGTGGATATCGTCAGAAGATTCTACCATTGTTTCAGATGATATCTGAGAAGCACGACACAAATACCTTAACGTATTGGATTCGAGAGTAGTTGCGTTCTGGCGGATCGTGTCCGAAACAAGTAGTTACTGACTACTCATTGGCACTCCTTAACGCGACTTCTCTCGCGTTTAACAACACCGATCTAAAAACATACATCGGAAGGTGTATTGTCTTAGACACGAACGGTTCGTCTGTGCGTGTGAACCCGCCACGTTGTTTAATTCGGCTCGACATTTCGCACTTCGTGAAAATGGTGGCACGTTGGAGCTGTTTCAATCACGAGAGTGCTGCAAAGAAATATTTCTATCTGCGATGCTTGGGTCTGCTAACCACATGTACAGAAATAAATTACTTCATTCAGTTGTGTACCGACGTACTGACGATCGTTTTTGCGACATATGAAGACATTAACGACAAGCAAAGTTATTATTTCGCAGCACAAAATCGAGTTACCGAGCGCTTGAAATCGTAGAGTCTTCCCGATAATGGTGCTAACAAACTCGACAATAATCAGGAGAAAGAGGAGAGTTTGTTGGAACGCTTTAACGACGTTGACGGAGAGACCGAACTGGATCCGAGTGCTGCAATCGTAGCTATCGTGGAAAAAATGGAGTCAAATAGTAGAAGTGACCTTACACACGGACGATTGAATCCGTATTATTGCCCTACGTTCGGTTCTCGACTATTGAAATTGGCAAAACAGTTCGTTCTGTGGACTGCTGTTATGGTTGTCGATGATCCGAATAGCTCAACTCTCGTAGAATTAGTGAATAACAATGACGTACGACTTGTATCTACTTCAGCTCGCAGCGAAGAATATTTCCGAGAACTGAAACATCTCGTCTTCAAAAAAGGAAAGTCGATCAGGATGGACAAGTTCCTCATTATCCACCTGAGGAGCCTGGCAGGCACTACTCTTTTGTTGAATGCTGACATAAAGAAAACAAAAAAAACACATCCCAAGGTCGCACATTCGACGCCTCGAGTAGCCGCCCCGTTAGAGGAACGATCCGCAGGTCTGATTGCTGAGTCTCTGACTTCGAGAATCGAAAATGTACAATATTTCACGAGGATAACTTGAATCTCTCAGCACAGGACGAGTCGAAACAAGAGCGAGCATGTAAACGTCATCTGGAACGTGAGCTTGATCACGGAAATGATAGTGAAGGTAAATGTGGACTTGATCTTAAACGTGGATGTGAAGATGGCTGTGAAGGTGAGATTGAACACGATCCGGAACAAAAACAAAACGAGCCAGACGGTACGTGTGTTATCAATTCATTGGACGATGTTTCGACCGATCCAGAACAATTTTCAATGGCTTTTCTCAATGAGAACGAAAGTTGGCGTGGCCTTACAAAAAATACTGAATCGATCAAACCGAAAATACAAGGTCGACCGAAGAAACGAGGAAAATATTTAACACCGTGTTCTGATATAGAGATAATTCGCCAGCGACCAAAATTCAGCCTAACTTTGCTACTTCTCGTGAATGTTAACCGCTTGGGTCCTGCGAAAATCGGCAATCGAATCATCGCTTTGCGAAACACGTGTGCATTTGACTCCATAGTACAGAGTATGCTAGCCGCATACCACGACTTCGCTCCGTATTATGAGTACATCATAAAGTCAAAGATCACTGTACATGATTTTGTAGAGGCGTTGTCGAAGTCTGGTGTAGGATCGAAGCTGTACAACGAACGAGGTGAGATTTTAAAACACACCAAGGAGATCAAGAATGGGGTGTTGGATTACGAGATCAATATCGCTACTTTGATAGAGTCACACATTCTACCGAACACTCTGTCTATTGAAATAAAAATCCATTGCAGTGATTGTCAGTTCGAAAAAACGAGTAGCATCCCAGTCCTCCATCTAAATCCAGACCCAATTTTCAGAGAGGCCATGAGGGGCCTACAGGAAGCAGTACGTCAGTCCGCTGGATACTACGCATCTAAAACTCGAAATGAGTGTAACTTTTGCAAAGGAACTAACGTAACTAAGACGTTTTCAGGAGGAAGCCACATTTACCTCAATATCGAGGCCGCCGAAATCGGGTTGATTGCTGCACGACGTGGTCTGGCGAATTGCAGGAAGCAATTCACTCTTTCGGAAATCCCTCAAAATTTGGACTACTGCGATCGTCAATACAGAATGGTTTAAGCGATCATTTTCGATGCCGGACATTACTACGCTTGCATAAAACGAGTGTCTGGTGTATGGGAAGAGCACAATGATCTTTGTTCATCGCAACGAGTCATTGCGATTACGAAACGAGAAGTGCTAAAACAACGTCGGATTCCCTTGCTATTCTACGTCCGTATTTAGGATAAAAGTTTCACTAGCTTGGTTATACTGTTATTCTTAACTCTAGTCAATGCAGCCGCAAAAAAGTCCTTTCCGAGATGTTGCAGTCAGCACATATTCGATCGAATATAGTTTATTCTAGAATTAAGATAAGAGTTCTAAAAAGGAAAAAACAATTAGAAATGCACAAAAAAAGAATATATATATAGAAAAAGAAAAGACAAAAAAAATTTCTTTATAAAAAAAACAGTTACGAAATATTTATAAGAAAAGCAAAAAAAAAGACATGAGAAGAAAAGCCAACAAAATTTTTGTAATAATAAAAACAATAAAAACAAGAAAACAAAAAACGTTTAATGAAACCGGTGTTCCGCCACGTCCTCGTCGTCGGATTTCGGTGATGCCAACAGCGGAATGAACGCTACGTAATAAATAACTAGGTAAGAAAAAAGCTATTACAAATAATAACTACATACGGAAAAAAATCCATTACAAACCCCTTCAAATGAATCCATGGCTATTTCAGACAACTAAAAACGAAATGAAGGCTTCGTCAAACAATGAGTATGTGAATTTTACATGACGCTGATCTAGCAGACGCGACCCCCCGACGCACAGTGGGGCCGATTCCCGAAAAGCTGGTCAAAAGTCGAAAACGTAGTTCATTCTGTTTGAGATATAGTATATAAGGGTTTTTGGGGTCGCTGATTACGAATCTGAAGTCAAATTGGTAAAAAAACAAAATGGCGGGTTCAAAATGGCGATAGTAAACCGAAAATACTCAGTTATAATACGGAATGTTTATCGAATTTGTATGAAACTTGGTTTCTGTAAGTTTTCGAGGTCGTTGAATACGAATCCGGTGTGAAAAAAACAAAATTCAAAATGGCGGATCTAATATGGCGGACGCAATTTTCGTAATCGGCCGGATTCGCTTGAAACTTGTTATTTGGGGGTTTTCGAGGTCGCTGAATACGAATCCGGTGTGAAACAAACAAAATTCAAAATGGTGGATCCAATATGGCGGACGCCATTTTCGAAATCAACCGGATTTGCTTGAAACTTGTTACTCGGGGATTTTGTAGACCTATATATTGCAGGTAGGTCTATGTATACAGTCGACTCTTTTCAAATGTTCCGTTATCCTCTATAAATGTTAGAATCCAACAATATATACTCTAAAACGAAATAAGTTATTTATAACATCAAAATAATTATCAAAATTATGAAAATTGCTGAATTAATTTAACTACAATTTTATTAAATAATTATTATGCAAAATTAAAAAAAATCACGTACACGAGATTTAAACCAAGAACAATAATGTACGAGTCCTTGTGTAAGCCACTACGCTACGGAACTATTCACGTTGCATAGCCAAGAAAAAACAAAATTAAAAATGGTGGTTTTATTTCGAAAATTATGTTCGCCGTATTGGATCCGTCATTTTGAATTTTGTTTTTTTGACACCAGATTCGTATTCAGCGATCCCAAAAACCCCCGAGTAAAAAGTTTCAAGCGAATCCGACCGATTTCGAAAATTGCGTCCGCCATATTGGATCCACCATTTTGAATGTAGTTTTTTTGACACCGGATTCGTATTCAGCGACCCCAAAAACCCTCGAGTAACAAGTATCACAAAATTATATTCATTAGAAAAAAAGAATTTGTAATTTTTTATATTCAAATGTGCACTAAAAACAAAGTTGCAGCTAGCTGCAGCTGATTTTTACTAATTTTGTTACATAACAGTACAAACTTCAATTTAAAACTTGTTTCGTTGCGAAACACTGCGGAACTTTTAACTTTTTCCCTGTTTTTCTAAAATGATTGCACATAATTTTTCATTTTTTTCTACTTTAGACATTGTTTAGCTATTAATTTATATGTATCTGTTATAATTTTCGACGCATAAGATAATAAACTACTTTCTTCAACCTGAAACCTCCATTTTGCAGAATTAAGAAACACCAATTTTACGATTTTCTACGAATTTTTTAATATGACGCTTGAATATGAGCTCGAACGATCGAGCTATTACTTGCGCGAACGTTTCTTTTGTACTGGCTTTTAAAGGGTGGTTAAATTGTAAGGGCTGATGTTGAATGTGAACCACACCTAAACGTCAAGTTTTTTTCTGCATTTCATTTGACATTTCTCAATTTCAGACTAACTCAGTTTGAACCATGGAAAGATACACAATCGAACAACGCGTTAAAGTTATTCAGGCTTATTATGAAAATGGGCGTTTAAATCAAAATGCATATTGTGCACATCGTGATTTTTTCGGTCAATTTAATCGTCCAAATGTGCGTACAATCGGAAAAATCGTGCAAAAATTTGAGCAAACCGGGTCTGTAGGAGATATTAAAACACCAGTGCATGCTCGTACAGCTCGTACTGCAGAAAATATTGCTGCTGTTCGCGATAGTGTGGCTGAAAAGCCGTCCACCTCAACTCGTCGTCGTGCCCAACAATTGCACCTCTCACGCTCGTCGTTGATGAACATTATGCATAAAGACTTGCATTTACACGCTTATAAGGTGCAATCGACTCAAGAACTAAAGCCTCTTGACCATTCCAAACGTCGTCAATGGTCACAATGGTGGCAAGAAATGGCAACAGTGGATGATCAATTTTCGAAGAAAATCATCTTCAGTGATGAGGCACATTTTCACCTCAGTGGATTCGTCAATAAGCAGAATTGCCGCATTTGGGCGAATCATAATCCAAGAGTGATTGTCGAAAAACCAATGCACCCACAAAGAGTGACTGTTTGGTGCGGTTTATGGGCTGGTGGCATCATCGGGCCGTATTTTTTCCAAAATGAGGCCGGTCCGGTAGTTACTGTGAATGGTGTTCGCTACCGTGAGATGATAACGAACTTTTTATGGCCCGAATTGAAAGATATGGATGTGGGCGATATGTGGTTTCAACAGGACGGTGCCACTTGCCACACAGCTAACGAAACAATGGCTCTTTTGCGCGACAAATTCAATGGCCGTGTTATCTCACGTGGTGGCGATGTCAATTGGCCGCCAAGATCATGTGATTTGGACTTCTTTCTTTGGGGTTATTTGAAAGAAAAGGTGTACGTCGATAAGCCAGCAACAATTCAAGAGCTAAAGAATGAGATAATTCGGCACATTAACGGCATAGAACCTCAATTATGCCTAAGCGTCATCGAAAATTCGGACCATCGGATGGAGGTGTGCCGCCGAGGTCGCGGCGGCCATTTGGCCGATATTTTGTTCCATACATAATTGAACCATACCATATTATCATAATAAAAAGAATTGACAATAATTTCCTAAATAATTTGTGTTTTATTCAAAATCAACATCGGCCCTTAAAATTTAACCACCCTTTACTTGCCAGGTATACTTCACTAGCCCTTATAAAATGTTCCATTATATTCTTTAAACATTACTCTATCCACCTATGTACTCTAAATCCTATAAAATGAAACTTCATTTTTCGACTTTTTACCAGCTTTTCGGGAATCAGCCCCACTGTGCGACGCTGCGGCAATAGGTCTTGAGAGGGTCTGTACGCTGCGCACTAGCGCTACATCACAGAATCTACAGAATATTTATGCAATATAACGAATGTCGGAAATACTTCGCGCAAAAGTTGTACGTAGTTGTTTGTACGTGCAGTACGTTGCATCGCACGCATGAATATTCAAATCTTTGCAACTAAACAGTACTTTCACACGCATGTCATATATATATATATAATATTATAAATATATAATTGTGCCTTTGTTATTTTATTATACGCGGTCATATGTTTCTTAAGAGTGATAAATCTAAGCGACAATGATTTGACCAAATTTTTGATGGAAAATTTCTGGCAGTTCGCAACCCGGTTAGAGTCAGCGCCACCTAGGATCCCTGTGTTATCGATCTCAGAAAGATCTTTAACAATCGAATCATTAATTATTTTTGTCAACTCTGATTGCCTCACTCATTCATTAAGAATTAATGAGGCAACCAGAACTGACGATTTTTTACTTTTTAAAGAAATCGTGAAAAAATATTGCCACAGCCCGGGTTCGAACCGGGAACTCCAGAATTCTAGCCTGGTACGTTACCAATTACGCCACCGCGGCTCTAGCAACATCAATTCACGATCTCTATTTTAATGTCAATTAATATACCTTTGTTATTTTATTATACGCGGTCATATGTTTCTTAAGAGTGATAAATCTAAGCGACAATGATTTGACCAAATTTTTGATGGAAAATTTCTGGCAGTTCGCAACCCGGTTAGAGTCAGCGCCACCTGAGATCCCTGTGTTATCGATCTCAGAAAGATCTTTAACAATCGAATCATTAATTATTTTTGTCAACTCTGATTGCCTCACTCATTCATTAAGATTCAGTTCTGGTTGCCTCATTAATTCTTAATGAATGAGTGAGGCAATCAGAGTTGACAAAAATAATTAATGATTCGATTGTTAAAGATCTTTCTGAGATCGATAACACAGGGATCTTAGGTGGCGCTGACTCTAACCGGGTTGCGAACTGCCAGAAATTTTCCATCAAAAATTTGGTCAAATCATTGTCGCTTAGATTTATCACTCTTAAGAAACATATGACCGCGTATAATAAAATAACAAAGGTATATTAATTGACATTAAAATAGAGATCGTGAATTGATGTTGCTAGAGCCGCGGTGGCGTAATTGGTAACGTACCAGGCTAGAATTCTGGAGTTCCCGGTTCGAACCCGGGCTGTGGCAATATTTTTTCACGATTTCTTTAAAAAGTAAAAAATCGTCAGTTCTGGTTGCCTCATTAATTCTTAATGAATGAGTGAGGCAATCAGAGTTGACAAAAATAATTAATGATTCGATTGTTCTAGATCTTTCTGAGATCGATAACACAGGGATCTTAGGTGGCGCTGACTCTAACCGGGTTGCGAACTGCCAGAAATTTTCCATCAAAAATTTGGTCAAATCATTGTCGCTTAGATTTATCACTCTTAAGAAACATATGACCGCGTATAATAAAATAACAAAGGTATATTAATTGACAATAAAATAGAGATCGTGAATTGATGTTGCTAGAGCCGCGGTGGCGTAATTGGTAACGTACCAGGCTAGAATTCTGGAGTTCCCGGTTCGAACCCGGGCTGTGGCAATATTTTTTCACGATTTCTTTAAAAAGTAAAAAATCGTCAGTTCTGGTTGCCTCATTAATTCTTAATGAATGAGTGAGGCAATCAGAGTTGACAAAAATAATTAATGATTCGATTGTTCTAGATCTTTCTGAGATCGATAACACAGGGATCTTAGGTGGCGCTGACTCTAACCGGGTTGCGAACTGCCAGAAATTTTCCATCAAAAATTTGGTCAAATCATTGTCGCTTAGATTTATCACTCTTAAGAAACATATGACCGCGTATAATAAAATAACAAAGGTATATTAATTGACAATAAAATAGAGATCGTGAATTGATGTTGCTAGAGCCGCGGTGGCGTAATTGGTAACGTACCAGGCTAGAATTCTGGAGTTCCCGGTTCGAACCCGGGCTGTGGCAATATTTTTTCACGATTTCTTTAAAAAGTAAAAAATCGTCAGTTCTGGTTGCCTCATTAATTCTTAATGAATGAGTGAGGCAATCAGAGTTGACAAAAATAATTAATGATTCGATTGTTAAAGATCTTTCTGAGATCGATAACACAGGGATCTTAGGTGGCGCTGACTCTAACCGGGTTGCGAACTGCCAGAAATTTTCCATAAAAAATTTGGTCAAATCATTGTCGCTTAGATTCATCACTCTTATATAATTGTGCGTATATATATATATATATATATATGACTTAAAATTAATAACAATTCCGAAGAGCGCGTCTTCCAATGATTACGTGACCCACAGAACGTCTGTATATCAACACATCTCTGTAGGCATGCGTGTGGAAGTACTGTTTAGTTGCAAAAAAAAAAATATATATATATATATATTATTTTTTTAAAATATATTAAAAATTATATATACCAGGTGTATGCATAAGTTTTTTCCGGTTTAACTAAGAGATGGCGCCAGCGAAAAGTACGCAGCGTATTAATTTGACACATACGTCATTTTGTTCGTCTGACATTAACCTACAAACACACACAAGTTGAGTCCGCCAAAAACTAGCGTCTTTGTTTTATCGTTCAGTGATCATGTCGAGTTTTGTGCCTGAAAAAGAACATTTGCGGCACGCATTGCTTTTCTTATTTAATCAAAAGAAAAAGGCTGCTGAAAGTCAACGTTTGCTGGTAGAAACATATGGTGAACACGCTCCATCGATTAGAACATGTGAGGCATAGTTTCGACAATTTAAAAGTGGTGATTTCAATGTGAAAGACAGTGAGCGCTCTGGTAGACCACAAAAATGCGAAGACGAGCAATTGCAGGAGTTATTGGATGATGACCCAACTCAAACTCAACGGCAATTAGCAGAAGCATTACATGTGTCACAAGAAACAATCAGCAGACGTTTACGAGTAATGGGGAAGATCAATAAACTCGGTAAATCGGTCCCACACGATTTGAATGAACGTCAAATAGAAAATCGCAAAGTCACTTGTGAAATGCTGCTTCAGCGCCACGAAAGGAAATCATTTTTGCATCGAATTGTGACGGGTGACGAAAAATGGATTTATTTTGAAAAACTGAAGCGGAAAAAATCGTGGCTTTCACCTGGCGAAGCCGGTCCTTCAACACCAAGGCCAAATCACGTCGGCAAGAAGACCATGCTCTGTGTCTGGTGGGACCAGAGCGGTATTGTGTATTATGAACTCTTGAAGCCCGGCGAAACCGTTAATACACAACGCTATCGCCAACAAATTATTAATTTAAACCACGCATTAATCGAAAGACGACCGGAATGGGCCAGAAGACATGGCAAAGTGATTTTGTTACACGACAATGCGCCGTCTCACACAGCAAAAGCAGTGAAAGACACCTTGAAATCGCTTGGATGGGACATCCTTCCGCACCCGCCGTATTCGCCAGACCTGGCGCCATCTGACTATCACCTCTTCGCATCAATGGGGCACGCGCTCCCAGAGCAGCACTTCAGCAATTTCGAGGAAGTTGGAAAATGGCTCGACGAATGGTTTGCCGCAAAAGACAAGCAGTTTTTCTGGCATGGTATTCATAAGTTACCTGAAAGATGGGCGAAATGTGTAGAAGCCGATGGCCAGTATTTTGAATAAAACAAAAATTAATTTCCCTTGAAAATTACGTGTTTTTTTTTACCAAAAAACCGGAAAAAACTTATGCATACACCTGGTATATTACAATGCAACCACTATACGAAGGTAGAAGATATGCTGAGCATGGTACAATTTATGTCCATAAGGCAAAGATTGTACTATAACGTTTGTACATTTTTCTTTAAAGCCATGAAGAATCTACTGCCAAAAGAATTTTTAAATCGGCTACAAATAGTAGGAACGAAGAGTGGTAGGGAAACAAGGCAAGCGGAAAATATAGTAATACAATTTAGAAGAACGAGAAGTGCACAAAAGAGTATGTACTATGAAGAAGTGAAAATATATAATGCATTGCCAACTGAACTGAAAGGTTGCGAAAAAGTAGAACAGTTTAAACGAATGTTAAAGGAGTATGTTGTGTCAACAGTAAAGTAAGATGTATGTAGATGTAAGAAAAATTTTTAACACTGTGTATAAAATAGCTCTCTCTCTCTCTCTCTCTCTCTCTCTCTCTCTCTCTCTCTCTCTCTCTCTCTCTCTCTCTCTCTCTCTCTCTCTCTCTGTCTCTCATTTCTATGACCCGAGAATAATTGTCTTACTAGCAGGTTATTTAAGAAAAAGGGCATACCGATAAGTAATTACTAATTAAACGAACAATCAATAACGACTAGAATAAGCCATAATTCAACAAAAATATTTATACTAATAACAGATTAACGCAAAAATTAGCTTGCGTACGATAACGCAAGTTAACCACAAAACCGGTAACAAAATTATTACTAGTGGTTTGATGCGAATCATTAAATTCATCTCCGCACATATGCTGAAATCTGTAGACACTACCATAGACACATCCACATAGAAGCGAGCATAAGGATATTACCTAGGCTAAGAAACTCTATCGAAAGTGGACTAAAAAGCGGGGTAGTAAAAATCGCCTCACTTTAAGGAGTACAGTTTCAGGGAGGAACAGTTTCACGGGGAGTAAAGAGGACATTTTTACGGGGAGTAAAAAGTACAATTTTCACGAAGAGTAAAGAGTACAGTTTCACGGAGGGTAGTTTTCACTCGGAATAAGGAGTACAGTGTTCGGGACAAAGAGTACAGAGTACGGGAAAAAGAGTACAAGGTACTGGACAAAGAGTACAGAATACAGAGATCGACAGTACTTATTATTATTAACGCGTGCGAAATCGGGAATATCGAACGTGCAGCACACGACTAGTAAACTCATGTAGTTTTATTTCAATAAACAATTATTAATTGTAACGTACCGATCATCTAATAACGCGTGATACACACATCGAGGCACCGCTACCGTGCGACACTCACACCATGTAGGCCGGCACGTCGGAGGCAATGTCCCGTTATTCGTTTGAAAAAGCACGAGTAACCAACGTTAAAGACCAGCGACGAATTTCAAAAAGACCAAGGCTATCAGTGGGCTACAGGAGATGGGCTAAAGGACCGCCACCAGCTATAGTAATATCAAATGCACAGGACGAACAAAGGGGATACTGATATAAAAAAGACCAGGAATTTGGCTTTCGGGGAACACTTTTGATCACAGATCCCGTCAACGCAGAAGTCTAGCCACCAGGAAGGAAGCCCAAAAGAGCCATCGCTAGCTGCAGCCGCACTGGTACACGCAGAGCCCAGCTGTAACGTCAGACGCACACTAGACGGGTAGCAGCTGAGCCTATGCTGCGCTCGGGTTCAACATACTGCGGAGCCATCCAAAACAACAACAAAGCGGCCTCACTCTGGTAGCCGAGAATAGACGATCCAGCAGGCTATTCTATCCAACACAATCGAGAGCCTACAGCAAACCATACCTTTAAAATGTGCCACCTAGATATATCACGATAGCATAGGAATTAAAGATAATATGTAGGATAAAAATTCCGGGATCTCTGGGAGAATATAAGACTCTATTAAATTTAACGAGTCTCGGCCCTGATATGCTAAATATTTGCGCATGCACTCTGAGTGCATCTCGCTAACGCCGGACTGCAGCAGCGGTCAGGTGAGCGAGCAAAAAGGCCTTCACGAGGATACGAGGCGGGAGGTCCACTCCCACCAACGGTCCCGTGACGTAGGGAGCGAACATCGAGCGACAGAGTAAAGATCCAAGGATAGTCCGAGCTCCACGAGTAGCCGCCGGCTACTTACCGACAGTACGCGTGCTCAGATAATTTACCTAGCGAACCCAGCGGGTAAAAAGAATGATTAACCAACGCTCATAATTTCGTATCATAAACCATCTTTGAAATTCTCCATCTCAGCGTACACGATCATAAAGGCATACAAGAGCCCGGGAATAAATAATTGTAAGGCGCGTGGTAGCCAGAATACCATAAAAAGGGATCGAAGTCATACAACGGAACTTTATATTTATTTTTCGCTTATGTATCACATAATTAATATCATGTTTTTTTTAATAAACCCTACTTTTACCTACTACTGAAGCCTATATTACTTTCCTCCCTGCTCGAGTCCGAACTAAATCCCTTTCAGTGTAATGTTAACGAGAAATACCGTTACATAATACGCACCAACGTACACGTACAATCTTGACTTTGTCCGACTTCACCAGTCTGCGTCCAACCAACGCTCAACAGCAATAACCACAGCATCAAAGCACCGTAAGTACAATTTTCTTTTACCAAAGAAAGTGAAATCTTGCTCCACGCGAAACTGTCATTCAAGTCCACCCCATTATTCGTGAAGTGATTTTCCCCAACAAAGAATAAAATGCACTCCAGCCCTATCCCGAGTAATTTTCCGCGAGGAAAACACTCAAAAACGGGCTTGCGTCTTCGGTATCTTCTCGTCGAGTGTGGTAAAGGGAGGATTTATTCTCCTTGCCCAGGGCACGAAAAATATACACCGAAACGTGCATCTATGTTAAATTTGTGTGTTTGGTAAAATAGGCCGCGATTTTGACGTATTTGTATAGAAATTGATTTTTTAACTTTTTATTGAGTTTTAATGATTCAATCCGTTTCATGAAAATTTATCATTCTACTCTACTGAGTTTTTATAAAACGATTTAATTCACAGAATCTAACTTTCCTCTTTTTCCTGTATTCTCGAAAGTTGATTGATTCCACAAAAATTGATTTTTTGCATTTTATTGAGTTTAAGTAAGTCAATTTATTTCAATAAAAATTTATCTTTCTATTCTACTGTGTTTAATAAATCAATTTACTTCCTAAAATTCTGATCGTAAGAGATTTAAACGGATTTTTTATTTGAAAGAGATTATTGAATCCGAAATAAATGGAAAACGTTAAGTTAAGAATTGATCGAAGAAATATATTTTTCTTTTTTTCTTTCTCCATTTGTATTACCAAACTGTCAAAGTTATATGGAGACTCTGAAAAATTTGGTGGACATTCATACGCGTCTTGTAGAACTCGAAGTTAGCGTGCAAAAACTCATTATTCAACTCACGCATGAAATTTTCGTAAGGAAAATCAGTTTAGGAAAGGTACAACGAAAAACAAGAGCTAGTACAAAGAGACACGATCGAAGAACTTCGAGAAAATAATTGGTTTCAATACTAAGTCTAAAGAATAATCATATTCGCTTTGGTCAGCAACTGTCAGTTTTCTTATCTTATTTTTTATACAGCTCGTGCTGCATCTCAGTTTTCATGTAGATATACTAGAAGTTTTTTTGCTTCTTATTTTTAGTTAAACGTTTCTTTTTTCTTTCACTTTCCTCTCTTTAAGCAAAATCAAAGCGCAAATAAATGTTAAGAATATTAATAATTCAAATAACGTCTGTCACTCCTCGATTTCTCTTTCTTGCACTATCTTCCTCAAAATAGTTACCTCCCCCAATCCTAGAACGTATCACACTCACAAAACACATTATACTAGTGAGAGAAATCCTATGTTTTAGCCCCTCGCGTACGTGAGGTCAAGGCTAGCAAGGTTCGCTCACGATACAGATCATACGAGCAAAACAGACATAACTACTCATATCACTTACTTATTTTCACAATTACCCTACCACTATCGACCCGAATCATTCATCCATGCCGAAAACCCATAGAGCAGGAAAAAAACATCAAACATAGAAATTTAAAAGTCGACTCTCAAAAGCACATTACCAAGTTCCAATAATTGCGTGCAAGTCATGTAACGAGCAAAGTTCTAGAGTCTCTAGTATTGAAATAGAAAAAGATAATAAAACTATCCTCCACGGGGAAGAAAAAACAGCGGAGTATAAAAACCATACAGACCGTACAATTGCAGACTGCGCGACCCTCTCTAACGTCGAAACCCCATGTTCATTAAGTGAAATTACGTACAAAGAAAACAGCAGTCAAGTCAACACAAGTTGTCGACACTGAAATATCGAATGAATTTCAAATAAATCGTCTTAATGAAATTCGAGCAATTGAGCGGAAAAATTATCTAGACAAACTTGTTGCTGTTACGTCCCTGATCCTAATGTTAAATTTTTTACAAGGGCGCACAATCGTCGATAACGGACCAACCTCGCTTTAGCCGGGATTTACCAGCAGGGATGAGGCTGAATAATTCTGGGATATTTAGTTGTTAATGATATAAGTTAAAGCGATAGGTGTGTTTCTACTTACCGATTGTTGTCGTCCATCGTGTACATGGGTGTTGGCTGCGTGAGCGGTAGAGCGTAGCGGGTTGGAGTTCTAGTCGATGGTGATCACCGGTATGCCGGCCGAAAGCTGGTCGAGGATAAGCAGGTCCTTGAAGTCCGGAGTGACTGCGTATTTGTTGAGTTGACGTGGAGTGATGGAGGTCCAGCGGAACACGGTACCTTCTTTGTCGATGGAACGTTCGTACGCACCACGATAGTATATGTCTGAAGTAACTCACGGCAATAATCGCACGTTAGAAATTTTCATATTTTCAAAGAAGTTTTCTTTTATTTCTTTTTCGATACAAGAGATATCGTTTTCCTTTAAAGGTATGCCCCGAATGCAAGAGCAATTGTCTATTTCTGCGAATTTTACAGCAGAGTAATTTTGACTTTTAAATATTTCTCTGAACATGGAAAAGAAACGGCGTAAAGCCTTTCTTCGACCACCTCTATGTTTGCCCATGTGTTAAATGAAAAATAGATGGTTGAGGTAGGATTTTAAAACGCTGACCCGCTGGTGTAAGCGAAACGGCGAGTTGCTTAATGGTCTGTTTGAGAGAGGGTAGTACATGCCAGTGGAAGCGCGATACTACAAAAGATGAATGGAAGAAGAGCTAAGCTAGTGGTCGCTCGAGAGAATTGTTAGTATGAGCAATGTAGAGGCGTATAGTATTGAATAAAAAGAATTATTTGAATTGGAGAGGTCGTTAAATAAATTTGTTACATTGGTATATTTTCAAGATAATTATTAAAACTCACTTTTAAATACTTGACACTTTTCAGAATGGTTTTTAGAAAAGAAACCGCTTTGTAACAATTGCAAATATACGAGTAACCTACTGACTGTATATAACCGTGAAATTGATCGCAGAAATGAATACTGTATATGACCGAATACAGAACGCGGATATAGATATGTAACAGGATGTCTCCTAATGAATGCCTACGACTTTGATTGACTGATTGACTGACTAAAAAAAAATAATCTACTCTTGGTCTTGTATATATAGTTGGTGATGTGCGCTAGGGTGGGGTGTATAATCTCTGAGCGTGTCAACCCCTCCCACACGTGCATCTACTCGAGGACAAAGGTAGATTTTTGCACGAAGCAATGTCTGCAGTCATCTAATTGTTTACAATATGTAGAGAACAACACTTCTTAGAATACATGGTTTTGCGTCGCAGCTTTATCTTAAGGTGCTATGCATTGATACATTCTATAATCAATGTTACGATTTCTGTTTTAATATTTTTAATATAATTATTCCATATTCTATAGTTAATATTGTAATATATTTATTCGAACGAGAGGTCGAGGTGTAAGCGTATATTTGTGTATGAATTTTGCAGTATGTTGTCTCTTTCTAGCAACGGTATTGCTAGGGTGTAGCATGTACTTGTTAAGGGGTGGAAAAGTTGGAGTGTTTTACTCTATTCTTTCCAAATGTGCTGTAGTGCTTTGTACTACGGTTAGCTTCACTTCCTCTCAGGTGGCTTTTACTATGTTGTTTTGAGAAAGTACCCGAGTGCAAGCTCGGAATAAAAATGTTAAAGTAGATTAATTATAATTATCAATTTATTAAATTCGAACAATATATAAATTTTCTTATTACTTATAAATTTTGTAATGAATAAATTTAAGCGATGTATTACATAATCGTTATTAATTGAATGATCATTATTAATTGAACAAATAATAGTGTAGTGATTAATACGATGATAGTATAATACTAGTATACTAAGTATATAATAAGTTGCTTATAGTAAGTTGTGTATGGATACAAGGCAATGACCTATCCTAATGGTTCTGTCTTTTTCTTATTTACGCACGCGTTCACTCGTACTATTCGCTCAGCTGTTTGGTACTTGCTTGCTCGAACGCTCGTGAGGAGACTCACGACGTAACATTGCTGATTACGAAGCTCACTCGAGACTAGGGATACATTATCACCCGTGTGTGACGCCTTGCGAGCCTCAATTTACTAAGATCGAATCGTTGAATGACCACCAAATTATTATCCTCGAAGAAAAATCAAAGTCTACGAAGCATACTTAAGTAAGAAAATTGATTTCTCTCTCCCTTCTAGGAAATAATCTTGCGTTCCCTTTTCATGGTGTGAGTAATAATAATAAAGATTTCCCCGTTCCCAGTTCCTACCGAAGTATTTACTGTGTTTTCATTGTGTTATAAATCTTTTTAATGGTGTTTTATTGACCCCGCAGAATTGAAGCATTTGTAATACGCTGGTATATTCAGTTTTTTTACGAAATAAAAATAAAAATAAGTAAAAGAAAGGCAAGGACCTTTGGAACAACGAGGCATAATTAGATCCAACCAATAATATTAATTAGGTGGGTATGCGTTCAACTCGATCAAAGGTAAAAATTGATGATAATGTAATACGTGATTATCCCGAAGACCGAAGAAAGAAATTTCGAATATATAACCCTCCTAAATCCCCATTTGAGACGGTCGAAGAATTTTTCGACGAAAGTGCTGACAGTTCGCATCCCAAGACCCCCAACACAACAAATCCAACGGGGAAAATTATTGCAGATACAAAGAAAAGTAGCAACTTTAATCGAGAAAATCTGGAATGAATTAAAGTAGACGAAGACAGTCATATACAATCTTTAGAATTAACATCAAGTCACTTAATTATTACAAAAGCAGAAATAAATAACGAGGGAGCAAGTGATTCTTCAAGTACTGAAAAAATGTTATCAGACAATCTTGAAGATAATAATAGTACATCAAATAGTCCCTTACAGATTCAAGAAATTTCAAACAATTCAGAAAGTCTTGCGCAATTCACGAACTGAGTGTAAGAAATAGTTACGGCGAGAACAGGAAATAATTCATTGTCTGTAGTTGGGTTTTTGGATGAACCTGGTCACCAAACTTACCACTCGTTATATATCGAGATCCCCGTAACGAAATTCCAGTTCAGATTCCCACATGCCCCGAACATACTATGGAAGACGTCGAGTTGCAGTCCGTTACACGCGAGACAGCAGGTACAGATACACCTACGGGAATAGCATCAAGTTTTCCACATCACGATAGGCAGGTCATCTGCCACAAGTGCGGATTCGCAGGCCATTTTTCGAGAGGATGTGCGGTTCGTAAAACGGATCGATATTACCGATGCGGTAAGGAGGGTGAGACGACCAGAACGGTCCACAATTTCTTGGGAAACGGGTTAGAGGGCACCGCTAAGGAGAGAGGCGTCTTCTTCGTTCCAGGAAAACTCTCCGCTAACTCTACCAGAATATTTGTGTAGTCCGGTAGAAGACAACAGCGGAGCTCGGCACGTCTTAGTCATCTGCCTGGAAATTTTTGGTCGACCACTGCCCGCGTTGGTGGACTGCGGGGCGACCAGCTCCTTCGTTAGCACTGAGGGACTGTTGAAGATGGCCAGGCTGGGCTATTCCAGACGGCCAACACCGGAACATCACAGCACCATTGCAAATGGATATCAGATTACCTGTTCGGAGGAGGTTGAATTCAGCGCAGCTTTGAGAGGTCGTTGGAGCAGACTCACGGCACGAGTCTATCCCGACCTTTCTGTCCCGTTGCTATTGGGCCTCGATTCTCTTTTCCTGTTAAGGATCGGAGTGGATCTAAGAAGGCGCAAGTGGTTCTACAGCGGGGAAATCACGGAATTCGACTTCGAGTCAGTACAGCAAATAGAGAATGTTAACACATTGATAACGATTACGGACCTGACAGAGGCCGAAACCGTTCGATTGGAAGAGTTCCTGTCCGTACAGATTCCAAAATTAAAATCAGCTTCCGGGGTTACCAGTATGGTGGTACACCATATCGACGTTGGTAATGCGCGACCCATCAAACAGCGTTGGTATCCATTCATCCCGGTCATAAGGGAGGCTATAGATCAGGAGGTCGATCGCTGCTAGAGGCCGATGTGATGGAGCCCTTCACCAGCGAATGGAGCACTCCGATCGTGATCGCGGCCAAACCAAACGGCACTTCCAGGTTCTGTCTGGATTTTCACAAAGTGAACGAAGTTTTGAAGAAAGACGCATATGCAATGCCGTACATGAGTCACATATTGGATTGCTTGAGGTCAGCCAGATACAACTGTACTCTGGATCTGAGTCAGGCCTTCCATCAAATCCCGCTAGATCCGGAGTCTCGAAAGGTCACGGCATTCACGGTCACTCATAGAGGGCTGTTCCAGTTTAAGAGAATGCCGTATGGACTGACTACAGTATCAACCACGTTTCAGTGTTTATTGGACCGGGTTATTAGTCCCGATATGCAACCTCATGCGTTTGCCTATCTGGACGATATTGTCATTGCTACCGACACTTTTAAGGAACACCTGGAGTGGCTGAAACAGGTTTTCAAGAAAATCACAGCGGCAGGTTTGTTGATCAACCCTGAAAAGTGCGAGTTCTGTAGAAAGGAGTTAAAATACCTACGCTTCTTGATTAACCGTAAGGAGATGTTGGTAGACGTGGATAAAACATCAGCTATCCTTGAGATCCCAGTCCCGAGGACGGTTAAGCAGGTCAGACAATTCCTGGGAGCTACTTCGTGGCATAGACGGTTTATTCCTGAGTATACGAAGGTAACTGAGCCTATTACCAAGCTCACCAGGAAGCTACAGGAATGGTTCTGGGGCCAGGAACAACAGAGGGCTTTCGACCACCTAAAGAAAGCGTTGACAGAGGGCATCAGTGTTGGCACGTCCCGATTACACCAAGAAATTCACACTCCAGACTGACGCAAGCCCTACCGGTTTGGGAGCTGTTCTCACCCAAGATCCGGATGGGGTGGAACACCCGATTGCCTACGCGAGCCGTAGCTTGATAAGTGCGGAGCGTAACTATGATGTTTGAGAGCTTGAGTGTCTAGCAATCCTATGGTTAGTAGAGAAATTTAAACCTATCTGAATGGCTAACGTTTTACCGTGATCACCGATCACGCAAGTTTGAAGTGGTTACTGTCCCAGAAGGAACCAAAGGAGAGAGTGACCCGATGGACATAGAAGCTGATGAATTCAGACTTCGATGTGTTACATCGGAAGGGCTCTCAAAATCAACTGCCTGATGCTCTGTCCCGAATGTTTGAATCTAGTCCTCCTGGGGACGACACCGAAGAGGATGACTGGCCTAATGTGATGGGTTTGCCAACTCAAGCTTCTGCGAGCATGTTGCTCACACTGCCTCCCGGAGAAAGAGATCCTTAGTATGATACACGGGTCAAGGACGTACGGAAAAATCCAGCACGCTATCACGACTGGAAATAGAAGGATGAGAAATTATCCCTGCGATGAAGGATGTCTCGTCTGGACTCGCCGGACACCGTCTGGCAACTTGTTGTCCCGCGACATCAGAGCAGCCATTCTCTACGAAAACCACGATATTCCGCAGGTGGGTCATCTGGGGATCGACAAAACCTTTAAGAGAATAGTAAGTTTATATTATTGGCCCGACTTGTACCGAGACGTCGCCAGATATGTCCAGCACTGACACCTGCCAGCGTACCAAGTCACGACAGGGACCACCGATGAGCCTGATGGGCCGTGGTGTTATTGAGGAACTATGGACAGTGGTGACAGCGGACATTATGGGACCCTTTCCACTCAACCGGTCCGGGTTTACCTATATTCTGGTAATCCAGGACCTGTTCGCCAAGTGGGTGGAGTGTTGCCCATTGAGGAGAGCTACTGGAATGAAAATCAGGGAAGCGTTGGAGGAATCGGTGTTTTCCCGGTGGGGTGTTGCAGAGGTTCTCTTAACAGATAACGGGACGGAGTTCGTCAACGTCAACCTACGGCTGGTGGTGGCCGAGTATGGTATTTTTCATACCACTACTCCACCATACCGCCCCCAGGTCAACCCCGTAGAGCGGGTGAACCGGGTTCTTAAGACCATGATCGTTGCCTTCCTGGAAAACGATCATTGGGAGCGGGATTTGCATTTGGCAGAGTTTTGCTTCGCATATAACACCGCGTTCCACTCCTCGATAGATACTAGTCCTGCGTTCTTGAATTTCGGTCGAACACCACACTCTTACCAATTCTACAGGAGAGTTCCCGGGGAAAAAGAAATAGTCGCGACAGAACCTCATCAGTGGTCGGCGTGAATGAACCATTTGGAACCCTTCAGAGACAAGGTTCAGCACGACCTTGAGGAGGCTTACTGTAGGCAGTCCCTCCAGTATAACAGGCATCGTAGTCCTGTCACTTTCAGAGTGGGGGGTGAAGTGTTGCGTCGACAGTGGTTGTTTCCTCTGCCTCACAGAACATGGCAGCCATGCTAGCTCCTAAGATTCAGGGGCCGTATTGTATTAACCGAATTTGATCATCAGGGGTGTACGAGCTGAAAGATCGTGAGGGGGGTATAGTTCGGAAGGTTTCGATTGACGATTTGAAACCTTTTCGGTCCCGTGCTCCGTTTGATATTTCAGATGGACCCTATCCTGCTGTTGAGGCACCTGACGCGGCGTTTGGACCAGGAGTGCGTGGGTCTCGCGCCGACGGACCGGGAGGGGCTATGGCGCTGGTCGCGAGAGTGCCGGGTTCTGGAGAACCTCGTTCGTCCCAGTCCAGTGTTCGGGATACCCCCTCCCCAACTCCCGATGCCGGAGGTGGGGAGGGCGCTGATCGTACTCCGGAAGGTGAGGTGGTGGCTGGCGTCGGAGAAGCCACGTGGCAAGGCCGACGGCGGTCACCCCGTCTGCACGGAGGTCAGTGTGAAGGAGGAGGGAAGGGGAACGGAGACCCTCCCGAATCCAAGCCCTGCTCCCCTTGCAGGGTGCGATGAGGGATAGGTGCCCCGCTCTCGCTCCGTCGAAGTGGGCCCACGAACGACTTGCCGCAGATGCGGGAAGGCGGAGTGCTTAATGGCGGGATGCGCGGTCAGCGGAGCTGCGTTGTTACGTGTGTGGACGGTCCGGGGTCACCGTACGGACGTGTCCGGCCTGTGGTCCGATGTATGACTCTTCAGTGGGTGAAATGGATCGGGACCCACGTAGGAAGCGCTAGAGGAGGTCCCGGGAGATGAGAGGAAGGAAGAAGCTGGAAAGGAAAAGTGGTGAGCGGGAGCGAAATTGTTGGGGCATAAGGAATACAGTGCGGGCGGGTGCTCGAAACATACCATATTAGATTTCATTATTGAGCATGGACCTTCTCAGTTCCCTTGCATGCTTTTCCCGGTCCCAAGGTTGATAGGTTTCAGGTGAACAAGGGCGGGACCAGTCTGGGCGAATACCCCTTGTTTTGTGTTTTGTCTTGTTATGTGAGACGGCCAGGGGACGAGTAACCAGGGAGGCAGGAGGGACGACGCGAGGTACATCGATTTAGGGTATTATCGGCCGTTCTATAGGCCCGTGCAAGCCTGTGAGATCGTGGGATGCAGGAGTTGGACGTGTGACCGTAATTCGGTTTGGAAAAGACCGGGGGAGGAAGCGAGTTTTCCGGCCGAGGGCGGCCGTGTTTAAGGGGGGAGCGTTTTAACATGGCAAAATATTCAAGCACTACGTCCTCCTCGCACGACGACTGCCAGCACGATCTCACAGGGCTTTAGGAAACGATTGCCGGACTCTACTTAATTTTTTTTTGTATTTCTATTTTTTTTTGTACGACCGGGTGAACTGAGAGAAAGGAAAAGAACGAGAGCACTGCGCACACCGATTGCCGGCTTCGGGATCCAATAACTCCCGCGACGGAATGAGGATACAGACATTTTACACCTCTCTCTGTCAGGATACACAGCCGTCCCGCTCGACGTTCATCTACTATTAATATGCTGGTATCTGTCTTCGACTATGATCTACTAGCAGCAATCAATCTATCTCATGCATTGTTATTTTATGCGTTGTGCAGCTGAGGCGCTAGTCGCGGTCATCTAGCTATACCGATTCCCCCAATTAACCGAGTTTGGCTCGTTAGGAGGGGATCATACTTCACGAGCTCACGTGCCAGCAGCACCTCGGGGCTTTTTCCCGGTTACCGTCGTGCTAGCGAGACGTAGCATGCGTTGTCTTACTGTCCCGCTTTACCATTGCAATCTTTCGAGGAAATTGTTAGGGCGAGGAATACGAGTGCAGTCCTTTTGAAACTCTCAGTCAGCATGTGCCAAATCTATATACGCCACCATAAGATCAGGGCGTGGGGAGCGAGTCCGTCAACGGTACTCGAGATTTTTCCCGGATCTACAACGAACTTCGCAGCAGCAGCAGGACTATTCGAGCTTGGTCATACCTGTGACTTTTGTATGTCACGTACAGAGTATAAATTGTATCGGGATCGACTGCGTCTGTTAGAGTGTAATATCGAGACCGTTTGGCGGTTAGAGCCGGGAAGAAGTCATTTCGTGTCTTAGTCTTTTTTATGCATTTGTTGACTGTTAAGCCGTGCGCGCGTTAGTACGTTATCCCGTTGTGTGTTTGAGTGAGAGGGATTTGAACGTTATAGACCGCGTCGCGGATTTTCCAGAACAATCTGCTTTTATTGACTTATATTATCTTATTTATTTTCTTTTGTTTATTTTGTTATATTGGACTGCATGTCATAAACTTCGCTTATTTAATTGTATTGACTTTTATTTCATTCGTAAGCTTGTGTAGTGCGTGCTCAGCCGTCGTCCCGTCTTTTGTACTTTGTCGCGAGGGATTAGTACGGTTCGAAGCGCATTTCGCTTTGATAAATCGTTCGTTACTTTTATTATCTTTTATTTGAATAATCTAGGGATTTTTATCATTATTTTGACGTCGGTTATTTAATTAGGGTTACTTTATTTCATTTTATATAATTGGTGTACTTTACTCACTACTTCTTACGCGATTTATTCTCGGCTCTGCCTTCATGCGACTTTCAAGTTCAAAGATTCCAGCAAGTAGAGGCTTCGCGTGCGTGACTTTCCGGCGTCCCGTGATTATAGTTATTTGGTGTATGTGGGGCTAGTCCGATATAGGCCGTATCGCGGGCAGAATTTCGATGCAACCTGTTGGTTGACTTTGACCGATCGCGTGTTGTCGAGTCCGGCCAATGTTTGAAATTAACGTATGAGAGTGAGAGAGACGATGCGAATGCCGGGATAATTCGTACTGCCAGAATAATTACTTCTGCAACCACAATTCCGTTCTATTATCTACTGAAAAACTAAGGACAATGCGCGATTGAGTGGCAAAAGTTATGGCGATACACAAATTGCGCTTTTGCGGAAAACTTCACTTGGCAGATGGCGCTTTAGACGTGTTTGACTTTCCGGTACCCACTTCTCGGCTAGATTTTCATACTCTAGGCTCCATCTTACAGGCGCGCAGCGCTTTTGCGCCAATATTTTTGTTTCACTCATTGTTGATGATAAATATAGTATAGCAGATTAATAAACAATTTTTAATAGTTTTTCTTACAGCATTTGGCCTGTTACGAAATAAAAAATATTCATTAGCCCCAGGTTTCAGTTTGATATAGGCCCTCCTTCTCGAGCTTGCTAACGAATTCTTCGGCCTGAGTTCCGCTTAATTGTCCGAGATCTGCAATTAATTCGAGAAACTCATCTCGAACACATTTCGGCATATTCTTTGAGCTTCCTGACAAGTAAATGCTTCCACCTCTTTGTAAAAGGTCCCAACAGAGCTCACGATTCTTTCGAATAACATGTTGTACATATCTGAAAAACAAAATAGTTATATTTAATCTTGGGACCTGTGTTTTTGTTAAGAAGTTGATATACATAAAGGAGCTTTACATTTTATTCTCTTGGTCCCTCGAAAAAGCGCAGATAATTTGGAAATTATTTTTCGATATAAGCTTGAAATCTTCCCGGCAATGATAATCTTTGTCCTCATTTCTACATCCAAAAAAAAGTATGGTGTCTCTCAAGTCAGCATTGAGAACGAATCTTTCAAGGAGCAGCGATCTAAATGCAGCCACTCCTGTTCCTGGTCCAATAAGGATCATAGGTCTATCGAAATTGAACTTAAAAGTGCCCTTTTGAATAGAAAATATAGTTTCGTCGCCAGGCTTAAGAGTAGCCAGCCAGTTTGAGCAGAGACCTAGTCGAGGCTCAACGAGCTTCGTTCTGTAATTCACAACAGCCACCAACAAATGTATCTCGTTCTTCGTGAACTTGTTGCTCGAGGCGATGCTAAAAGCTCTCGGCTTTATCGGTGACATTATTTCAAAGAGTATCCTCTCATTAATATTGCGGCTCGTGTGAGGAAAGTCTCTCAGAACTTCGATTATGTTTCTTCTGGGCCTATTTACGTAGCTAAACAATTCTTCCTGCCCAGTAGGAAGAGTGAATTCATAGAGCTTCTCTTTTTCCAATTCATTGTCGCTTATAGAGGCCAATACCTGCATCGTGGATCTTCTAGGCTTGAAACTTAAATCCCAATATTGTTCAGCTATTTCCTCGAGGGTCAGCATCTGCCTTAAAGGCACAGGGACTTTTATCTCCTTTTCTGAAATTTTGACTAAGGTACCACGAAATAATGGGATATCATGTTCTTTCAACAGGGCAAAAAAATTAGCTACTTGCTTTTCCGAGTTTCTGGGCCTGATATAAAGAATATCTCCAGGAGCATAGTCTATGTTATCAGTGCTAAATTTAATTAATCTCACATCCTGAAAATGGTCTTCCGCAGTAGTCTTAAGATTTTCTATCACTCTGCCTGCTCTCAATTCTTTATTTACACCCAATTCTACTCTGTAAATATCCTTTTTCTCCAAATTCTTTGATCCATTTGTGTACTCATTTTCGAGAGTGATATCAAAACGTTCTATTATTGCATCATTAACGTTTGATTTATAATCAAGAGAGACATGGAAGGTACTTCTTATACCCTGCCATAAATTCTGCACCCAGGTGCCAACAGTTGCGTCAATGCCCAGATCATGCTGATCATCTGCAAGCCCAATAGGTAAAATTTCCATAGCTCCCAGCTGAGCAAGTCGGCGATTCAATTTCTTAGCAGCAAAATTGTACTTTTGATAAGAACTGTCCCCCAATCCAAGGACAGCGTATTTGACTTTTTGTAATGAATTTGCAGCAAGATTTTTTCGTAATAGAAATCGCCAAAATTTTTTCATATTGCTCGGAGGGTCTCCTTGGCCAGTGGTGGCTACTACAAAGATTACAACCCTCTCATCGATAAGCTTATCTATGCTATACTCATCCATTGCAGCTACAGAGCATTTCAAGTCAAACCTGAAAAGCATTCACAATTGTAAAAAGGACAATAAGAATAATTGATACCTTGGTCATATTTAATTATTATTTTTCACCATTTCAACATTTTTTGTTAATAACTTGTGTCAATACATTGATATTGACGCATTAGCTTGTCAATATATGTATCAGTAACGCTTAAAGGTTTAACAAAATAGATCAGAATTTCACAGGAAGGCATATTGTTTATTGATGATTGCATTACTAATGTACTTTTGGTTGAAACTCAATTTGATCTGAGAGCTTGTTAAACTCATTTAATCTGTAAATATGTGCACGCGATAACAAACCACACTGTTTTTTACAAAATTGCCATTGCTGCGTGTTATTTTGTTCAAGAAGAAATTATCGTTGGATAATTCTATCGATAATCCTAAAACTGACAATGTTTCCATTACTTCCATTGAGCAGTTTCGATAAAACACATACAAAAAATAATGATGAAGATAAGTATTTATATAACCTGTAAAATGGTAATTAAGGATGAGCGATGATAAAAACCTCTTAGCATTCTTCCAGATTTGTTCTGCGGTATCTTGGGCTGTTCCTGTCTCGCTTGCATACAAAATCATAATTTTCGACTCCATTATGCGCCCCTTTACTATTTTTTTTCACAGTGAATACAAAGAGATAGATCAGACGGTCAGCTGTTGGTTCGTGACATCACGCGCCATGCAGCAGACGAAACTCCGCTGCTCGAAAACATCTGATTTCACCCTTTCGCTCGATTTGAGCGCTCTGAAGAGATTATCAGGGCAAGCTTCATAATTTTTTTTTATGCTTTGACGTTAATCGACAATCACGATAATCAAGATGAATTGTGGAAGGGAGCGGGAGGAACGCATGATAAGAACTATTGCATTCCCCGTTCGATCAAATGTCAAGGATAGATGTCTAAGCTGAGCCCCATTTGGCGCGGGGCCCAGGTATTTATAAATAAAAAAACAGCTTTCCCGCGGATGGTGCGCGTTTCGCCGTTTGGCTATCTCTGTTGCTCATTGCATTACAAATTCCTGTTCCACCACCACCGCTTTTTTTCCTTCCCATACTCGTTGTGTATAGCTCTAAACTCTTTGTCAAATTGTCAGACGTACAATCTCGACGTATGCAAGTCATATTGTCATGAAAAATTCGCGAGCGTCGTAATAGCTGCATAAGTCAATATACTAATGATCGTAAAGATGAGAGAGGCAAGGGCATAAGTAAAGAAAGATCCGGGAATCGCGGACGGAGCATAAATTCGGTCAAACACAGGAAGCGGAAGTGTCACGGGTCAGGCCAACTACGATAGTTTACTACTGCGGGAGTGCATAGGAACGCCGAACGCGTCTCCGTTCGCACGATCAATTTTTCTTCGTAGGTTCAGTCGAGTCTGGCCTTTCAGAGTTACATAATTACCGAAGAACAATATATCATCAATTTTGCCACTAACGGAAAATAATCGTGTAAACACCAGTGCCGTAAAGAATTTTCATAAGCGACGTGAAACTGAGGGAGACCAACGGGAATATATATCGAAAAATTTAACGGGAATTCACCGTTTCGTGGTTGGTACGACTGCGCGGTCCAAGTGGGTTTGCGGATGACTGTCAAAACCTACTTTCCCACTAAAGCTGCTTTAGCTAGCTTTTGGTATGCCAACAAGCGAAGAAACATCATGACGACGAGGTATTAGAGGAGCGCGAAAGAGGCCCTACGGGCGTGAACGCAAGAATAAACGACGACGAAGATTTCGCGCATGTCTCGTCGTATCTCTCCTGCCAAACGAAAACAGTGAGTTTTCCGGTACCTACCGATGTTTCATCGAGCTGAGACGAGTGACCAGTACGACGGAGAGTCGTTGGTTGTCCGTGCCACTCGTTCAACAATCGTAACTGCACTGTGAGAGATACACAACCCGCGCGAGCGAGAGAGTCATATATATATAGATATATCTATACATATGCTTAGAAGGGACCGTCAAAATTTGTACGCTTGAAGAAGTTTCAGGCTAATTTACAGAGAGCACGACGCTCGTTTCTCAACTGTTGTTAATGTGATTATTACAGTGGCCTCGCGAGCATAGCGGTGTTACGTTCCTGTGTCACATCACTCATCTTCCAACAATTTATTCGTCGAACGAAAGAACGAGACGTGCTCCGATGGGGCTAATATTGTCCGCGTGACACCTAACGCTGGGACTCCAGGCTCTCTATCTGCCAGGTAGCCCCTGTTCCTAGCAGGCTTTGCACCTAAAAATCTCTGTTTGACAAGGTGTAAAACCGTTGGACCAGTGAAACTAAGGTCAGAACGGACACTTAATATTTTGTGCATTAGCTATTTAAAAAAATTATTAAATAAATTATAGCAGTATCGAGTTGTTGATTAAGAAAAAGTTGTAACAACATTTTTATTCTATTCCTCAGACGGAGGTCGCAGTCTGCCTGAATATAATTCTGGCGGTATTTGCTTCGTCGTAATTCATCAAAATGTCTGCTATGTGACATAAAACACAGTTTCTTACCATGTTTAGACAATTGGCACAAGATTAACAAGTGCATGCATTAAATCCTTCAGAAACAGGTATACAGTTGATATTCTATGATATAAATATGATTTTGAGTTTTTAGTCAATTAAGTTTTATAAGTTGTCTGCAAAGAATAATGAATTAAATAAATAATTAACAATTGTTTGCTTCTCAATATTTAATATAAATATTTATTTGTAGTGCAAATATATAATTATATACAATAATTATAAATCACCCTTAAATATCATTGATTATACTTTCATTTTTGTATTTATTTATACTCAAAAGGTGTGGTGTAGCAAAAATGAGTAACCAATTGGAGGAAACTCAGTCAAAATGGACATGCGAGTACTGTACCTATGAGAATTGGCCGTCGTCGTTAAAATGCACAATGTGCAGAGGTACAAAGCCTCTACTGGGTGAGGATATATACAGATTGCGTGATCCAAGTCCACAGAGATCGGCGTCAAACGTGGCGTCAGGTCCTGTGCCGCATATTAGTCACTCGACAGACTCGTACAATCTGAGCCCGCGGAATTACAGTCAAAATTTGCCATCCGGTGGCAAATGGTCTTGCGAGGTGTGCACCTATCTAAATTATCAAAATGCCACGCGATGCGTGCAATGTAGCAATCGTAAGCCAGCTAATCACACACAGTCGATGCACTCGATCGCATCGAATCTTCACGAGCATCTAGCACCTCTGAGACTGAGTGATCCACCACCGCCCTTGCTCCTACCGAATTCTGGTTTAAACGCCCAATTAAATACCACCTTGCTCAATAATGTTCAAACACCACCGAACAATCATCCTGAAAAGTGGTCCTGTATTGTATGTACTTACGAGAATTGGCCGAAAGCTACGAAATGCATTATGTGCGCTCATCAGAAGGACCGAGGAGAGAGGAGAGAGAAGTCTGGCGTGAATTCGGGTCTCATATTACCGAGTCCCGAGAGGGACCACAATCAGCGGAGTTTACCACTGTCACCGCAAACAACATCGCCCTATATTCATCAAGCTCAACGAGATGAGAATCTCGCGATAGCTAGAAGGTTAGTTTTAATACACCATCGACCAACGTACCATTTAATTTTTAATTTAAATGAATTGGCCAAAATATAAATTCAGGATACAGCTTTAAACTCATTCAACAAACTTTTACCTTCTTGCGTTCAAACTTTCAAAAATCTTTGACGCCCTGCTTCTGCGATGTACAGAATAAATTTAATGTAAATGGCATATGTTTACAGGAGTTCGCATAGATTCGATTCGAGAAACGACAGTCTACCGACAGCGCAGTCCCCGAACGATTGTGACTACGAGAGCAGGCTCAAACAGTTGAGACATCACACCGATTGGTGCTGGCTAAATGCTTGTCTAGGTATCGTCGAGGGTGACAACGCACCTGTGGAAGCTTACCTGGCAAGCAGTGGTGATCCAGCCCGTCAATTGACGCATTCCGAAGTTTTACTCTTAAACAGAAGCAGTGCCTTTGACGTAGGACATACACTGGTTCACTTGGCTATCAGGTGAGCTAAAAAAAAGACTTACTAAACTTATACGGTTTTTCATACGAAAATCAGATTCCGGGCATTTATACGAGTTTTCCTCTTCGCTAGGTTTCAACGGGAAGATATATTAGCGACCCTTCTATCCCAAATTGAGGGATCCGGCTCGGGTGTTAAAAGAGTTCCGAGTTACGTAGCTCCCGATCTCGCCGCTCAGATACGCCGACACGTTACGAATAGTATTCGATTGCGCAAAGGCTCCTTTCCCTGTTATTTTGTTACCGACATGGCGACCTTCGCACTGCCAGCTGAAGTTGAAGATCTACCTAGTGTCGTTCAAGAGCAGATGCTCGAGGAGCTGCTTGATCGCGAGGCTCAACAGCAGCTCGAGGGCGGAGGCGGCGAACCTCCGGCGTTAAATTGGTCCCTCGAAATCACCGAGAGACTCGGTTCTCGCTTGCATGCACTCTGGAACAGATCAGCTGGTGATTGTCTTCTCGATTCGGCGATGCAAGCTACCTGGGGAGTTTTCGATCGAGATAACGCTTTACGGCGAGCTCTTGCTGATTCCTTGCAACAAGCTGGTCAATTGTGAGTTCATATATCTTTTTTTAATTTACAAATCGATGATTCGCTCGACACGATTCCTAGCAGGAAATTAGAGATGTGATTATCTTATTAACAATTATTACTAGTTTTTATCCACGCTGGCGCGAGTACGAAGCGTCGCAGGCTTCCAGGATGCTGGACTTCACATTGGAGGAAGCTCAATGGCAGGATGATTGGGAGAATTTGTTGGCAACGGCGGCTCAACCGGGCAGCGCTTTAGAACAATTACACGTATTCGCTCTTGCCCACATACTAAGGAGGCCTATTATCGTTTACGGGGTCAAATATGTCAAGAGCTTCCGCGGCGAAGATATAGGTAAGGAGCAGTAAAGTAAAAATGTTCAATCTTCGATATAACCGATAATAATGAATATAAAATATTCTTCTGGTCGATGTAATCAATGATAACAAACAGTGCATCTTAATAAACAGTTAATTTTTATAAGATTTTCAGACCAATTTCTAAAGTTGAATTATATTTTACATGGTCCCAAAATAGTCGCGCAATTGAACGTCGTTTAAAAAAGTTGGTTGTTGATTTAATTTGTTCTATGCATAAAAATATTTATTCTCTTTGAAGTAAATCCTAAATAAACGTTTGTGTAAGTTTCCGTGTGATCATTTTAAAAATCTCGGAGCAATTATATGTGTTTTTATTTCGTGTATTTATTTGTTTTTATTTAGTGTGTTCATTTTTTTATATCATATCAAGGACTGTATTGCTCAAGGTCACGTGCTTTCTTTTTTTTTCTATACAGGCTACGCCAGATTTGAAGGCGTTTATTTACCTCTGTTGTGGGAGCCGTCATTCTGTATTCGTTCACCGATAGCACTGGGTTACACGCGAGGTCATTTTACGGCATTGGTGCCGATAGAGCCGTACGCCTCGTCGAGACTATCGTCTCTGGCGGCACATGGTGGTGTCTGCGGTGGCAACAGTCCGATGCTACAGTTACAGATACAAATGCAAACAACTTTTATGCCGCTAATGGATAGGGAACGCAAGCTCTTGCCTATACATTTTCTCAGTCCCGAGGAGATTGGTCGCGAGGAAACAATTTTAAAACAGTGGCTAGACGTTTGCACTACCGAGGGTGGTATTCTCGTTGCACAACAGAAACTTCACAAAAGGCCGCTTCTCGTCGCGCAGATGCTTGAAGAATGGTTAAACCATTATCGAAGACTCGCGTGAGTATTATTACTGAATTACTTCCAAGCTTAATTAGTCGTTAAGTCGAAGACAGATGGCATCTTCATTACATTTCTTTTCAAGATTTTATTCTAAAAAAAACTAAGAAGTAAATATAATTTACAAAACAATTTTATCTGTATCGTTGATTTATTTTACAGACAGATGAACAACGCGCCTTTCGTGAGGCCGGCTGTTCTCCAGGAATATAGCAGCGATGGTGACACCGAGGATGAATAACGGTCGGCAGGTTCAATTCGATAAGGCTCGAGTTCGAACTTCGATCCACGTGACGATTTATCGGTGCGCTCACGCACCTGACTTACCTTTTTTTATCCTCGTACATAAAATTATTCTCCGAGTACGAGCGCTTTGCTCTCGTGAGAAATACGCAGAAATCGCCACAACTGTCATCACCGATTAACTAACTCTACAACTAGAAAGACAAGAAAAACAAATTTATCCACAATCTTTCGAGCCCCAGCCCATCCACATTTTCACCGGCAACAATGTATCATGTGAGCATCCAGTTTCGATCTTTCAAGATTAATATTGATTCGTCGTATACATATATATGTATATGTATACGTGTTATTGGAATATTTGAATCCCTATTGATTCGCATGATTAGTGGTATCGGATAATTAAGAGTTAAGATTTTAATTATTTATTAACTTATTCGATATGGTTGCGGCGCGTTCTCGCGAGTATCGAACGAACGAGCGAGACAGTGCGAACGAGGGACAAGAAGAAGCGGAGAGAAATGTTCAAAAGCTTTCTTTTTCGTACTTTGCTTTGCTATCTTAATTTTAACGGTTTTGCAGTTATGATAGACGTCATAGGCAATTTGGTATGGATTTACAGTAGTGATAATTTCACCCCGCGAATAACCAACTGGGGATTCTCAATTCGTTGAATTAGTGTATAGTGAGTATATTTAAAAAAAAAAGAAGTCTAAGGTATACACGTCTTATGTATTCGGAATGATTATTGAAGTCTTGTGGCGATGCCACGCTAAAAATGTTTTCAGAGATTAGCATTGTCAATTACAAATTGCCGGTAGGCGTAGTAATATTTTATTTGTAAAATTTTCGTTGGTATCATTCGTCGATTGTTACGTGTATACATTTATCCTTTTTACCCACTCGTTTTTGTTGATACTGCGTTAAGAACCGCAAGGTTTAATGTAGATTTTTTATGTAGTTATTTTCTTGCTGAAAAAAAATAGATCGATGGAATCATCGAGACCAATCTGATGGATTCTCTCGAAAGTCTAGCTATTTTTATTGTCTTTTGGGGCGATAATATATTAGAAATTGCGAAGGGCAAGATTTACTACTACAACGAGATGAGAAATGAATAGAGAAGAAAAATAAAATGCTGTGTTAGATGGCTTCCGACGTAGTATGCCAGTTACGTAATAAAACTAAATAAAGCTGTAATTTTTTTGGCCCCAACCGAGAGTATGCATGTAATGACAAGGGCAGAGCATTGGGCTCGAAGTCGCCGACTTTCAGTTGGTCGACACAGCTCTACAGTGATAGAATGGTGTTTTATCTTTTTTTTTCTGAACAAAAAAAAATTACACAACCGAATAAATGTTGTTCTACTTACGAATGTTATGAGAATATTTCTGAGTGCTGAGATTTAACGTAATAAAACGAAAAAGCGATACACCAACTCGTAATCGCAGATCTACACAATGAACCCTAATCAAAACAGTACAAAAAGGGACGTAAGACACATCGGTTCGTTGATTATCAAAGACAACAACGTTATTATTCGCTTGTTATTTCACATATACATTCATTTCTATTATATTTTTTTTTAATCTAACATCTAGTCTCCTATCACCGTCGTACTTTTTAATCACACGATGTGATCTATTTCTGTAATTAAAAAAAAATTAAACAAACAAAAAACAAGATAATGAAGATAACTTTCCACGCAAAGTACACACAAGTACACGTATACGCGTTTAATGATTGAATGTACAAGGTATATACATAGAACTCATCTGCTATACAACGTCGTGTACAGGATCTTTCAGAAAGAAGTTTTGTGCCGACGTTTTTGATTCGAATACATGATAGATTACTTGAATTAAGAAATTAAATAAAAAAGTTTCGTGATAATAACTTTCGATCCTCGTTGCGACGTTTCTCGCTCGCAGTATAGCATTAACGACGATATGCGGAGAAACGGTGTAAAACCTCGAGATATTTTATCCGAAACAGCGTGTTTCTCGGACGTTGCCACGTTTTCTTCGGCACACGTGATACAGTAAGAGATATAATTTAAATGAAATTACAGTTTAAATAAATGAAATAAAAGAAATCATTAATTAAAACAGATAGAAGTCTATATTAATATAGAATATATGAAATGGATTATATTAAATAATATATCGATGTACAATAATTCTAAATGACGATTGATTATTGATATTACTATTATTATTATAAATCCCTAATGAGAGGTATAGCGAGGCTGGGTTATTATAAGAATAAATCTATAATGTCAAGTCTCTTCAAATATTCGAGGTGACTGCAAACGTTTATTTTTCTTCCGTAATTAATAATTGGATCACGAATGCATTCCATCACACCTTTTGTCATTTCTTTTTTTTTTTTTTTTCATATTGTCATTTGTATTAATGATGACATAAGAGTTTTTGTCTATATATATGTATAGTCACTTATCATCCAATGTTTCAAGCTAAACCCACAAACTATATAAAGTTGGATTAGCACTTTTATTTAAGGTGCACTGCTGGTCATTATTGTTTTGTCATAGAGAAAATTTTGTGATTGTAAAAAATTTTTTATTTATAACTGCCAGAGTACTAACAATATCTTGAAAAGGAGAGAAAACGCATTCAGAAAAAGTATCCGTACGTGTGTGGGTGTGTGTGAAAGGCTTTAAAAATTCAAATGTTTATATCTCAAGAATGGTTAAACCAATCTGGCTGATACTTCACGTACAACTTGTATTCCAAACTACTTTGGTTAACTGCAATTAAATTTTTTTATTATCTCATTTTATTTGATTAAAAATTTTTCAAAACCGCAAAGCACGACCGTCCTAATTTTTGTAAATTTTTAGCTATCGAGTTAAAACTGCCTGCAAATAGGATAGGGAATAAGATTATTTGATATTGAGTTTGAAACGAATCGGTGAAAGTATTATCATGATATAAAATTTTGAATTTTTTGAAAAAAAGGTCGCGATTGCTTATACTTTTGTAAATATTTAGCTTTTGAACTAAAACTATCTGCAGAATTAAGTTAGGGGACAAACTAGTTTGGTATTGAATGTAAGGAAAATCTATCTAAGCATTTAAATTTTATAAAATTTTGCAATTTACGATTTACAATTTTTGGCAAATTTTCCATGATCACTAAAATTTTTGTCAACAGTCAGCTACCGAGCTAAAATATAGTATTTTTTAACTTTTCTTTCCCATGAATCATTTAAATTAAAGGAATAAAGACACAAAATAGAACCTTGCACATTGCTTCATTATTATATTTTAACTTTAACAAAGTTTCCTCTATGAAGAAACCAAAATTTATCAACATACTTCGTAGAGGCAGCTTTGTGAACGGTGGGAAATAATGAGGAAGCAATGTGCAAGGTTTTACTTTGCATCCTTATTACTAGATGCCCTATTGTTAATTGAAGGAAATTCATGGAGGATGATTTTAACATCCCAGATTGAGAGAATGGATTATTTTACAATGTAATAATCATCCCAATTCCTTTACCGTGTTCAATTAAAATTCCGTAACTATTAACATTTGCATTTTTCTTTCACAAAAAAAACTAAATATTTCACGGTTCTGTTCTAAACATGACTGTACAAGATTTTTACAGTTTTTAGTCCTCACCAACAAATTATATGACATTTTCTTTATCCAAGACACGAGTAATAACTAAAACTTGCTGCGCTTTATTAACACAAGAACGTTTGCAAAGGCTTTTTTTCACGGCCCGATTGCACACAAATAAAATAAAATGTTTAAACCGCGCATTTATTCCCGCTTAATGAATGTCCCTTCATACACAGCACACTTGATGGCATGCACATGCCCAAAAGCGAAAAACCAACAAGTACTAACCTCACATATACGCAGTCTCCAGCTCGGAACGATACTAAAATATTTTGAGTAAATCAGACGAAATATTGGCGTACAATGGCAATTTCTGGGAGAAATTCTCGTTGGTAAATGATGTTGGCATCAGATGATTAAAGTCTCGTCATTCTCGGTGATAAAAAATAATTATTTTGTGAAACACATGAAATTTATGGTAACGCGCATCTGGCGAATGTTATACAAACCTTCGAAACGCGCTGCACAACTAAGTTGAGCACAATGTGATTTCAATGTAATCTGCCATCGAGTTGTACATGAAATTCTTTTTATCTATTTTAACATGCAAGATCTGAAAAATTCGTCTTCCGATAGGATCTTTCTAATATAAAGTATTTTAATAATGCTAGCTTCGTGATTTATTACTACATAATGGGTTGTCATATTTTATTACCACTGTCATAGCCGATTCACATACGTAACGAACTATAAAGATTGCAAATATTCGTTATGCAGGGGTAAAAAGTGGTGATGACTGATTATAAGCGATCGTGGTGGCAAACTTTTGTACTATTGGCAGCTTTCAGTGAGAGTGAGATAGTAATATACTGCTGTCTGCTAGAAGACTATTTTCAATATTTTATAAAATCATTATTTTAAGTTGTCATTTTGTATCACATTCGATCATGAACTTTTTACTTACAAAAAAAATATTGTCATGTCTTGTTTCTTTATTAGTGCATAAAAAATCACAATTTCTCGTTTATCCATGCAAATGTATGCTTTATAATGTGCAGTTGGTACAAAACGAGCCACAAGCGACGCCACTTGGCTTCATGCACACAGCAAATAGTCAGTCAGTACTCGATGGTGTTTTGTTTTCGGCAATGTGTGTATCGCCCAGCATACTGTCCGCTGTCCCATGAAGCTAGAGTACACGAGTACAGTGTCTTCATGATACTGTCCATTCATTTCGCTCGCACTTGTCACACATCCGAGACCACGAATCCACGACGCATCCGATACTAAACAGCTGTTCCATCGTCTGTCAGGAGAGTTAAGAATAAATATTGTTATAAGATATTAACAGAAAATTTAAAACAATATGGAGGTTTGTTTATAAGTAAAAAAAAACAAATTTATATTTGAAAGACTTTTTATCTTACTACAATTAAAAAAAAATTTTTTTTCAGGATCAAGATATTCCCATTGATATTAATGCTGGTAAATTGTTGGACTGGCTCGTCAATAGACGGCACTGTACCAGAGGCTGGCAGACTAATATTCTTGCTATAAGAACAAAAATCAACAATGCTATACAAGATATGCCTGTGCACGAGGGTATTGTCAAGCTCTTGTCCGGAACTCGTATGTTTTATTACTGTTTTTTTTTGTTAAAAAATGTAATTCCATCGTCGAGTGATCGTTTGTCAATATTTATAAGAATTTCGATATTTCAGATATCAATTACTTCCACTGCAAGAAAATAATTGAAATTCTGAAAGAAACCGAAGCAGACTCGAAGAATTTGTTTGGTCGGTACGGATCTCAGAGAATGAAGGACTGGCAGGAGATTGTGAGACTCTATGAAAAGGATAATTTGTATCTGGCTGAAGCAGCTCAAATGTTGACAAGAAATATAAGCTACGAAGTTCCCAGCTTCAAGAAGCAAATACAAAAGATTGAACAGACTGAACATGTAAATTTCATAGAAGCGACTCATTAATGTACATTCTAATTCCAAGTTGATTGATCTGTGATAACAACATTTTTAGGAGATGGAGAGAAAAGAAGCAGAGTACAAGAAATCCGAGAATATTGCGCGGACCGAGTTCAATTCTGTATGCAAGCAGCTAGGTATATCGGGAAACCGTATAAAGCGAGAGTTGGCAGAGAGAATCGTCGAATTGCCAAAAATTTACGATGGCATTGTTAACAAGGCGAAATCGCTGGAGAAGGTCGTTGAATTTTATAGCGCATTTGTTGAATTCACGCTTGGACAGTGTCACGCAGGGGGATCAGTACCAATGGTCAAATACATATTTGGTAATTTACATTTGTTATGATAGATCATAATCATACTTAGTGTTAATGAATCGATATCAACGCATATATTGGTCGATATATGCTTCAGTGACACTCAAAGGGTTAGTTATGCATATATCTTAAATGATTAGTTTTATTTTTTATTATACTTTTAATTATATTACAGATAAAGGTAATACTACGACATACGAGTGGACTTACGGCGAAGCACCTCTTACCGTCGTAGAGCCACCATTGAATATTAACTTCGACGACGAGAGCCGGGATCGTGAGGGCATTGATGATGTGGTAAGTTGATCGAAGTAATAACTAGAAATTTGTTCGTTGATTAATTCAGCCGCAGATGCGATGAGATAATTTATGATTGGGCGAATGATATAGTATGGGGTAATAAGTATAATAATAAACAAACGATAAACTAATTGATAATTTAATATTAAAAAAGGTGACTTGAAGAAATTAATCGAAAGCTTGCATTCGACGTGTCACAGATAGATTTTGGCGACAGACCCGATGAGGTAATCGATTTTGACGTGTCGGATCTCAATGCCGATATTGATTTCGGCGATGGCGATAACCTGAACGGCGGTGGAGATATTGACTGGGGAAACGTGGAGGTCGAAGATGTTGAGAATGGTGAGATAGACTTTAATATTTCGTTAGAAGAATCCGGTATCGTCGTCGAGTCTGCTGGTCACGATGGTGGCACCGCGGCCGGCAGTGAGGCTCTCACGATTCTCGACAATCCCGCAACGCGAAACGATTTTATTGATCAACTTTTTGAGGTACGATTAGTAGAAATATATATTCATGTCACATCAATGTATTTGATAGGACTACGCTAAATACTATAGACATGATTAATGTAATCACTGCTTATACATTATTTATATTTTAAGCTCGAGGCTTTCTTGAAACTGCGGTTGTACGAGCTTAAGAGTGACAGCAGCAAGAGTCTTCTGAGCATGAGCCAGATGCAGGAAGCTTCACCGATTTTGCAACTCGCGACACCGGACAGCACTCAGAGCATGCTTGACAACGTGCAAATACTTATAACCAAAATGTTGGACCGCAGAGTACAACATCTTCACAATATCAAACACTCGCCCAGGTACATTGAGAAGAGGGATGAAGTAAAATATTATTGGCAGTGAATATTTCATTACTTGAAATAAAAGATAATTTATGAAACTAAAATTCAATGAATTGAACAAATTGATAGTTAGACCAACGAAATGCTGTCTTTTTCTAAGAAACCATTGCTCTTATACATTTTTCTCTCGTATAAATAAAATAATAAACTAGAAGTTTGCGATATCGAGGATAATCGGGAAAAATTATTTTCATCAGGTATGTTGACGTGCTCACCGGTACACTACAGCAAAAGCTCTCGCTCATTGACAAAATGGTCGCGCTGCAAAAAACGGTAAAAGTCAGGCGAGAGGAAGCTCGAGAACAGGCGCTAGCTCTCCAGCCTGTACTCAAACTCGTGATCCAGAGAACGCGGGAACTTCAGAACGAAGTAAGCTGCTGCTCCTGCTCAAATTGCGCAGAATACGATCCTCTTAATATATCCTCCGAAAATATTTCAATTTTTTTTCTTCAATTTCAGATCGAACAAGACATATCGAAGAAGTATAAAAATCGTGTGGTTCGATTGACGGGAGGCGTGAATGCCCTGTAAATTTTTTTAACGGAGATCTATCCAGCGGTCAATGTAAATAATATGTTTTTAATTATGAATAAACGCAATTCCCATATACAATCAATAACTATTTTGGAGAACCTGTTAACTTTCTTAGGCAGCATTGACGCTAAGTGGCGTCTGCTTTGATGCAATTATACCACCAAACGGTTTAATGCTGCATCGTCGCAAAAAAGATATCTTTTGAAACGAAATAATTCACGCTAATTCGAATGTCAACTGTATTGATAAGCTATTTTGGTAACTTTTTTCTTCTGGCGAATTTAAGACGCACTGCTTGACTAGAGAATCATAAAAATATTTTGTGCCAATCGCCACGGCGACGTGGTACATACAGCTTTCGATTTCGGACAGGGATATCGCTGCAGGCACATAGCCAGCTTTCGATCGCATTCACACAAATGCCGAGCGCAGGATGTGTAACCACCCAATGACACCTGATAGGTCGCTGCAACATGTGAAAAGCTATTAGGATATCACTAATATATGGTATTGATTTTTTTTTTGTAATGAAAAAAAACGTACCGCATATGGGTATATATCCGCGATAACAGTCCCAGTAATAAGGGGCGAGATATTGTAAGATCGCCCAACAATAGGTTTTATCGTAACAGTGATCGTGAATTTTGCAGCACCTGTAACGATAGAAAAATTCATTTTTTATATGCCAGATAAGAGAAACTACTTCCTGACAAGATATACCGTAACACAAGTTGATACACGATATCTAAGACTAATGGTTTACTAGTTCACGATCGCTTCGTTATAATTTTCATCTCCAATAGATACGTTTGTACGCCGTAATTACATTTTTTATTCCTCAAAGAGTCTGGCGCTTTACTGTAATAACAAAATATAAACTTAATTTCATAGGCCTGCAAACGAATTTACGTAAAAACTAGTGCACTCGGTAATAATTTTACAACTTAATGACAAATCGCATAATTTTTCGAAATAAAGATAAAAAGTCGAGCTTTGTATGATGCGAGAGTACAATTTATACGAATTAAAGATGTAGTGATACTAGAACTACTAATACTAGTTTTATCATTTTTAAACTAGTCATTTTGACTAAAAAAATTGATTTAATTGATCTAAAAATTTGTCTGCTTTTCCGATATTTTTCTATGATTCACTCTCTTACTTACTGCCATTTTCTCCGCAAACCCTCCAGCATTCATAATTATAAATTATCATTTTTCGGACATTATCAGATTTATTTTGAATGTCCAACGCGTATCGGTTACGGACTTTGGCAGATAAAATACGTTTTTATTCTGAAAAATTGTGATTCTGTCGAATTATGTACGTTGAGTGACTTTTCAGAACCAAATGCATGATTTACGTATCATCGAATTTGCATTAAAAGTAGACTTCTTTAGAGGAAATACGATTTTGTTTCTGACACATGAATTTTTCTCTAATCATGTAGATTGAAGAATTTGAGAGAAAATAATAAAATATAAATTCTTCTCTCTAATGTTTACTTATTCTCTTACTCGTACCAACATTATACTTGTTCAGAGAAAACACTATTTGTTTCTGAAAATAACTAATTTCATATAAAGCGTAGCAATATAGATGTGAGTTGAACAGACTGGAGTTATTTTATTAATTAAGTTTAAAGCCATCTTGTAACTTGGAAAATTCGGAAAATAGTGCGATAATAAAGGATTAAATTTGTCCCTCTGACGTCTTTCCACGAGACTCTGGTTTTCCATCCTGACCGCGGCGACCTCGCTCCACGCTTCTTTACAGGCCATCGACAATGCCAATAGGAAAATTTCGAGATTTTTATTGAAATTCGAACATTTTTGGTCGAGAAAGCACACGGATATTTTAGATGAAACTTTAACTTGCCACGAAACTTTGGAAGCGTTATTTGTGAAAGTCAACGAATATATAAGTGTTCTAGAAAGGGTTTCAAAATATAGAAGTGAAAAAGGTCGAGGAAATCAATTTAAGGTGAGGGGAAAGACGTAAGACTCACTTCATTCAAAGACTCACTCCACTTTGTACCACGTGACACGTTTCTTCTCTTTCGCACTCACGCAATCCGTATGGTTTTGTCTCTCTTACACACGGGTAGAGTGAAGTGAGGCTTTCGCCTCACCTTAATTCATATATTATAAGAGTCAGTCTGAAAAATCATAAATTTTCCGAAAACATCGAAAAATTTTTTTATGGCAACATTTAGTTGCGGAAGTCAAAATAAATTGAAGTCTTTTTTTTTAAATTATGTAAAAACGTAAGAATGAAATGAGTCAAGAAAATCGGAGATTTTCATACATTCTAAGAGTAATAAGAGTAGAGTCAGCTGTGAAAATAACATATTTGCAGAACAGTTAAGGATCATTAGATTCAGTAACAACTTTGGCTTTCTCTAAGAAATCTCTATGAAATGCCGAGAAAATTCGGAGATATTTAGAATCATTTCCCGTGATTTTAGGCGAAAATTTTCACCAGGGCAATCGTGTGAGAAAAATGTTATTCATATCGCAGAATAAAACGACCGGATATATAGTGACGCCAAAGAAGTTGAACCTTCAACTAAATATCTATAGAACAAGTGTTCTTCAGTAGGTACAGTCAACAACGTAGATTGAAAATTAGTATTTCACGCTAGAGAATTATGAGATACGGAATATTTGTTAAATCTGTGAAACGATTGTGAAGAAAAATTTTTTGAGGAAATGTGCGATCGCCAGGTTGGGTCTTATGTTCGTTGCTCCTTGAATGGACCAAACAAAAAAATGTTGAACCCCAAAGTATAATCAAAGATGACCCGAAAGATAAAAATCAAATGCTGTCTGAAATTGACAGCAATTTTGCTGTGCGAATATTCATTTAGGAATGGTTTAACACTAAAATATGTTCTTCCTATGCCAAGCCGAGTTCAAAAACTGCGAGTGTGTTCGAAAAGAATCTCCACCGACAAGAATTATGATATTCAATATGAATATGTATTAAAATAAATTTATATTCCAAAATATAAATCCTTTTCATCATTGTAAATATATAATTATCTTTTTTTTCTTACATGTCGATTCCATCCACCGCGGTTCCAGAACCAAGAAATCCACAGTAGCAACCATATCCCTTGTAGGATAACGGACTGCAGGGACTCGCGCACGTGATCATACTATAAAGATGCGCAATGTTTCTCTTGGGCCTTTTGTGGACAGAATTTCCAGCGGTCGAGCTGTTGGAAGTTCTACCACTCGAAGTGAATGACTGCAGTCGAATTTCCAGTTTTTTCAAATTCACGGATTTGATAGGAGAGCCCCAAGGATTTCCGCTGGGGCCCACGAACACATCCTCGTTATTAAAAACTTCCACCCGATCTGGCTCCCTCTCGAGACTTCTGCGCATCTCGGATAATCGCCCTGTTTCCGTTATTCTCCGAATAGTCGACGTATCGCTGTCTGCAACTATATTTTTATTATTTATATATTGTTATTATTTATTTTAACAAAAGAGAAAAAGCCCAAGGTAGCTGCTTGTTTTGTTCAGCAGCACGCATGTGGCAAACGTTTTGTTTGGCTTGGGCGGGCAGTAGACGCGTTCGTCACCGTGACAATGTTCAACATAATTCAACTATTCGTGATGGTGAAGACCAAAAAAAAGACCTCTGATCCTCCGCACAATAGATGCTGTAGTCTGTAAAACAAATGCATCGCGTGTTTTGCTTTCATATTCTTCGGTTGGATTACTCCAGATGGATGCATAAAAGAAATTAGTATACAATACATTACAAGAAAAGAGGTATTTGCATGAGATCATTTAAATCTTCCTAAGACAGCGCTGGATTAAAATAATTTTTTATGAGATTTGAATTTATCGATTCAGTTTTGTATGGATCAATCAGAATGACGAACAAGTCGAAACAACAATATTTCGTTTAAATTTCGTTAGTATTTAGAGAAGTGTTAATCATCTGTTCGGTCAATATTGCGCCTAACATTTCTCGATGCATGAGACAACGCAATACTTTTTGATTAGATGTACAGAATCGTTAATGTCCAGGGAACATTTTGGTCCTTTATTTCGAAAGTTATCTAATCGACAGAGACGAAAAATGGGCAACGATAGCGCCTACGCTTCGGAATATGCAGATCTGCCATGAGCGCATACGTGTTAAATTTTCAACATTTATTTCATCAAATGTTCGGTGACCGAGTCGTAAATTTTACAGCTATTGCGGTATATACTATAACTGTAAAATAGAAAAAATGCGTATACTCATCTAATCGCGATGCTCATGAAAAAGCTACCTTAACTGTCACATGAGTGTAGCACGTCGAATTGAGATATTTAAAAAATGTTTAATTCTGGGAATCTTTAGTACACCCTAACGCCTTGCGTGCGTGATTGTCTGACGTGTAAACGAGTGCTCCTCAATGTATACTCAATCTCCCAGTTGTATATAATTACGGGGGGGGGGGGGGATGGCACGAGCTGATGGGCTCGTGTATAGCGGTCAGTGTGTAACGACGAACTCTGTAACTGTACAAGTTCGTCACGGCAACGTTAGCCGGCACGAATCACATTGCATTAAATTCATGTCTTTCACATATATGTAATTCTATATAAATTTTATTACTATTACGAGTATTGTCGATATCCAAAGTCCGTTATTATAATGAGATGCAATGCAAAACAGTTATACATCGAAAATTGGATTAGCGAGGACAGCAAGTACATTATGCTAGATAGCGTAATTTAAGACATGTATCAAATATTTTATTGCGTTGTAGCCCCGAGAAAAACGGAGTAAATAGTCATATTAAAATGCATAACCTCCATGTTTTATAATTAGAAAATCCAAGTAATTCGAAGATGAGATTGATCGAAAATGAAATCAAGAATAATGTTTGATTATTGCAAATTAAACAAAATACGTCTGAGTCGTGATACGGTTACTTCTGCCTAATTCAGTTTTGATACAATTAATATGGAAAACATTTTTTATTGTAATGATCAATTAAAAACTTTTTTTTTGGATTTAATATGACGATCATTAAATTTATTTTATCGGTATATTAATTTTAATCCAGAAGTTTTATTATAGCTGAGGTACTTGGTAAAATGATCGATACTTATACGAAATTAAATAGCAATCCATCAAGCAATGCGAGCATTGCTCTGTCAAACAGAAAAAAAGCCGACAGGACGCATTCTCGTAAACTGTACACACGCAAGTTCAATAATAGGCAATGGGTTTTAGACACGATTACGTTGCGTATCAGCCTAGTTTGCTCGAACAAATTACGATGACTGATCAGGTAATATCGAACGAAATTACATGTCCTCATGTCACTGCAAGGCAAATCGATCCACGGCATGCCATTAAGTTGAGGTATTGCGAGTTCAAACACCGCCCGCTCGAAACATAATTATTGACGCGTTTCCATCCACATTTTCTTCGCTAAGAAACAATCGAGGTGCACTTTATAAAAAGAAACTCGATCACGCTCCAGACTCGGCGTTCAGGTCGAGAACATCTCACTTTCGTTTCTCCGGCTCCACGTTTTTCCTTCTTCACCTGTAACCTCGACCGTGAAAAGGCTTAACGCGGAACTCGAGTTTATACAGGTAGATAAAAGAATAGAACACTCGCAGCGTTTTTTTAAATTTGAAGGAACTCTATAGTGTTTAGCACACTGTACAATCAGCCGTCAGGATAGATGGACAAAGGTCAAACTGCTCTTCGTCAACATGTTTTAAACCGGTTATTTCTTCTATATTACGAGGGTAAAGGTATATTAGGGTAACTCGTTATATTTGGGTTACTGGGTTACTCGATGTATTTTATGTACCTACGAAGAGTCTATATATTCGTTCAAGAACATAGTTGCGCCGACTATGTTATTTCGTGCGAACCGAATTAATTAACTTGGATTTCGCATAGATGTTCAGACGATAACAAGCCATTGTTTTTAACGCAAAGCAATGCAAATATGTAATTTTACCTCTTTTGTTTTGAGCCTGCTTTCTTATATTAAATGTCAATAGAACGGATTGAAAGTCGAGCAATTAATTGTACGTATAAGTTAATGTTTTTATAATTACTGAAAGTAACAAACATAGTTTTAGACGTAGTTAAAATTAACTCTTCGTTGAATAAAAAAAGGACTTTTATGTCTTAACAATTTTTGTCATTTTCAGATTACCTTATTGTTTATACGAATAGTCAATTTGAAACAATTTCTCAAATGTTAATGTATTTTATTGTATTTTATCTTCAAAAAACTTACGATTGAAAGCTAAATTTAAATTTCTCACTTTGACTTGATATAAAAGAAATTATTATAAAAGAATTGATTGTTTTTCCCTTCAAATAGCCATTTAATTTGACATTTTGGAATTATGCGTTACTAACCTTCTAAGGAACTGATATCGATGAAACTGGGAGAACCGTTATCCTTTTTTAATTCAGTTTTAGAGGAGTTAGAACAATAACACTTCACTCGGAGTTTTCCGGAGATACTAATTGTAAGTTCAGTATGCAGTATTGTCAAGACTGATTTACATCTCTAATTAAGTGTAATATTTCTTCCTACTTTATAAGCTAGTGTTTGCAGAAAAAAGGAAGAGTGCTTTAAGATTGACAGGAGAACAAGTGCAGTAGGATTCCACGTCAACAGATTTTTCTTCTCTATTTTCACTTGCTGAATACCATACTACTTGCTATATGAACATCACTCGTCGTTTTTTTTAAAAATACTTTACCTCGTGTATTGCATGCAAACGTCGTCAGCAATGTCAGCAAGAGGCTGAAGAACCGTATCCCATCCAATCCGCGTAGGATTTTCGATGATGTTTCAAAAACGCACATCGAAGTCGTTGGCACTTACACAAATATGCACAATTAATTTTTTATCGTTAAAGCACATATACTTTTAACATCAGAGATCACGAATTCTCATCGTCTTCGAGTCAGCAAACCTTTCTGCTACAATATCTCCACATTTCAGCTGAATATTGAACCTTTTGACTCCACGAAGATGGATTATTATTATTCACGATATAAAAAAACCACTGATGTATCGATCAATCAATTCTTTTTTTATCTGGATAGCTCCTACGTTGAGGAACTAAGTGAATAGCGTCTTGTGCAAAGTTCTCACTGTCTTTCCTCGTGCAAGCTCAGCTCGAGACTCCTTCCACCGTTCCGCCACGGCTTCCTCTCGAACGAGTGAACAGATCTCCAATGTTGTTGCCAGTGGTATCACAGCGATCGAGAGATTACGCGCGAGGCACGACAGTTTGACGAGGAAGGCGAATTGTCTGGGTCCTCGCTGCAGTACATGCACTTGTGGGCCCATCAAGTACTTTCACCCGGCCTCTGACTCTCAAAACTATCTTAGGAGAAGAACCCATACATAAAATAACGACCATGAAACGTCCATTGAACATTCATGATGAATGAAACGATCGTCCTGGGGACGTCAATGAGCATCCACTAGACATCGACAGGAAGGGTCAATCGGCACCAATTCTATCTAATGTAGACGTCCTTAGAACGTACGGCGGGATGTATAATAGTTGCGGAAATAGTCGTCCATGAAACATTCAATAATCGTACACCTTACGACGTTTAGACGTTCAACGTACGTAGAATGAACAACAAATAAAGATCTGCCAATAGGTCCAAAATAGAATTAATTAAATTCCAATTATTGCATTAAAGATCGAATAATTATCCAATTTTTATTGATAAACTGATAATACATATACATAATTAATATGGTAAAACGATAAAAGAATATTAATAGATTTTTTTTAAATGTACGACACGCTAATCTCTATGCTATCGCTTGACTTTGAGTTTTCCGTATTCAAATGCCCTATTAGTCCACCGGCTATTCTAACCAATGCGTAATTATCATTCCAATATTAATGACGACGTATAACTATGTGCTTGTACATTTTTTGCTTTCTCATGGACGAAGCTATGTTTTGGTGAAAAGTTTTTTCACCAAAAAAGAAAAAGTGTTCGGATGCTGCGCGCGCGCGCGTGTGTGTATGTGTGAGAGAAAACAAAATTTCTATCCATAAACTAGCCTGTACAAAATTAGTTTTTTAATTGTAAAATTATGTAATTTTTTTATTCTTCTTCATTAGTTTTTATATTCAAGATAGTCCTTTCGTAGCTCGAACTAGAAATTGTAAAATAAACTGAAAATATCCGAAGCAAGAACTGATAGGTATATGTTGCTTATTAATGACACTTGGTGTCTATTTATGTATATATTAACACTATATATTGTGAAGTAAATTAAAAAATAAATAACTAAAACAACATCAAACATAAAATTGAAAATAAAATTCGAACTAAAATTACAAGTTGTAAGAAAAATAGTCACTGTGTGCTTGGCTCCTTGTGAGTTATACCCTGAATGATGTGCCGACAAATGAAGACGTCTATTGGACGTCCAATTGACATACTAAAGTTGCAGCCATTTAATGCAGTGTTCTGTATGTCAAGGGGATGGCTACGTTACGTTGCTGTATTACGTCCATTTAGGATCCTGCAGCGATCATCCAATAGACATTCTCTTCGTGACCATAAAGTACGTTTCCTTGAAGATGGATTTAGAACTTCGATTGGACGTCCACCAGACGTACTACAATTGCCGCTAATCGAGGTATTTTTATGTATATGCAATGGACATCCATTTAACATCTGATATTTTAAAATTCCGAAGCGGCACACTTCACAAACGAATGTCTCACTTTGATCCATCATGATAAGTCTAACTTACAGCACTCCATAAACGTGCAAAAGACCGTTAAGACGGTATGTAGTCCGTCCTGGATGTAGACGTTTCATGAATCTATGGATCAATTACGGATGTCCAATGGACATTTGCTTCTGAGTGGGTGCCGGCCTAAGTTTTTCTTCATTCATGCGTTCTCTACTCATCGCGCACAACAGCACCTACGTTTTCGCTGTCTTCACTCCACAAGTCGCATGGTAACTACCTTAATGACCAGCTGCATTATGGTCTAATAACGGTTCATTTAGTAATGCGCTATAACGGAATATAATACAAAAGTTGCAGATATTGGTAACATCATTCTATCAATAAACCCGGAACAGCGCAGATATACAGATTCATCCGATTTTGATTATTTATTATAGAGAAGAAGAATTTAAAGTTGTCAAGACGTGCCAATATGAGTTTGACTGGTCGTCCGCGACTATGGCCGATTTTTTCTGCTTCACTGCAATTCAACTTAAAATATTTATATGGAATATTTGCGGTGAGTCTCTTTTTTGACAATAGCGTTCAGCCAAAGGAAAAGGTTTCCACTGGAAAGTAAATTCCAGCTTTTTATTATGGCAAGGCACTTACGAGCTTATGCTGCATCTTTGACATGACAACATTAACGGTGAGAATATTTGCTCTTCCTCTCGTGAACAGTAATGTCTTTGGACTAAAAAGAAAGTCGAGTTGATTCTCACGGCCGAGGTTCCCACAAGAAGCGATGACATTTCACTGACTCCTGGGTGACCAGTTGAGAAACATGAGATGTTGAAGATAAACCGTCGGATACTTAGAGTGAACAATCTCAGAGGACGTGGTAACTGAAACGATATCACTAAAACACTGCGTACAACATGCACGTGGTGTTACATCTTGGTTTTCTACGTATTTCGACGATAACATAGTTGTGAAAGATGTATGTTTTAATTACACGAGACTAGAGAGAGTACAGCTTGGATGCCGCGAAGTTGATGGTAGCTTCCGAGTGAACGTCGAGGTCCTCGTAAAATAATTAATTTAAACAAGCAGGGTTCAATTACAGGGTGATAGGAACCTATCGACGAAATACATTAGTGGCAATGGATGTGGTATTAAACTATTTGCTTGTGATAATGAGAAAATATAACAAAAAAAAAGAAATAAAATTAAAACATAAACAGAAAGTCTCATACAAGGAAAATAATCATTTTTAAAGTAGAACATAAAAAATAAAAGGTAATGTGCACAACGAAAATAACAAAAAAAAAAAAATAGATATAACTAGTGCATAACCAAACTCAATACAACTCAACAATCAAACTCATAACTACAAGTAGAGGAAATATTGCATAATAACGCTATTACCAAGTTTTGTACTCAACAAAAGTATCCAAACTCACGCAGGTCGTGAAGTCTCGACCCAACTTTATCGCCGAATAAACTATTACGCAAAACATAAAAAGCATCAATAGTTATAGTAATAGAATTGATAGCATTTCAATCCGTGTATAGTCCGGTCGTCAACTCATAGCTATTGTTCTGACGTTCACAACTCCAAATTGTTGTTATATATCCTACCATAAACGCCAGGTTGATAAATAGATAAATAGACAAATAGAATTTCATAAAATATATACATCGGCCTTTAAGAAACAAAAAGGTTTCAGAGAATGACTTAACCCGATCTTAAATAAAAATGGCTTATTCCTTTTATAGAGCTTTTTGAGAAGGCAGGATTCTTAGTAGACAATATGGTCTTACGGACTCCGAGACTGAAGGCAAACTTGCATTCTTAAGTCACATGGTACTAGTGTTATTGATCTCGTTTGGATCAACTATCCTTTTATAGATATTATTAAAGACCTCATAATATTGAATACGGAGCTCTCGGACCACCTACCAGCCAGTCACCTTTAACATCCACTCAACCGCAAACACCAGAGTAGGAGCCCACATGAAAAGTCACCTCATCAGAATTTAAGTGGGACCCGGACATGCTTTCGGAGTTCAACCATTTTCTCAGCGTCTTAGAGATGGATCCTCAACACTCCTCGTATGATATGAGCAAAGCTATCATATGCGCGTGTAGCCATCAATGCGATATTTTTCAGATTCGAAATCACATTAAGCATTAAATCATGATCCAACGAAATTGCAAAGAAGCCAAGAGAACCACCAGTCAAGCGTAGAGAGAATGGAGGAAATTTAGGTAGTAAGAAAACAAAATTGTCTATGTAAAGCTATTTAGAAAGGCTTCCAAATTAATAACGAAGTAAGCAAATACTGATAATTTGAATAGCATAAGAACACACAATCTCAGATGCATATAATCCCCAATATTTCTGGATGGCAATCAAAAGAAACCGCCGAAAGAGTCGCCGGTTTCTTTGGAATCATGTCCGATAGAAAACGGGATGTGCTACAAGTTCTTTGAAGCAATTCTCTACCCCCTCCCTCCAACCCGTGAGCACTATTAAACCCGTTTTCATTTGTAGACAAGTCTGACAGAGAAAGTATCAGAACGCTAGTATTAATCCGACACAATCTTTTGAAAAAAAAACTTGATGCCCAAGATCCTCTCAATCACTATAGAATCGAGCTGGGTAACGTCATCGTAAAAATATATACCACGATTTTAACAAAGAGGTTACGGGATTAGATCGAGTGATATGAAAATCTACCAGAGAAACCAACAGAATTTAGATTATTTGGCACCTGCAACGACAAAATATTTATCCTCAGCGCAAAAGTTGCAGTGATGCTATCCGAATACCGGGGTAAGCTATTCACCGTATTCGTGAATTTTCGCAGAGCATTCGACTCAGTTATTCGCAAAATCCTAAAAGAGAAACTTTATGAGTGATTTCACGACTTAAAAGATATCTTCAAAACTTTTATTCACAAGGCTGCTTTAGGATTCGAGCAGCCTTAATACTCGGTCAGAAAAAATTGAAAACGCCCAAGGAATTCTACAGAGTAATCCGTGCGGTCATATACTTTTTTCTCTGCTCCTCGCGGACATCGACGAACATTTCATCAATAACGAGCATTCACGAATAACTGACAAAATGAAATTACTGCTCTTCGCGGATGATCCAATTTTCCTCGCGGATAATTAAACCGATTTAAAAGTAAAAATAAATATTCTCTACTGAAATTACTGTAAAATTAATTAACTCAAAGTCAATATACTGAAAGCCAAAGTGTTAATTTTCAAGATCGGCGAAAGAACTAAGAAAGAAAAATATAGAATACTGAATAAGGGGGAATTGAAGCATGTAAAAGAGTATATTTACCTCTCGGCGCTACGTTCTCAGCCTCAGGGCCCTAAACCACCGCTGTAAAGAAATTCGTCTCGAAGATCAAATCAACCGTAGAAATAATTTAGCACACACCAACTAATATATAATTTCCGATATCATTTTAGTTGACTTTATATTTACCAGGTGTATGCATAAGTTTTTTCCGGTTTTTTGGTAAAAAAAACACGTAATTTTCAAGGAAAATTAATTTTTGTTTTATTCAAAATACTGGCCATCGGCTTCTACACATTTCGCCCATCTTTCAGGTAACTTATGAATACCATGCCAGAAAAACTGCTTGTCTTTTGCGGCAAACCATTCGTCGAGCCATTTTCCAACTTCCTCGAAATTGCTGAAGTGCTGCTCTGGGAGCGCGTGCCCCATTGATGCGAAGAGGTGATAGTCAGATGGCGCCAGGTCTGGCGAATACGGCGGGTGCGGAAGGATGTCCCATCCAAGCGATTTCAAGGTGTCTTTCACTGCTTTTGCTGTGTGAGACGGCGCATTGTCGTGTAACATAATCACTTTGCCATGTCTTCTGGCCCATTCCGGTCGTCTTTCGATTAATGCGTGGTTTAAATTAATAATTTGTTGGCGATAGCCTTGTGTATTAACGGTTTCACCGAGCTTCATAATACACAATACCGCTCTGGTCCCACCAGACGCAGAGCATGGTCTTCTTGCCGCAGCGATTTGGCCTTGGTGTTGAAGGACCGGCTTCGCCAGGTGATAGCCACGATTTTTTCCGCTTCGGTTTTTCAGAATAAATCCATTTTTCGTCACCCGTCACAATTCGATGCAAAAATGATTTCCTTTCGTGGCGTTGAAGTAGCACTCCACAAGTGACTTTGCGATTTTCTATTTGATGTTCATTCAAATCGTGTGGGACCCATTTACCGAGTTTATTGATCTTCCCCATTACTCGTAAACGTCTGCTGATTGTTTCTTGTAACACATGTAATGCTTCTGCTAATTGCCGTTGAGTTTGAGTTGGGTCATCATCCAATAACTCCTGCAATTGCTCGTATTCGCATTTTTGTCGTCTACCAGAGCGCTCACTGTCTTTCACATTGACATCACCACTTTTAAATTGTCGAAACCATGTCTCACATGTTCTAATCGATGGAGGGTGTTCACCATATGTTTCTACCAACAAACGTTGACTTTTAGCAGCCTTTTTCTTTTGATTAAATAAGAAAAGCAATGCGTGCCGCAAATGTTCTTTTTCAGGCACAAAACTCGACATGATCACTGAACGATAAAACAAAGACGCTAGTTTTTGGCGGACTCAACTTGTGTGTGTTTGTAGGTTAATGTCAGATGAACAAAATGACGTATGTATCAAATTAATACGCTGCGTACTTTTCGCTGGCGCCATCTCTTAGTTAAACCGGAAAAAACTTATGCATACACCTGGTAAATTAGAATAATTCATTTACTACTATACATATAATAGTTCACTACAGTCGGGAGACGTCTTCATCTGCGTTAGGAAATGTCCATATCGTATATAATTTTTCTTTTAAAATAGAGCCCAGACGCCAGCATGTTTCTTGATATGTATAGCACGGTTACAATGTTCAGGAAACATCTCTCGACTGCAGTGACTGTGGTAAATGTATTACTCTAATTAAAATGTTAAGTTAAATAAAATGACATCTGAGGACATTTCATTCTTTTTGGATTTATTTTTATATGAAAACTTTCTAAAGCTAGTTCAATGTGACTTTCTACAACATTTTTCTAATTGCAATATATATTTTTAGTTATTATATGTTTTGAAACTAAAACAGTTAATTTGTAATAGCTGTAATTTATTCAATCGCTCAATCATTTTTGCACTCGTGCGTATTGAGAATGAAATCAACAAACGCAATTAGAAAATTGGCTTGCGTTTTTTTATTTTCTAGTTGTTAACAACATCTCTGATGTACCACAAACTTATTAAAATGTACATGCTGTTGAATAAAATATATATACAAATATTGACTGTGTCCGGTGCTCTTTCTCTCATTCCACCGAGAGTGCTTTGAAGTTAGGTTCGTATGAACGATTATTCTTATTAGAATGACGGCCAGTTTGTGGCATTTCGATATACAAACGTGCTTCTTATACATTTTTTGAGAGCTTTCATCTTTCTGAAATCTCACCTAATATATACAATCTAGGACAAAATGGAGGTTACGATGCACAGAATCTGTATACCCAATTCTGTTGAACATCTTTAGCCGATTCTAAGAACATCGGACACATAGAAACTGACGTTTCGCGTCGTACCAGTGAAATGCATACTTATTTTTTTTTACCTACGGGCAATCGGGAATAAATACTACAAGGATGGAACGCTAACCCTCTTCGATGCGGTGGTTATGTTACTCTGCTCTCCGGATGAGGATTTTGGGAACTGTGATACTTTGCACAGCTGAACAAAGGTTAACTTTCTGCATCAACATCTCATCGAAAACATAAAAATCAACAATTTTTAGCAGACTGCCGGTAAAGTTAAACCTGCAAGCTTCACTTATCTCGCCTAATCATATACACGATGATTTATGTATTATATAAAGTAAAGATTATTTTCTCCATGAAAATGAATATTTCTTAAAAAAATAAATAAAAATATATTATTAAGGGCGTTCTGTCCGATCCACATCTCCAGCATTATAAACAAGTTATGGACAAAAATGAAACAACGAACTTATCATTGTACCACTTTTGAACACCTAGTAACCACATATGCTATCTGCTATTACCATTTTTAGTAACTCATGTGCTTACAGTAGCCATTATTAACTTAATAATATTATAAACAATATTTTTTTATAACAATATTTGTAACAGATCATTAAAAAAGTTTTTTCGGTACAGTTTACGACATATTGAATTATTAGCTTCAAAATAATCGATCAACCGACTTTGTTGCTCAGTAGAGTGCTCTGATAATTAGCTAAAAATCATATTTTTTATAAAATCCAATCATTTCAAAAGGAATAATTTTTATGGAAAATTATTAGACCGAATCTTGTATTTTATAAACCACAACATATCTGCTTAGTTTGTTCGAAATCGGAGATTAATCAAATTGTTGATTCTATTCGTGTGGAATTATCCACATAATATCCTGAAAGCTATGATGATCAAGTGACATTCAGACTTCTGTATAATTTATTTACGACTGGAAAATTTTTGTAATAAATTCATATGAATAATTAACATGTGTGAAGTCTCAATATCTCGCGTATGTCGTCTTTCGCAGAGTCACGCGTCTGATAAGCAGTACATTAAGCAGTATTTAATGCGGCTCGGACAGCACAACTGGCTAATGGCTGTTGCATCTAACGGCATTCCTTAACCGTCATTCAGCACGACATAACTGCACACTTTCTGTATCTCGCTGAATTAGCGAGATTCCAAAGAAATAAATTTATTTATTTATTTATAAAAAGATTATTTAAAGAATTTAGTCAATAAGTTAGCGTGAGCTATCCGCTGAAAATAAAACTCGCTATTGTAACGATTTGTGCCTGCTTCGCCGTACGTGCAACTTGCAGTTCCACTTTAAATCCGTACGTGCGAACCAGCATCACACCGTGCGATTATATAAGACAATGCAACAGTTAAATGTTTCATGGATCTATGAACAACGTGTTACTATTTTTTTTCCTCTATTCAGTATTTCAGCATAATGTGTCCGTTACACAGTAAATTATAGATGAGAATAATAGCTTCTGCGAAAATATTAGATACCTTAATCCGGTACATGGGAATGTTTAATAAAGCAGGAACCGATCGTTGAAGGTATGCTGGTATATGACTATATCGAAGTAGTGAGACGCGAACCCCGTCTTTAGTGTTACGCAACGACCGAACAGACCAAATGACACGGATTGTTCTTCTCGTAAAGAAAATCCAGTTACTGTGTTTATCACGATACACGAGAGAATAATCAAAAGAGCTGAAAGGCTCGAGTACTGTAATCAGAAGCATGCGGTTTAAGTTCACCTTCCGCGGTGCATCGTTAACGTTGAAGTAATTGTTTGACAGCGCGGGTGCGGAAGTCGTATTTGCGCAGGAATAAGCTATAGCACCGAGAAATAAAGTAAAAACGTTTTAATTGCTGGACGAGAGTTCGAACCTGCCATCTCGTATAAGTTATTTACGATTCTCGTCGATTTTTATTTGTACAAGAAGAGTCTGGATTTATAAAGCTTCCAAAGTGAAATAACCTATTTTCATATTTCATAGTAGAATATTTCTTCATTCGCAGGAGAAAACGTACAAAGCCGTGAGTTTTTTTTCTTTTCTTGACACGAAGTATCGCTTGGTTAACCGATCATGTAAATTCGGTGATGGCTCGAAGACTCCAAGTGCTCCATCTGTGCACCCGGGCGTATCGTACCGTGATTGTAGTTCGCATGTCTTATCGCGGTATACTATATATAGCCTGGTTTACATAAGGTGCCCTGTTTCAAGTGGACCACTACCGCAGAATCCCCCTTCCTGGCTCCATGATTGCATATGTATATATATTTTTAATATTAAGAAAACCCTTGAAAAAAGATTTAAATATTAAGATTTTGACATCCATGGATATTTAATAGTTTAATAGTTGTGGTTTTATTTTGTATATGAGATCGTATAATTCTATCGGGTAATTCACGACGGTGAATAATGCTCGTCATATTTAATGTTGGCTAATGTTTTTAACTAACGAGATTTAATTGTTTGAAGGAAACATAAATTGGCATGCGGTACCCCATACAGTATTTATATAATTGCAAGTAACTACTTGAGCTGGAGATTCCCTAGGATCGGTCTCCAAGTTGGATCCTTTTAGTTGTACAGTATAATAGCTCGACACATTAACGCACTTTTATTATTGTAACCATCGTCTCTTGCACTCTGCACCGATTTTATATTGTTTTTATTCACTATTCTATCCCTAACATTTTTTTTTACCGATTTGGTTAAAGGTCGACCATAAAAACATCACTGTCAACGATGAGACGATTAATTAGACGGTGGATTATTACGAGATTCTTTTCGCCTCGCACAAAAGTTTTGAGCCAACGAGCTATACCAAAGAGATATCGTCCATCCGACGATCGAGAATTAATTATACTTTGGATAATATTTCCAGCAATCACTATCGTGTAATATATGATATATGGTATTTGTCGGTAGCTGTACGGTGGCAAAAAAATTGTCTGATAAAAGTGACGGACAAACTTCAATATACCGTGGGAGGAACCGGGTGACTGGAACACATATACATATATATGTGTTGCAGTATATATAATATATATACAGGGTGGCCGATTTATCTGAAGACATTGAAATATTTCGAAAACTACGCATCGGATCAAAAAAGTTCTGAATAAAATTTGTTCGCCTGGAAGGGGGTCATCCAATGATACTAAAGTCGACCCCTCACCTCTAGCCCCTGAGGTGGGGGTGGGGACAACTTTGAAATCGTAAATGGGAACCCCTATTTTTTATTGCAGATTTGGATTCCCCATAAAAAAATAAATAACTTTTATCTGAAACATTTTTTTTTCGATTAGTGATAGATGGCGCTGTAATCGCAAGGGACCTGATTTTTGCGAATATCTCGAGAAATTACACATCGGATCGAAAAAAGAAAAAACATGTTTGATTTTTCAAAAAGCTATCCAGCGATACGAAACTTGACCCACCCTCCCCCCCCCCCATCCCTACCCCCTGGGGTGGGGGCGGGAATTTCTCAAGATATTCGCAAAAATCAGGTTTCTTGCGATTACAGCGCCATCTATCACGAATCGAAAAAAATGTTTTAGATAAAAGTTACTTATTTTTTTATGGGGAATCCGAATCTGCAATAAAAAATAGGAGTTCCTATTTACGATTTCAAAGTTGCCCCCACCCCCACCCTAGGGGGTAGGGGTGAGGTGTCGACTTTGGTATTATTGGATGACCCCCTTCAAGGCGAACAAATTTTATTGAGAACTTTTTATGATCCGATGCGTAGTTTTCGAAATATTTCAATGTCTTCAGATAAATCGGCCACCCTGTATATGTATATATAGTTGCAAGGTAAACTCTTTCATAGTTTCAGAACTGCGAAGAGTCTATAAATGCTCACCTATACAGCCTCCACTTACGCCATGAATCCTTTGGCAAACTTTGCATTTTCTTCGAGTAGAATCGCCAATTTAGGAAACTTCCATTTGGTACTAACCACTTATCGATCAAGATTTAAAAGCATATTTTCCGTGAACGAAATGAGAGCAAGGTGCAAGGTTACCCGGAGAACATTTCAATTGATATGGGAAATACTAAAATCGATATTTCAGTTGCGATTTTATCACGCACATGTAACATTTAAACAGGTATTGCTTTTAGGTTTTTTCTGTCACTATGATTTATGTTAAATTTCATTAAAATTTTACCAGAGATATATAAAAAAAAATGTATGAAAGGTAGCTCCGAGATTGAAAGACTATGCAAATCATGTTTTTGGTTATGTTGAAACTTTAAATCGTTGTGTTTGTTAAATAAAAAAAGACTTCAAACACGTTTTCGTGAATTGAAAAGAAAATTTTTACTCAAATTAGGATTTATTATAATAAAATATATGATCCTTCCACATAATCAAGTAAAATCATAAATCATAGTATCATCATTTTCAATGATCCCGAAGTTCGAAACATCACAGACGCGAAGGGTAAGTAGACTGGTTATAGGTCAAGTAGACTAGTTAGAGATCAAGTAGATCAGTTACAGATCAAATAGACTAATTACAGATTAAGTAAGCTGACTAGAGATCAAGTAGACTAGATAGGGAATTATAATAAACTATTGTCCACTTTTTACATATTCTACAGTTTTTATTCTTATTTTCTAACTATATATTGATGTATTTCGTCGCGCTATTAATCTTACGAATTTTATTCTTGGACTTCCAGACTTGTCATGACGAGGCTGCGTGAGCGACCGAGCGTAGAAAGTAAACGGCATTGTGGCACAGTGATTGGCACAATTACTGTGAAAGTGATGGCTTTAAAAATGTGAACAGACTAGCTTGGAAAGTAAATAGAGTTTATTCAGAAATATACAAATAGCGACAAGAATATAAAAAACGACAGAGGTCGCATAGAATTTGAAAGTAACAACGAGCTATGCTACATAAAGACCACACTCTAGAGTAGTGTATAGCTTAATTTACTGGAAATTAAACATTTTTTTAACTAACATCCCAATTGCATTTAGTTACTTTTGTAATCAAAGCCGATGCAATGTGGTCATTTATTAATAATCGTAAAGCGATACACAAGGGGTATACAATTCACTTTTACAAACTTTTTTCTATAAATTCTTGTAGCAAAATGTTTGTTGCAAGAGAATATAAATAGAAATAGTGTATCGGTATACACTACAATACAGATGAATTAATAGAAATAAAAAGCGGAAACGCCAAATGTAATCCGCTTAAAAAAATTCTATTGATTTTTATAGGAGATAGAGTCTATCTAATCCAATCGTATTTTTGGTTCGTAAATATCGGAAACTATAGTTTTTCTATCGTTTTCTATAATTAAATACGAGAGCTAATTTGATCATTACATTACATTCAAAATCATTTCACAGCCCGCGTAAATTAAATTTAAAAATTAATTTTTCAATACATCTGTGCTTATGTAACACTTTCATTAGCATTAATTAAAGGGTAAAGGCTTAATAATAATTATTTATTGATAGTCGAATGCACTTTATCGATAGGAACAAATAAAAAAAGGAAAAACTAGAATACATTTTTGTTACATGGGCTCGATTGCAACCTAATGTTCTTAGGGATTGTAAGTTGCGATCACAATTACTTTACTATCAGTAACGTAGGAAAAATGTTTTGGCAAATTATATATAATGTGCAGACGAATTATCTATAAGCAGTGATTGATGCATAGTGATGCCTTAGTGAATAATACTGAAAATACACAACGAACTTAAATACTGAAAGAAGGTTCACTAAAATTCTAAATTTATTGAAAAATTTGAAGTTGACAAGGGTCCAGTATACGATCCCTATCTCCTCCCGATGGTGGAAATAATTTTTCATTCGCATTTCTAGTATTCTATATGGATACTAGAAATAAACTCCATAAAATAAATTTCATAGAATTCACGAAACATTATAATGTATACAAGGTACATACAGCTATGGAGACCAATTGCAAGACCTTTACGACTAACACGAGAACTAAAGTTACGTCTTTGACGCCAATATTATGATTCTCATCGGAAAGTGCAGTGCGGAGAAAAGTTTTGGGTCAGCGGAAATCCTTACTAGATTAGAATTCATGAAATCATATAGAAAGATGGGGATTATGGTATAAGGCAAAATAAGAATAGAAGCAGAGTTTCGAATGCTCTCTGGCAATGACGTTACGCCTCGCACGTTTGTAATTGAATTTCATATTATTCGAAAATTATCCCGCAGCATGGTTTGGTACTACCTGGCGCTGCTATTTCGTTCTCTTACCGTTTCGCACTGAGTACCTTTCTCGTATCTCATATCATTTGTACGCGAAATCGTATCATTTGTACGAAAAAGGTAATTAAACCTTTTTGACGCGCGGATAATAAAATGCGGGGCAACAGGTCGTTTACAAAAATTAAACAGTCGCTTATACGAAACCGAGGGGTTTTAATGCAAATTCGTTTATGAATTATTATCGTCTACGATCTCGAATGTTGACGCAACCAAAACGTGGTACCATTACGTTTTCCTTTTCACATTTACGACGAGCTAAGAGCTTTATTCCATGGCACATAATTGATCGCGTCCAAACCAAGGATCGTCTACCCATTTGTTGGCTTAAACTAAATTGAATTTACCTGAGTATAGTGTAACTGCATTTTAATAAATGTTCGATGAGTTAAACAGATTTTGATTGATGTATTTAACTGCTTCGGGTAAATTGCATGACAGCGATATTTATTTATGCAAATATGACAGGAACAATTAACAAACACATATACAATACATATCCATTAAGGTATGCAACATTTTGTTTATCTCACAATTGACATTGAACATTACGCTTTGACGTATAATAGATTCTTGCAAATTATAGGCACTGTTACTAAAGATTTAGAAATGGCACAAACGACTTTTGTATTCTTCAACCCATTATTATGCAAAAAAAGTTGCAAAGTAGAACCGTCAACAATGATTCCGCTTTTTTTTGGTCCACAGTAGACATAGCCTCCTCTATTAGAAGGCACGGTGCACAACTTTGCGTTTATCATAGAAGAAGCTTTGTGAATTGGGAACTAAAAAAATGAGATAGCATTGTGCAAAGTCCTAACTTTGCAATTTTTTTTATATTCGAAGGGAGAGTTCTTCCATATTTGTTCCGTAAGTTCGAACTCTTAAGAAATTAGAGAGGATCGACTGTGATATTAGGCGTCACATATTGTCTTGGTTTTCATAAAATTTTTTATAAAAATTTGTTTTAGATCGTCACGAAATCTAGATCGCTGGACCGATTTTCACCAAATTCTAATCCGAATATTGCTTGATGTTAGTTCATAGAGTTAGAGCGCGAATAAACATTTTTCGAAATTAAACATCTAATAAAATCTAAACGAATTAATGTTTCAATTATAGTGTAAATTATAAGAAACAAAGAAGCGTAACCACCTAACTCGGGTGACAAATTTCAGCCCCCTTGGTAAATTCGTTCATAATTTATACAGGAAGAAAAGGATCTGGTAATTATTGTCCCATTTAGTATAGTAAACTCGATTTATTCTGGCCTTGTGACGTATATATTCCCATACGTGCCTCTGGCGTTACTACGCTCTGTCTTATGTTGCTTACGTTGTTTCGTAGCGAATATTAACGATCACCATATTTAAATATTCAACTCGTATTATAAAATCTCCAATACTTATTATGTAATATTTTTAAAAATGTGTCGAGGAAACCACGATGTTTCGCGACGTTCGCGACTTGCAACGAACACTTTTCGCAATACCCGATATACGAAGAACATTGTTTTTCAATATCTTGAAAGTGTCTATAGTTCTTGAAACATTTCCGAAATGTACACGAATCTTTCACATGTAAAATATAGCGAATTCTACTATTCTCGGTGTTGAGACTAACAAGTCCCTTCGCCTTGTATCCAGTCAGCAACTTCTATTCTCTTCACTATTTCAGGTAAAGTATCAGGAGTTGTGCAATACCAAAACTAAGTTTTATTAGTAGAGTTCGCACGCCAAATTGGGTAATGATCTGCAGTCTCGTTCAAACATTTTTGCGTTTTCGGATGGTACAGGCAGATAAACAGACAGACAGAAATAAATTAGTGCTTTTTCTGTACTCTAGGACACTAAAGCCATGTATTTCCATTAAAATCTGAGTCGATTTTTTCAAAGTGCGCTACTTCCTTTCCTTACATACGTTGAGTGCAATGAGAAAAAAAATACATAGAGTTTTTAATGTCAAGTGTCACATTCTTAATTGTGTGACGAGCGGTCACGAAATGTTGTGACGAATGGTCATGAAATTGCGGGATGAGTGGTGGTCATGAAAACCGAGTCACAACTAACGGTGACTCTAAAAGGTCGAAGAACGGTCAGTACAAATTTGAATTAATTCGGAACAGATTTCTCCTATCTCGCAATTTCTCTCGGCAATTTAAACTTTCACATTACTTAACACAACCGACAACAATTTAGAACTGTCTAGCTCTCCGTAAAGAAGAGCAGAGGGTTAGCGAGAACAGAAAGAGGTACCACGAGACTAACAGTTTTCTCAATGACAAAAAGTGTCGTGTCACTCAAATTTAAATAGTCGTGCTGTGCTTTTTTTCAAACTTAATTCCATGGACTCTGATACGCATAAAATTTACAATAACATTTTAAATGGAATCCCTTCGGTGATGATTTTCGAGAAGCAAATTTCAAGAAATTTCATTACCGTATCGTAGTTGTTCAAACATAAATAACGAGAGAGCTATAATACGCGTAAGTAAGCGTGAGGTCACAACAATATCGCTTGGATTTCTCACCATAATGGAATGTAAAATTTTCCACAACTCAAACCAGAGACGAATGACGGCCTTACCGAGGGTTCGCAGAGGGTCTGGAGCCCGGGAAAAAAACCTTGCTCGCAGTGGTCCAGAATAGCGACTGGCAGGTATTGGTTTCTCATCGAACAGCCATGGCCCATGGTGGCAATGTCCTACTTTTTTTATACGCAGTACTTGAATCTACGAGAATTCGTTTGTTCGCATGGTCCGCGAACATCATCTCCCACCCACTCGTACGATACTCGTCACCCCCTGTTGCAATTATGATTACTCAGTGGGTCCTTGCGCTCGTCTTACAATTTTGAATCTCGACGTCGCGTGAGAGTCTACGTTACAGCAGCATAGGTAGATTAGTGCGACAACGTAGACTCGGTAGTGACGAGAACAGGCCAGCAATTGTAATTTTTCGTCTACTGGTTCTATCCTGAAGGTGAGATTTTGGGTTGGTCTTTCGGTTGTATACGATCTCCAGTAGCTTTGATGGATGATGTTTCCAAGGCGAGCCATGGTCTGTTCGATGGGCTAAGCTCCTCATGAAAAGCTGAGCGGTGCGGCAGTAGAGGTAAGCTCCAACCCGCTCTTAAAATATCTCTACCGATGTACTTGCTGTACAAGGTTTAATAATAGGTCCGGTACACTATCAAAATGCCCTGTTGGATCGCCTTGGGGGTCTCCATCGAGAGCTAGGACGTATCCCACTGCACTGTCCGCGCAAGAGTTCGATATTTCGCTCTTTTTTCACGAGCGGTGAAAATATCCTGCATAAATGTCCAATACATACACAATAAGTACCGCTTCGAACTTTTAAAAAGGATGTCACATGGATTGCCATCTAATATATACAAGATTACCTCGATTAGCTGAAACTGAAGAACGTTAATTGGACATGCAATCGGCGTTCTAAATCCCTGTTCACCGAAATATATGATTGATGGACGTGAAACGAACGTCTAGTCGATATCCTCTCGTCATTTGTTTCATCCTCTTTGGCTGTACAATGTTCGTATATTATACGTACAATGTGGATACGTATGACAGGACATGTCTGATAATCTATATACCAGCTATTCACTGAAAAGTAATAATCAGCACCAATTCTATGTAGTCTGATCATCCTTTGCACATATCAGTAGATGTTTATTAGATATATATTCTAAACTTTAATGTCTAAATGTCGCAAGGTTTACGATCATTGAACGTCTTATGGACTATCATTCTCGCTTTTACATACGTAAAGTATGTCACCCATAATACCCTTTATGATACCATTACATGGAATTGATGTGCCCTTTTCTTTGGATACTGGTGGAGCATGGGTGTACAATGGACATTCCATATTCGTCATGTACTGTGTGTCAACTGCTTCATTTGCGAACCAGATTTAGGCTCGATACTTCATGCCATTCTCGAGTTATAGGAGATTTATTTTGCTTTGAGGAAGCAAAACTAAGAAATATCGTCACTTTTTAACCACTTGATCGATTCTGCTTAAATTCAATGGCGATTACTCTTTACATTATGTTTAATTTGAGATAGAACTTTCATTGAATGATAGTTTCTCTCAGTGTATACGAGATAACGGTGAACGAGATCAAGGATTTATTAACATATAATAAATTTACTAAAATTGACTAAACTACAAGCACTTGCTGAGAACTTTCAATTTTTATTTTTTCAATGTAATAAAATTTATCGGGACTACCCAGTATTGTAGGTATAATCCACGAGGTACATGCATAAAGTATTAAACAAAACTGTATAATGACTCAAATACAACAAAAACAATGTTATAAGTGTTAATTCGGTGGTCAACTTCATTAATTCTTTCGTAGTTTTGCCATCTATACATATATAGCCGTTATCTATAAATCTATTCAATCTGTTTTCTTCCTATCTTTATTTAAATCCATTGTGTAGAATGAATATCATCCCTGGTACAGGGATAGTCGTTGTCAGACAGAATATGCTTCGTGCTAATGAGACCTGGACGGTAATGAGAAGTGTCACCAGCGATGGTTGGATTTTAGTGATAATATCTCGGTGTAATCCGCCCATCTGATGCGGCACCCCTGAAATATGCCACTCCCCATACCGTATCCTTGCCATTAAGTATAAACAACGACTAATTGGCACAGGATATCATCATTTTCGAACCAAAGAGACGTCACTTGCTGAATACAATCCGTATTACTCGTTTGACGCAAGAACGTCCCTAATTTTTCTACGAAAATTTAACAAATTAAATATATTGCTATGACGTTACATAAATTCTATAAATGCTAAAAAAAAAAAATAGGAAAGGCTTGAGAATCGTCGTCTGAGGTGAATCGCTACATGAAAATTTACTAATTTTGATAAATTCAAGTGCCCATCACAATATTTGCATACCCGGGCTTGTCATCGTTATTGTATCGTTGCCTTATTTAAATATGTCACTTATCAGGTCCTTACGCTAAATGCGTTTAATTAACTTTCATTGTTATGATATCTCCACTTTCCATTGTCGAGATCGCGAGATTGTACCAAGACAATAATTAGTTGGGTGGTTACTATAGCAGTGTTTGGTGATACACTTCTTTATTATACGCATAAAGCATCATCACGAAATATGAATTAATTAAATAGTATTTTTTTAAATAACAAAAGTTATTTAAAAAACTTTGCATATTAACTTTCATAAAAATTTAGTGACTCAATAAAGAATTTATTGAACGAAGCATTCTTATTATTACACTTTTTGTTTGCATCATGCATGTTTGGAAAAGATATTGCAATTATAATATTTAATGATTGCGATGTATATACGGAAAGATAATTTAAAAAAATCAAAATTGTCAGTAGATACATGGACTTTTTGTGTATTCGGTATTATTCATTTTTCATTGTCTGTGAAATATTCCGTGTTGAGAGTAAACCAATAACGTAAATAAAAAAGAAAATAAATGTTTATATTGCTTAAGGGAAAAAAGGATAAATATTGCGATGCCAATCAATCTGGTTCTGTAATCCCAGGTAGTCCTATTCCTGCGTGCCAGTTAGAATATTTTCCTTCTGATGGAATTACACAATTGATGCATCGATTAATTAGTAATGAATTAACAGATTGGATGATTCCATTCAGAAATACTCCCGCAAATTTGCATGCCCGAGGTTATCTATCTACCATGTACAGAACATTTGTGAAACTAAAAATCGATATTCCACTCAAAATTTCCCGTATCGCCGAGATAAAGTCATAAATTGTCTATCTTGAAACATTCACTGTCTATCGCGTATGTATTGTGGTATGTATGTGTATCAGTACTTCGCATATAATAACGCACAATATGCCCTTTTGTGTTACGAAAGTTTTCAGCGTTATCTTTTCAGGGCCGCAACATCCGTCTCAACTTGGCGAGATAATATCACAACGTTGATTTCCCCGCCGTGTACCTTCGCCTTACAAACTCCCGCTAACGTTATCGTCCGTGAGATTTCTCGAAGCATGGCCATGACCACCAAGAAATAGTTCAAGATTTTCTTAGTGTGCCGTCAACGGAAGAATCGATTGGAACCAAAGAGCAAAAGGACTGATATTCATAAAAATATAAAGAATAAAATTAATCAATTTGGAGGGAATCGGCGAATAACTACCCGCCCACCTACGGGAGAACTTTTTTACTACTTTAATAATTTACTTTGTGTCATCCGACAAACAATCGAATGAACCTCTCTTCTATTGAAGAATCTAAAGTCGTGCAGCAAAATTATGATAATTACTCTGAAAGAAATGTAAAAATAAGGACCCTTACCAAACCACAAAAAAAATCCTGCCAGCGTTACCCTGTGTAAACTCCAGCATCTGTCAACTGACCTCTTTCTCCTGCTATAATAGTCCTGTTCGTAACATTAGAATAGTCTCTCGTTCACTCTCTGATGTAGCAGCTTGAGTAAACGTTGGTACGTAACCCGTGCGAGTTAATTTCTCATTACTGCATCGGGTTGGTTGGCTACGATCCGTTTACTCACAGTTTTGTTTCATTTTCCGTTGTTACAACCGTTTGAAAAATAGACACGCGTTTTGTGAGATAACTAACAACATCGTAAAGTAATATTTAGCGACCGTTATAAGATTTAAAAGAGGTAAGTACATGTGTAATATGAAGACAGCACATTTTCATGAATTTTTAGGAAAAATGAAAATGACAAATTTCTCCCTAGTGCGCTCGGACGATATGAACTCGAATGCAATGCAAACTTGTACAGTTCTCCCTCGATATTAGTCAACGTTACGAAAAGGCTATGACGACAAATGTTATACTCAAGAATGTAATTTTATCGCATAGTAAGAGAAGATTATAAATATGTATAAACTTTATCTATTTCTATTGAGTTATTTGTAAATGTATCATCATTGATGCCTGGATCACACTCCCTTGTGATTCAAATGGCGGATAGGTTAGACATTAACCAGGAACCAATGACGCGTATAATATCGTGATTGTACTGTATATTAGATTCGGTCCAACTTGAAACTAGTGTAAACTCCAGAGCGTTTCATCTATTCTTTCTCGAGATATCTAGGCACGAAAGAGAAAAAATATTGTTTGTGTATCTCTGACACAGCTATTACATTTTCGTGACTTAAAAGGAAGTAAATAAGAAAAATAAAAATGTAAAGGCACGAGAAATTAAACGTGCCTTGAATGTGTTTACCTGAGATAATCATCGTCATGAACATTCGTCAGCACTACATATCAGCATCTTGAATCGGTATGCGCAGCATTGTCGCCATCGGTATATATCGAATATTAGAGCTAATGCCTCTGTTGCTACTACTACTACTACTTCTACTACCTCCGGTCAGCATCGAGCAGTATATAAGCACCAGGAATAGCAGGGGCGCGAGTAGATCCACCCCCTGCTACTGTTCGTTCACCACCTGTACCACGGCGTTATCCTTCGTGCCATCCGACTGCGCGTCGCATCTGTAAAAGACCCATCCGCGCATCGTCGAATATCGTTCACTCGTAATCACCTGCTCGCCGTGGTAACATCGAACTCTCGCTGAAATATTTCTTCAGTTACTTTGCTCATCGAAGATCAGTCAGTAGTAGTAGAAGAAAACGAGGCGTAAGAAGTGGTAGAAGAAGGAAAGAAAGAAGAAGAAGACGACAAGGAAAGCGGCTGACGTTAACGACTGGATTCTTCTAAGTTGAAAAATCAGGATCTTATAATAGTTACGAAGATAAGGACCGGCACTCTGATCAGCATGACTTCCGGTCTCTCAGTTATGTCCCTCTCCGTACTGCTCATCGTATCGTTCAGCGCTGAGGCATTCGCGAAGCGTAAGTAATTGGTACCTCGATCTATGATTTTTTTACATCTGTGCTATGATACGTACGAGCAGTGGATACTGTCAATGGCACCATTATCCATTCACGATATCTGTGTAGTGATGCGCGACGATAAGATGTGGATAGAAGAAACATGTTGAAATTTCGTTGGATTCAATTAAATAAGCTTTCAGAAATTTGCCATTTCACGAAATGAAAATACATTTGCAAGAATTATATGTTACACTCGTTGTCAATTAGGATAATCAGTTTACATCGTCCATTGAACATTGATTTCCATTCATTTTTCGCATTCTTCAATTTCAAATTTATCAAATTCGTTGCTCAAAATTCCCGCGCGCGTACGTGAATCTCGAATTAATTCTCGGGATAAATATCCAACGGATTGATTCGATAAAAACAAATATTATGCAAGACACAGAAATTTATGGGAATTTATGATAACTAATGATTTCTTTACACCGGGTATAGACGTACTCGAGCATATCGTTCGTCGGTGACCTTACGATTAAACGGCCGGCGCGCATTGCCTGCAGGGTACAACTCGACGCGCTTCAGGCGTAATATCTCATTTTCTTGACAATCAAGAGCAGCTGTTATGCCGTCCAAAACCAACAATCAAAATATACCTATTATAAGATCAAAGTCTCTGAAAGTAAATTTGGTTTTTGGCTCTTTCTTCCACACACGAGGCACTTACGGTTATCTTAAGCCAACCATATCATGCAGTTGAATCAAGCTATATTCAGTTATATTAGAATTGGATGGGTTATTATGATTAACCCATTCTTTTCTTATTTTATTTTATTTGATTTCTATTCTAGCTTAGTTTTTTTTCTATAGTTAGGGGTGAATAAATAATTCGCGTTATAAATAAGCGATGCGTAAAGGTGAGACAAATTGATTACGTTTGTTTTGATCTTAAATTATTATTGTTACATAGCAGAATCTATTAACAATATTACTATAGGATATGTCCAAATGAACACACTCAGCTTCTGCAAAAGCACAACCATACGCATGACCCGTAAAAGTAATTTAATAATTATCAGTTTACCGTTTGCCGGATTGCCGTTTCACAAGCCCATAACCACACTTTCATTCTCGACTTTATTATCCGAATCACATACGTACAATGCAATGAATACGATAAGGACGCGATGATTTTATACCAAGAACATGAATGATCATACTCAAAATTTCATGATATAAAGTTTTGTAACAAATATGAAATTCGACTTCGTGTTAATTACCGATTCTCTGGAGTTCGATGGTGGAAAGTTCGTGTTGTGGACCGGGAAGTGTGCTTTCCGAAGAGAAGAAATTAACTTCAGATATCCTTATTGCCAAAAGGTTTGAATAATTACTTCATCGTCGACTTAAGATGGTTGAGAATAATAATTCAAAATTTTATTCTATAGAATCTTGATTTTAAATGAAACGTGGGTTGTGACGATCGCACCTTGTACTGTGAAATATAGGCAGAAAATAATAAATGGTTCGATCAGATGTGATCTCGAGTACACAATACGCTCTAATATTTAATTGTTTTTTAGTCGGACCTAGCAGAAAATCTGTAAAATAATATGTCGATTTCAATTAGATGAAATATTCTCTAAAGGATCAACCAAGTTGAGCTACCCCCAGGAGTTTCTAAGGGAAGTTTGATTCATTATATTTTCTATTTCCAAATCCTGTAAGATTTTATTTAAATTGCCTTGCATAAATTCCAGAAGTAATTACTACAAGTATGAATTGGGCTGGCTCCAGGAGTTTTATCGTAAGAAACGTCGTTTAATAATTTGATTCTTGTGTTTACCGAAGCAAGAGTTTAATATTAATTGGGTTATGACAGATCGAATTGCTTTAAAATGGAATTTATGTAGCTAGAGACGAGCCTTCCGAGTGTGTGAAAGACAACACAAAGAAAAACTGATCACAGGTATTCCGTTATCCTAGAATAACTGGATCAGTGTTAAGTAAACAGTACTCGCAGTACAAATGTTGTAGCAGTATCAAGGCTTTTCGATGGTACACAAGAAATTCAATCTGTTTACTTTCTTTTCTGCAGGTGTTAAGACAGTATCAAGTTCTGAAGAATGCAAGTCTGTTATGCGTGTTATAGGTGTTGCAGCGGTATCGAAGCATTTATTATTTTTGACGATCTACACCTGTCAAAGCGCTGTCGTAGTTCGCAAATTGGAGTATGGGATGGCGTAAAACATTTTTACCTCAAATTCACATATATAGATGGTTAATAAGAAGTTCTGACGCTTTCAACATGACGTTTTATAATTTGATTTTTGTTAGTGCAATAAATTAAATAACTTGTTAGATAGTAGAAAAAAATTCCAGTTAAAAAAATAAGTATGCTATGCACTGCCCTACATGACATTTTACGCTGAAAAAACATCAGTATCTTCACTCCAAAAATCATATATAAATAGTTTGTCTTAAGTATAAGCGCGTAGAGAAAATTAATCTTGGAAGCGTCTCGGTAAGAGTCTCCGATAATGTCTCGGAAAGAGTCTTTCAAACATTCGGAGAGAGTTTAAAAAGAGTCTCTCATGAAATTCGGAGCGATACATTCGGAGAGAGTTTAAAAAGAGTCTCTCATGAAATTCGGAGCGATACTCTTCGAGACTAATTCTTATTCTGTTATCGACATTCTCAAATTCTAGCTAAATATTTTTTTTCCAAGACTTCCTGTAAGAATCTCTCATAGAACGGCGAGGTTCAAAAGCTTGTTAATTCCTTGAAAAACCTCGAGCCGATCATTCAATTTCAGGTACCAGCAAGCAAGCAAGCAAGCCTCTTACATTCTCCTGCTTCTGCTCGTTGTGCTGAATTGTAATCACCGACAGCTTACTAGGTTGGAGAGAGCTCTGAACGAATCTACGAAGATGACTGTAAGCCTATTCACATTTCCCTGCCATCCACATGTGTCTGCAGTAAGCACGGGTTAACTAGGGATGCGTAGTAGACAGGGAACGGAGGTTGGTCCGGAGTCGGAAAGGAATCAACTCCGAACAATATTACCAGATTTTTGGGACAAATCTTCAAGCTTCCGCTCTTTCTACACAATCTCGCGTATTTTAACCACGAATCTCGTTGTGAGTCTGCGTGAGATTCTCGCAGAAAGTCTCGGGAAGATACTAAGCGAGAATCTGAGCGTCTCGGTAACAGTCTGATAAAGAGTTCTAAAGAGCCGCTCTTAATTTTATAAGGGAATCTTTTTAAGCTCTATCCGAGAGTTCGAAAGACTTTTTCCAAGATTTTTACCGAAACTTCTTCCAATACTATTTTCTTACGCAAGTCTGGACGCACTTGAAATGGTAACATACCGGCAATCAACCTATGTTTGCAGACAGTACTGTAAATAGTCCGTTTACACAGTGAGCTAAGAAAAAAAATCCACTTAAGACGAGGGATATCCAATTTACCCAGTCCGTATCGTAGAGTAAAAACAGCCAATTAGTCTAGTTGGAGCTCTGAAAATTACTACCTTAAGCCTTGTACAGGATTTTACGTATTTTCGAAGGGAGCATTCGTTTCAAGGACACATGTTCGTATTGACGTCAACGAGAGCAGAGACTCAATGAAACATCAACATTTGTTAGGTATCCAGAAATAAAATAAAAACGGTTTGCCTTTGAAAAAAATTCAACGCCACGCAGGATCTACTTTCCTTTGGTTCTTTCGATTCCATTCTCTCATACATTTTTCAACTGGTGCTATGGGGACAATCCGCAACTACGTAATACTTTTTATCTCTTTTTTTTTCTCTCTTTTTTTGGTAACAACGATAACTATAAAAACATCGAAACAGAGTTCGCTCATATCTGGAATGTTATTACGGTGAATCGAATGCTCGGGCACGCTTTTTTAATATGTGTGTGCTTTATAAAAGTGATTTCATAGGACAATCTAATTAAACAGAGTTAAAAACTTGTTAGCAAAGAACAGTTATTCTTATCCCGAAAGAACTTGACGATCGCTACCTACTTACCCATATTCTCCTGCTCACTACGAAGTAAGAGGAGGCTTTTTTAAATCTGACGAAACCGTGTTAAGAATAGAAATATGTCAAAAAAAATCGAATTTTTCGTTACCTGTACCGGATTATTTCAGAAATTTCGTACAAATACTTTAAATTCGTAATTAGTGAAAAATTTCCGACTGAATAGCGCCATGAAACTCAATAAAAACCTGTTTGTTTATTTGGACGTCTGGAAATTTAGAAATAAAGATTTTTAAGGTATTTAAAAAGGTTTCACTGATTAATATCTTTATTTTCGATTTTGAAACATCTTTGAATGATGAGTTAAAGCCACTTTAGTGAGCGGTGATTTAATTGGTGAAGAATAAATACAACATAAAAAAATATATATATATGCATCCTACTGAGCCTACTTCAATGTATTTTTCCCAGCTGATCATAAATTCACTGCCTATTTGATCGCAAACTCAAACATTTCCATTCAGAATCCCTTAAAACATACTTTCACTATGGCTCATTGAGCATCTTAAAGAAATTTATGCATTATCGTGATCAGCAGAAAATGCCTGATTGGACAGTGTGTTGTAAAATGTGAAAAGTTCCTCTGCAGTACCAACTGACAGCAGCCAAGTTAAATATAAGATGTGATATTTGGCGCTGTAACGTTTCGTAAAAATTAATGGCTCGCTATAGCGTGCGTATTTATATACTGAAAATAAATAATCATAATAAAAATTTGGAGATTTGAAACGAAGTATTCTACATTTTTTTTTCATAATTTTCTTGATGACCAATTTGTTCGATAAATTTCATTCTGAATCCCAGTTGATAACGGAAGCATCAGAAATGTTTATAATACGCTTTTTCGAATCGATGAGTCGAGAAAAAAACGACCACTGAATTCATGAACGGGCAGCGTGGAGTAGCACGGAGTTTGTAACATGAATTCAGATGATTCTTTCGACAGCGAGGGTGGCGAGAGCAAGCGATTATTACGTTTGCAGCAAAAGGCCAAAAGCGATTTTGCTGCTGAGAGAAGTCGAGGTTACCTCAACCCAGACTCGCCTCAGCGGATATTTCCGGGGAGCAAATGTAAAAAAAAACAACGCGAATCCGATACAGAAAGTTGCATCGCCTCGCCATTAGCAACATAGCGAGGTCGACCGCTCTCGTTGTGGGCACGAGAAAAGTTGAATAAAGAATAAAGAATTAAGGGTTAATTTATCTCACTGAGTCGTAAATAGTTTGATATCATTTATATATTATAGTAAATCTGCTTCTGTTAATGTGATTGAATTGAAATTAGCTTTCGCTTAGTAGAAATTATACAAGAATTTATACAAAAAATAAAATGTAACTATAAAATATGTTAGAAATTAGATGAATACATATCTTTCGGAGAATTCGGTGAATAATTATGCATGTAATCCGTCAAGGATAAAGTTAAATTAAAAAATTTAAGTTTATGGGCAGACCGTAATGAGTTAAAATTGTTGGAAAATAAAAACAATACGAGGAATTCATGCTGTTAGGACATTGCTGAAAGAATGTATTCTTGCATAGAAAAACAAAAGAAAAGAAGGGTCGAACTACTGAGAGTTGACTGGTGGAGTACCTTAAAGTTTACGTGAGCCCTCTAGTCAACCCTTGATAGGTCGGCGTACTTTCAGCGTTATCTATCTAGCGTTTAGGCGGAGTCAACGGAAACTGTTACGAGTAATCAATGAACTCGTGAGCGAAATGTTCTCTACGGCATTCTCGCTAACTTGCTCACCGTCATATTGTTCTCACCATTATGCTACTAATAACGCTGGATAATTATGTTTAGAAACAAAGCATTCTGTACTTGCTCTATTGCATTACTCTCGACACGACTTGCATGGTCTGTTTTCCTCAGAGAAAAACAGCCGCGAAAACTCTGCGTGAACTTATGATTCTACTATATTCGAATTTTGCGGATATTTCGCAGATGATGAATATAGCTTTGTGATCCCTCCGGACTCAACGGTTTAAGGGGTGAAACGACCCCTAATGTTTCTTGCCACTCTCCGAACTGAGGTCGCAGCATAGAAAAGGGGGCTTGGAGTGAATAACTTCTAACACAGAACGACATCCCAGGACGACGCAACTTTGACAGTATTCATAAAAAAAAAGTTTTACCAAAGTACCGGGTTGAAAACATGGAATATACAGTCGTACAACGATTACTCTCTTTTAAGCGTATGCATTTATGATTCAGCATGTCACTCACGAAATGATCGATAGCTTTTATACTTTTATTACACTACTACCAATTCTTCAGATTTCGGTCGAGATGAAAGACAGGTGCGATGATTTCTCTGAAAATTCCGATCCTATGTTTCACACCATGTTTCCATGTGAAATACTGTAATATTTCAACGAGAAATCGTTATAAATTCTGCAGGTTGTACCGATTAGCGTGTCGCTATCCAAGTGGGCACATGCCAATTGATATATTTTTTATTTGAAGCGTCATATTATAACAAAAGTTTATATTTGTGCTAGAGCTATGGGAGGATAACTGGAGGGCGAAGGACTGGAACACGGTAATCAGTATGCGAGAGAGAACACGGTAATCAGTATGCGAGAGAGAAGCGCCCATCGCATGATTGAGCTTGAAAGATATGGAGGCTGAAAATTATTCGTTTGTCCGATGAATCTCAAATTTTAAATGCCCAAACATTTTTTAATCTGAACAGAATTTGTATTAAATTATCACTTACGATTTCTTAGTTTCAACAAAATAAGATATAAAAAATTGAAAAATAATTCAACCTACTGTTTCCTACAAACTAGAACAGTTTCAACGCAATTGAATAGAAACTTGTTTTAGTACAAATATCCTGAATTGGATGTGACACACCTTCAGAAACTGTACTCGGTAACACAAACTATAATCCAATTTACTCAGTGCCGGTTAATATTTTATACAAAACGAAATTCAGTTCCACTGCAGAGTATCTAGATGAGATGAAACCGTGTTCGTCATTATGAAAAACTAGTTAACACAATAGTCGAAGTTTGACGAATTTATAGCGACCACGCTCTACTTTCAAATATCTCAATACGACATAAAATTTACTCATTTTGTTAGAAATCACACCAATTAAAGAGGCGTTACTTCTTCACTAGTGTACCAAATTTTAGTTCGATTGCTCTAACGGTAACGGAAACTCTGCACACACGTGCGTATTCTAGCACGTGTACACACACACACACACACACACGCTCGCGCGCGCACGCTAATATTTTCCTAAACCATTTTTCTCGACGTTTTGTACTATTTTGAGTATCATGACATGAATATTACGAAATAAAACTTGTTCACCAAAACAGTTACTCTTTGAGGAAGCATAACAGAGAAGTTACACGTAATTCCAAATTGGAACCGCAGCGAATGTGTTCATAATCCGTGAAAATGAGCCAACTGTAAAAGCAGGTGAATAAATATCTGATGTGTATGCAGATTCTATTAGCAACTGTGCTATATATTACAGGTACACTGTAAACCCAAGTGTGGTTCGAAGTGTGCAGTTTCGTATCCTAATCTACTGTGGTCTATAGTGACTTTTTACATATTTACAGTGTAGAATACGAGAGTATACTATTGGATTGACCCGGTAAAGAACAAAGTTTGCATTTCTGCTTTGACACGCTAAAGTTAATGCACGCACCGGCACCTTTATCCCTGATTCTGCAGCCTCCCTCAATGTTGACATTGTTAGTAAAATTTTCGAGAAACACCTACGGATGTCTTTGTATGTAATTCTATTATTACACCGCAGTATTAGAAGTCTTAACAATCGAATCGTGAGGGATATACATTGGCTTGTCATGTAATATTCAGGTGCTGCTGTATGATTATGTTTATAGGAAAGGGCGGCTCGTGGCGCCGCTTTTATAAAAAGCGAAATGGAGTAGGATGAAACGCGTTGCTGTTATTGCACTAATTTATTCAACAGCGCACATTTCTGTGTACTCACATACGTTCATCAAAATATACATCTACTCTACTACTCAGTATTTTTAATATGCAGTAAAGGACTCTGCAAAGCTACAAAGAATTTTAAAACGAAAATACACAGTTGAACCTTGTACATTGCTTCCTCATTTTTTTCACATTATATAAAGCTATCTCTATGAGATAGCATCGTCATCAATTTTGCCTTCCTCAATTGAGAAAGCTTTGTTGGAAAAAAGAAAATATAATGCAGGACCGCTTGAGTTACCACATTCTGCTGGTAATTATATAAACTAAAGTTTCATAAAATTTCAATGATAAAGAAATTTTTAAAATCAAAATATTCTAAAATGTCATTATATAATATATTTTGAAAAAAATTGTAGCCAAAAATGGTTATTTATTGCGTATAGTTAGTGTGACCAATATTATATTGATTGTTCAGGTAATTCTCAAATTTTAGGTATTTCCTTGTGAGAGTTATATGGCAATCTTGATATAAATATTCAATGTTCTATAAAATGTTAACATCTCGATCGGTTTTGATGAAATTTTATACCAAACATCTCTTAACATCTTTTCATATGAGCACAAAGTATTAGATCAATTTCTTGCAAGTTTTAAAAATTAACAACATTGACAAAATTCAAAATTCAAAATCCTACAAAATCCGATCCACTTTACCGATCTTGTCCAAACTCAATATCGAGTACACTGACTGTTACTTTACCTTTATAAAAGAAATTCAGTTAAATCAATCATAGTTTACGAAAATAAAAATGATGACACTTACTTTTTGGAAAATTCAAAATCCCATAAAATCTAAACTTCTCCCCAGAATCGGCTCAAATTCAATATCATCCATCCTTGAACATAACTTCATTTGTAAATAACTATTTAGCCAGATAATTCAAAAACTGCGAGAGCTACAGCGTTCACAAACATTTTTCGAAGAAATCAATGTGCCATTAAATCAGATTCGTTGTATGATTTATTATAAAAATTGAAATAAATTAAAAAATGGTACTTTACTTGTTTGTGAAATTTGAGCGCTGTAGTTCAAGCCGTTTTCGAGTTATAGTCCTTTGAATTTTGCAGTGCTGTTACACTCACATTCACGCGCCCCCGGATATTTTTTTCTAAATGTGTTTTCTGGACGCACATTTTGAACACGTTGTCATACAAAAAGTTTAATAGTAGCTAAACACTATGATCTAAAATTTATTTTAAAGTTCTACATTTGAAAATGCAATTGGAAGTAAGTGATGGAATAAAGAGTTAGCCATTTTTCTCAGAAGTTTCATCCGTTTTCCTTCATAAGTTCCTTGAGAAATTTGATATCATTTTCTCTTTCTTCAACATTCTGTCTTCCCGCCGTCTTCTTTATCAACCTATTACTAAAGTTGTCTGAGTGAAGCTCTTGGATCATGAATTAACCATTTATAAGTCACACGAATTTCCCTCTCCTCAACTCTACTATAAGAAACGCGTTACCTCCACTCTGCTCTTCATAGTCCTCTTCCGGGACGGTTTCGGGCGGCTTTGACCCATAAAGGGTTAATATTTTGTCCGACCCATTCACACAACGTCGTATATCGAGATAATACGTTTAACTGACTATTAAGCTCGTTGATATGGGAATACCAATCCACGTTGGTCCAGTGCTCTTCCTTTGCTGACTTTCGTGAATAAATAAGTTAACACGTTTTTTTTAACTTCTTACTTGAAAAAACTGTAATAAAAATTCTGTGATTTGTAAAAATAAATCTAAAATGGATGATGTCATTTTTTATAGTATTTCAGTCAATTAATTATTTGTCCACTAATTCATTGTTGCGATAGAGTGGTTGTAAGCATCTTCAGTTGAGTATAAAATTTGTCATTAGAAAATGTTACACTATAATGAAGTTAATGCCACGATGTTTTACATTGAAACACTGATATATAGAAACCCATTGTTTCCGATTTATTCATCCATAATTGTTTATCAGGAAAATAGATGTACAGACAATTTCGAACCACTGAAGTTTATCGAAAAACGAATGCTCGTCAGCCTAGTCTAGTCACAGAACATTTTCGATTAAATGATCATCAAATACAAGTTCACAAACGCTTCCACTAGTTAAGAGGTTACATCATACATTTGAAGTTGGCACGTATATACGTTGTTTGTGTAACAAGCATATTCAATTCTATATTAACAGTGTCATGTTAAAAAGTTCTTGTACTTAAATTTTTATTCGCTTGGCTTGGAATACAGATATGCTTTAGAATCCGTTAATTAGCGATAATGGCATTGTTTTTCGAACGATACATGGCACCCATTAGCGCGGCAAAAGAACTTACACTACATGCTGTTCTTTTAATTAATAATGCGTTGTACCTGCGGAGCCCAACGCGCGACACTATGGTACAGTCAACTCCCTTTCTATCATTTCGCTGACCATGGTTTTTGTTGTCCCTTGGTTACAGCTACTGTTCATTTAACTCCCGTATTCTAATATTTATTATTAGCATCTTTCCTATTCACACTTTTACTCGACGTTTGACGATGCACACGTCGTTCTACACTAAAAAAAATGTGAATATTCTTGTGACTTATAAAGGGCTTATCGGGACCTATTAATAATGCGCTCGCCGATTAATTAGTTAGACAAACCAAGTTATTGCCACAACTAAGTGCTCTGTAACAAAACCAAGTACTTAGTAGTCATAACAAAATCCTTTTTCCATCGGGAATTACAAATATTAGAAGGAGAGTAGATACACGACGTATGTTCGTGGTAGATTATTATAAAATCATTGATAAAAAATAAATTTCATTAAAAATAATTTATCTCACGTTAAAATCGCGTTTATTCAATACGATTATATATTAAATAACAATTGTACCATGGGCTGCCACGCACACCTGTTGTCATTTCAAATCTACTTATAATTCTTACAATTCCATATAAGATCGAAATGACAACTAAAAAAGTTAAGAAAGTAAAAAACTCCAAGAAAATATGTTCAAATCAAATATGGAATTATACGAATAATAAGTCGAGTTAAAAAATACAACATGTTTGTGCCAGATTGATATTTAATAAATGATATTTTTTTCAGTGCCAGCAACTTTTCGTATAGCTTTTCTAGGTAGTAAAAATATGTAATTCAATTACCAAAAGCGAATAATCTCACGTTACCACCTCGTTCAATCAATACGATTGTTGTCAACAACTTCGCAACAAGTAATTTCAGGATGTATTTTATCGTTCGTAATTTTCTCGAAAAAATTGTCTTTATTCGCTCGTTTTACCACGTTATTTGTATTACGAAATAATGAAAGTTTGTCATCCGATCAGATTTCGTTTGACGTAACGTCAAGATACTGGGTTGGCTCTATCGATCCATGCACTCGTTACCTCTAATACAGGTGCATACCTATATTCTTACATGCGAACTTGTTACCTCAACCGGTGTACATGTATACATATTGTACAGTACGACACGTACTTTCAATTCCACACCCACCCTACATGACACACATGCATATCCTAGACCATTGCGAATGGTCGGTGCAACGTGCGTTCCGTCTGGTGCAATATACTTCGTCTGCAGCGGATTATATGTTAATGGCCCGTCGGCGGGTTAGGCTAATATTTTGTAGATAAGAAGCGCAATTGCATTCGACTAAATAGCCAACAATCCCCAATAATGCTGCCTCAATAAGAATGAATTCTGTGAAGGACAAATGTCCACTATAAGGCATCAATAATAATGCAATCCATTGACATCTCTTGCCTCGAACTCTGATTCTGATTTAATTATTTTCTTTTAACAATTGTGAAAGAGAACGGAGTACATTACAGCAGAAGCTAATTGGATTAAGGTGTCTTCAAAATTAACGGTTACGCACAGTCCATCAACATTCCGAGGCCACTTTTATATTTAATCAACTTAACATTATATAAGATGGCAATACTGCCATCTTGTATAATGCTGTATGAAGGAGGAAAGATTTATTTTCTTCAACTAATTATCAGACAATTATTAATCTATATTTTTAAACGATCGGAATTCGATACCCTGCCATAAGGCCAGTACTAACGAATAAGTATCGGCCCATTTGTTCATCTTAATCTTGGTCCACTTCTCTAATTATGAACAATCGTTCTTTATAATAATTAATTGGCCGAATATTTGCTCTATTGATATGCCTTGACCGAAAGATGCCTGTCGATTTTTGTCGATGTTGTCTGATCAACCAGGCCAATGATATTGAGCCAATAATTATTCGATCACAGTTCGTGCTTGAGCCACAAAGCCAGCATTGCCCGTAACTAATATTTTGGTAATTGGCTGATTATGAAGTTAACAATTTTACGACCACTCTTACAACGACAGAAGGTTGATACAACACCGAGTTGAATTTATTTGAAAGCATGGTGTACATTCTGTCTATTAAAAGTGTCCATGCCCATCGATACCGTATCAATATTCCATGTGTATGAATAATTTCATAACATTTTGTTGTACATATTGATTCAACTTACCCTGGTCTCCCATCCCTAGGCTTTCGTCTTGTTTATTATATTCAATTGTAATAGATGTCTTGCGAACTGGAAGAAGGATACGTAAGCGTGATATCATAATTTCAGTAGCAGGTTTAAGGAGCCTCGCCTAAGTTCGATCAAGTTAACCAATTCCCTTGGCAATTACACAGGAGACGAGGAAGCATAGTTACGATCAGCGCTCGAGCGTGTAATGGGTCGGGCGTTTAGGGATGTCACCGTAGAACAGCTCGTTAGATAATCGATCGTTCTATGGCTCGCGATCATACCTCTCTATGACGTCACTATTACAAGCTTAGCCTATTCAACGCAATAAGCTTGAACCCTATCATGATTGAAACATACGAGATCTATCGGTGCGAAAGTAGTGAAGAGCGCGCATGCCGTAGTGTCTGAGACGTAGGTGAGAAAGACGTGATTTACCGAGCAAACGCAATACACGCGCACAGTGTCGCAATGCCAGTAAACCGATATGATTATGAAGGGTTAATTAATTTAATCGAAGACGCTAACTAATCGTCATTGATAGTTTTATTAGTCACCTATTCACTTTAATTTGATAAATTATAGAAATCTGGTTTCCGGCGCTGATATAATTGTCTGTTCTTGGTTATAAAATTCTAAATTTTTAGTCAACGAAGCGTAACAAGGATATCTGCGGTAAGAAGCAACCAAACAGATGGTATTACAATAAAATCCTCTTGGAGTCGAAGTACAAATGCTCGACCTTCTCCGACAGGCGTTGTTGATTAATTGGCATTCGGTTTTACTTCGTAATTGAGTAATCAACATTTTAAAGCCATCGAGATTCATTCGCTCATTTAACCTGACGAGCTAAATAAGTGAAGCATTGTTTCTCGCTATGTTTAAGGACGTTTGTGATTGTATTTGGGGAAAATCTATAAAGGCATTCGGATTTTATGGAATTTTGATTTTTTTTTTTATATTACAAATGTCGTTCTAGCTCATGTCAACTTTGATCAGTTAAACAAATTATTTCTACGGCATTAAACTAACATTCAGCAGTATTAGATATGTAATTTGGTAAAAATCGATAAGGCGGTTCAGACTTTACAGCAAATCAAATTTTTCAATTTTTATCAGGTCTTATCGCCGAAAAAATTGACGAATCGATTTAGACTTTCGGATACGTGCGTTCTGGAATATTTACTATCAAATTTGGTGAAAATTGAAAAAGGCGATTGAATTTTACAGAACATTACATTTTTATAGTCACGATTGCCGAGATTTGTAATGATCAAATGCCTGTAACTTGTAAATGTTTTAAGTAATTCATGAAAAATTTGTCACATTAACATTACACAATTTTGGTAATTTTATGAAGATTAGTCGATGATTTTGGTTTTTGCGATGATTCCAATTTTTACTCCCGGTTGCACGAACGGTAAAAAGAAAAGAGTATGCGTTTCACTGGCATAGCACGAATATGATAGATTTTCGTGTCCAATATTCTCTCAATCGACTAGAAATGTCTTAACAGAACTTGGTACACATATTTTGTGCATCGTAATCTTTGCTTTATCCTAGATTGTATATATTAGGTGAGATGTCAAAAAGACAAAAGCGGTTAAAAAAATCTATGAAAAGCACCGTTATAATCGAAATACAACAAGATGTTCGTCACTCCTACTATACACTCGTTTATCTATACCTAACTTCAGAGTGCTCACGATGGAGCAAGATTCAATATTTGTCACATATATTTTATTCGCCAGCTTGTAAATTTTAATAAGTTTGTGTACATCAGGGGTGTTTTCAACAATTAGAAATAAATAAAAACTCAATGAAATTTTCTAATTGCATTTATTGATTAAATTCTAAACACACGAGTGCAAAAATAAAGATAAATTATAAAAAATGATGACGACTTTATTCTTTTCTAATTACCTTTGTTGCTTTAATTTTAAAAGAGTACAAAAACGATTGAGCGATTAAATAAAATAGATTTATTATTTGTTTATATATAATAAATTTAATAAATAAAAAATAAATAAAATTTATTAGTTTAATTTTGAAGAATGTCTACCTGTGCTCCAGCTCGTGTAATTTACCAGCTATTCGCAGCTCACCCTTTCTATATAAAGTGACAATATTAAACCTCATACGAATATTGTGTTACTTTACATGTTTATCTTTCGAGAGCCGTTTTAATTAATTATAAAAAAATGAAACATTTGGAAAATTTATTTCAATTATAATTTATGCTTATTCTCCTTCATTTTTACCACATTTAAAAATTTCCTTCATGAGAAAGAAATTAACGTACTTCCTCATAAAGGTGGCTTTGTAAAATGGGATAAATAATGAGGAAACGATTTGCAAAGTTCTACTTTGCATCCTTGTTTTCTTCTGTTTATCGCTCCTTTCTCAGTGTCCCCAGGCTGAATTCTTTTATTCTCGGATTAATGCTTGAGCCCTTTGCTACTAACTTACTCCCGCAAAACCAGGCACGTGGAACAGGTTACGCCTAAAAAACGATCGAAACATAATACTGTAACCCAGATAAAGTGGAATACACGAGGAACAATCTGGAAAAAAATCAGGGTGTCTAGGCTGGAAATCGAATCCGGGACCTTCCGATGGTCGATCGACAGCTCTCACGAGTGATCTACACGATATAGGCCGCTTATCACACTTTTTCCGAATCGTCCTCATATATTGAATATTGGACTACGTTACAATACATAGATGATTTTTTTTTCCTAGGCGGCTGCTCGTTATTTGGACACTCTTGTTTCGGTGGACATGGTAAGAGATCTACTCCCGATGGGCGTAAGCAAAGTCTCGAGGCTGATCCCGTTAGACAAAAGAATGAAGCTTGGGACTCGGGCAACGACATCACGAAACTTGCTCTGAGCAGTGAAGAAATTCAACAGCTACAGGACTTCGTGGAGTGCAGGAATCGTGCTATCGAATTACCACGGCGCACAAGAGCCCAACCGAACGATATGCCGTTTCTTATTAGGAAGTGGGTATGTCGGAATATATGAGAAAATCTAACAAACTGTTTGCATAGTGCTGAAAGAATCGAAAAATAATGACGCGTTTGTTTTTTACATTTTAGCTCATTTCCTGTCGCCGCCCTTATAATGCCCATTCGGAAATAAATGATAAATAAGAAGATCAAACTACACTTCTCGCTTCCCTCGACCCACTAAGATAATGATAATTAGATGAAAAAAAAATTGATGGAATAAATGCATTGCGATTACTGTCGTATCTGTTCAGTTCTTCCCAATCATCTGCGCTCATATCGATCAAACTATCGCGTGGTGATAACGATATTTCTGCGAAGGAATTTTTTTAAATGTGGCAACGAGGTGTACTCTTAGATTTAAAAAAATGCGTATCTTCGATCTAAATAAAAATTTAATGTTTAAACGAACTTCCGTGAATACAATATTAATCCTCGATCTATAGAAATGAATGTACAGTTAGATCTCTCATAACTAACGAGCTCGAGACAAGCGTCTTCTACTTTATACTTCCCCTCAAACCCCCAGTATCCTATCAGTCGAGCACGACCGGCAAACAGTACTTGGCAGCACCTTCTACGATTATACACTACGAGGTTATACCTAATCGAACAGGTGGTGGATTGTCCGCATGCGCGCGTGTATGGCGGGAGTAGCTGTGAGAGGAAGAATATAATTTTTGAGAGGCCCGTTCCATTATCTAGGAGTAGTCTATAAGTTATTGCAATATAAGTTTATTTTGTTAATAATTTGAAGTAAATAAAATATGTGTAGATGGGGCTGATGGACGACTTGTTAGGACAATGTCCAATAGTATTTAATCTTATAAGTATTTCATTTTAGTAATTATTTAGAAACGAATATCAATTTTACAGACAACAATGACGAAGGTGTAGAGATATGAAAAATCCTTGTTAGGTGTGCACGTTTTAATGAAAGACGATATATACTAAATATTTATCAAGTTTTGATATCTAATTTCAATTTGGATTAACTAAAACCTGAATAAATTTTAGAGTACTTAACCTATTATTTGTTACGTTGCCTAAGTATGAAATGGAAATTTAAAAAAAATCTCTGTTGCATTGTTTATTGAGTTACTATTTTCCCTTAATGGCCTGCATTAGAAAGTGATAAGGGTAATTAATTGTATAATTAACTATAGTAATACTTTATTTATTACTTATGCCGGTTGTCAAATTTTTCTTTTGAACAGACTAAACATTTTCCACAGCGTGGGTAGATACTGGTATATCGTAAAATAAATTTCAATAGTGCGATTTATTGGATAATTTTCAGTCACGATTTTTCGTCGAAATTCCAAACAGGTTTTAAAATGCCACAGGATCATCATAGATACTTTCTCTGATTTCGAATTCACCCATCGAATAAATAATATTCGGCAATGTGGTAGGTGCGTGTGGTCGACTTGCAGCTCAGATCGTCCTACGAGTTAACTGATGTTTCGTGCTGCTATTACTTGGATGGATAATCGCTTCATCGTGCGCTGACTTGTGCATCGCATCATACAGTGGGAAATTATTTTTCTGAAGACTGGTGATTCACTGTACAGTAAGGATGTAAATCGGCTGTGGATGCAATTAGGAAGGAAATGGAATTCGTAAACAGAAGAAGGGCTTCGTATGCTGTAACGGTAATTTTTATCGTTAGCATTAAATTTGTTTTCCCAGGGGAAAATTCAAGTTCGATCACAGGAATAATTAATTTTAGACTTCTAGATAGGTGAGTATAGGGTTTATTAACAAAAACCATTGAAATAAAATATCAGTATTCGGTTTCTTGGCTCCGATAACCATTACATGCATTTAAATTCGGTAATTTCGGCGATTATTTTCACATTATTTTCGTATATTGCGTTTACACAGGTTCTCGGTACACTCACCTCGGTAGTTTGTTATGGTTCTATGCGTTAGTAGTAGGCCACTTAGAACTTGTCACTTAAATTTATTCGCTTAGACTTATCCGAAACTCGCTCGATATAAATCTCCTCGAAGAGATACTGTACTTGTTTAATTTTACTATTCTTCCGCCTCTCCCTGTATCAGTCCTTGACAAATCTTCACGAAATACAATTCTTTTGATGATTTGCCGGTTTAAACTCCCTACCAAAAACAATACAACTACTTGTCTCGATGAAAGATTCTAGTTAAAAGTTCTGATCCCATTACAGCAACACTTTTTATAAGGTACGTCTTTTCGTAATCGAGCCTCGGGCTGAGAGAGACTCCCCCCCCCCCCCCCCGCAGGCTGATTTATAGCCTTCCCCTTGCCTCGTTCCCCTCTACATTATTTTCAATTCCAATTTTTAAATCTAACGCGATTTCTTAATTTTGCGGCTCGCCGTCGCCGCGCTACCCGTCTTCCCCTCGCCACCAAGCGAGGCTAGCTGGTCGCTGACCTGTTGTTTTCGGCAGCGAGGGAATTCCAGAGCTCTGACGTAGCTAGTTTTTCTTACATGTCCGGGTGCGATGGCCTAGTGCCCGCTGTACTCGGTGCTTCCGAACGTAAGTTCGGCTCTTATAATCGTCTGAAGTAATAAAAGAGGCTAGAGAGTGTAACTATGTTACAATGCAGTTTAAACGAGGGCCTTAGATTCTAGTAATGATTCGCAGAAATCTGTATATTCAGTGCTAGAATCGTATACCATTTTACTGCCAGCTTCGATTTCTATCTCTGGCTGTTATTCGCATAGGAAAATGATTCCCATATCGTATAATAAAAATAATGCATCTCATAGTCAATCAGAAGCGTTCCTCTGTAGGCGTGATCTCTATATTGTATACCAAATATAATTCAATGCATATTACAACTAGAAGCATTCTAACATAGACGCGATTCCTATAGTACATTGAAAAAATTATGTATCTCGTATCACAATTGAAAATATTTCTCTATGAGCATTCTCCTTATTGTGGACTTTGGATTTAACACCATGTGTATAGTAAAAATCACACAATACGAAAAGTAATAGAAACAATAATGATTGCTTCTATTAAGACTATCCGGCAGTGTGGAGCCGAACTCGATATAGTTGCAGATGAACTCAATAGAATCCTTTTTCCAGGACCACTTTCGAACTCTACGTATTGTTGAGTTTCTGACAATCGATAATTTAATTTCAGTTTATGCTTTAGCGCAATAGTATGGCAGATATTGACACGAGAAATGACATATTCCACAACGGACCCATCAACTTTATAATACGACCGTAATTAAAGAGTAAATGATGTTTAGGTTTAAGAAAATTCGGAAATATTTCATTCAACAAAATCAAATGCTCGGTGATTAGACAGTCCGGATAATCGCACCAGCCATATTGGTATAATTTTGCGGTCAAAATTAACGTAACTCTTTTTAGAGAGAATATTAATTGCCAATGGTGATTTTCGTGTGGTATTAAATGGCCTATTATCATACTTAAATTTTGAGCTAAGCAGAGCATTTCGGCCACCGATATCGTTTATTTTTTCAATTTGTTATGAGACTGTCGGTACGATTGATACGATCATGGCCGCTGTAATCGAAACTCTGCACCAAAGTGTTGAATTCGGACAGTGAGAACAACTTCGATTTTTAATATAAAATAATGCAGAGCAATCCCGAGACTGTATTGGCATACACCTTCCAGAAAATCGTGCATGACGTCAACAGACAAATTTTCGGTTACGTGTTAATCATGCAATTTGTGCAAAATACAACGTTGTTTTATTCCTGTTGAAGAAACGTTGTCGAGCATCAACCCAGTATCGTAATTACTGTTGTCTCTGAGACAGCAATCAATTTACGTGAACGAGCTATTAATTTGATTTTTTCTCATTAAACAGAATCGAAAAGTATTATTGGAGCTAAAGCTTTCTACGAACCCTAATATCGAATGCATGCTCAGATTATCTCTTAAAATCGCGGCGAGTTTTAAATAAATGCGATTCGCTTAACCGAAACAGGTGATTTCGATACCCTCCGTTTCTAAGAAACTCAACTAAGCTATAAGTTACCTCATCGAAAATGGAGGAGTTTCCGAAAGTCTTTCTATCCAACGTATTAAAAGGAATAAAAAGAAAAATATTATCGAGCTTTGACTGATATGCCGGGGGCAAACATAGAACCGTTACGGCACCGCATTTTGTGATTCCACGGTGACTTCCGAGAGGGTTGTTATTTTCATAGTCATCAAAGTATTATACATACTACCTTGATCAAAATGTTTTGGGACTGGCCACCGTGTGGCGTTGTCAGTCACCCGATTGGAATTTTTTTTGTTGGGATACCGCATCTGTCATTGAAACTTCCCTCCAAATTCAGCGTCATAGCTTGATATTTGTAAAAGTTACGCTGTACCGAGTACATCTGCCTTTATGCGTTTTTCGATTTTTTACAAGTTTGAAAATGGCATCAACTGTGCACCAACGAGCTTGCATTACATTTTGTGTGAAACCGGATTTAACGGTCCGCAGATCTTGGAAATGTTGGAGAAGTGTTCCGGCAACGATGCTTTTTCGAGATCAAACGTTTTTCGGTGGCACGAACGCTTCAGAAGTGGCCGTGAGTCGGTCGAGGATGACGAACGCAGCGGCAGGCCGTCGACGGCGAAAACCGATGAAAACATCGATAAAATCAAAAAAATGTTGGCCGAAAACCGCAAACTGGCCATCAGAGAGCTGACAGAAGACTTGAACGTCGCTTATGGAACCGCTCAAGACATTTTGGTTAGTGATTTGGGCCTCAGACGTCTCGCTGCAAAACTGATTCCGAAAGACCTCAACTTCATGCAAAAAAAGGACTACGTTAAAATCGCGAAAGACATGATTTCCAAGGCCGAATCCGACCCAATACTAATCAAACGAATCATCACTGGAGACGAGACGTGGATTTATGAGTATGACACGTAATCCAGACATCAAGCGAGTGAATGGCGTGCACCGAATGAGCCGAGATCGAAAAAACCACGTCGTTTTCAGTCAAAAAAGAAGACGATGCTCACGGTTGTTATGCATCATGAATTTTTTCCAGAAAAACAGACAGTCAACAAAGAGTATTATTTGGGTGTTATGAGACGTTTGCGTTAAGCAATTCGCCAAAAAAGACCGGATTTGTGGGAAAACAACTCGATTTTGCACCACGATAACGCACAATGCGATCCTCATCCGTGAGTTTTTGACCAAAAACAACATGAAAACTATCCAGCAGCCTTCAAGTTCACCTGATCTGGCTCCCTGAAACTTTTTTCTGTTCAACCGACTTAAAAAATCGCTTTGCGAAACGCGTTACAGCACCCGAGAGGATATCATGAAAAAATCGAAGACGGCTCTGATGGACATACCGAAAATTGAGTGCCAGCGGTGTTTCGAGGATTGGATCAAGCGCTGCCGTAAGTGCGTTGCAGTCGATGGGGAGTACATTGAAGGGAACCATATCAATTTTGAAGAATAAATTTGTATTTTCGATTTTAAGAATAAAGTCCTAAAACTTTTTGATCGAGGTGGTAAATAATGGAAATACGATCTTTTAAGAAAACGTTTTTTTTCTGTTTCCAGTAATCACCTTGAACAATATTTGTGATTATCGCGTCATTGCTGTATTGATTCGCCGGGCTTGCGTTAAGTGCTTCCAATCGAGAAAATACGTCTGCACGTAAGATGTCTACAGCTCTTCCATTGAAAAATAATTATATACCCTCAATGATACTCTAGACTCTGTTTCTTAGTGAGTCTAATATGCTATATAACTTGCCCAATACATTTTTATGCCTGCGCCTGTACCGATATGAAGAATTCTACAGGATTTTTTTTATAGAGTGATTCCGTTAAGGGCGGGGTACGGTCCATTCGGTGAAAAAAAGACACTTTTTCAAACATTTTTTTACAAGATACAGGCAATGTATTTTAAATTAAATGATTACAGTATTGTAGAATAACATTTCAAGAATATTTTCAATAATTTCAAATTTCAGCGGAAAATATTAAAAACTAAGCCGTTGGCAGCAAATCTCTGGAGACGTCTCCAAAAAAAGTCGTTTTGCGGTGACGGTTGTAACTCATCACTCGATCATCGGAAATCAAAAAATCAAATTGATTTTATTAGTTTATGAGTTTCCCCAGGTAACGCTGTCAAGTTTTGTTTTTATTGATTTTTTAATTTTTGGTATCACTGGAAAGTCAAAAATGCGATTTTACGTTTAAAAAATCGGCAAATTTATTATTGTAAAATAAAAAATAACAACAAATTAAAAAAAAAACTCGACAGCGTTACCTCATGAATTATATAGAGACAGAGTATACCAAGTTTGAAAAGGATTGGTGCAAAAGATTTTAAAATACAGCCGTCACCGCTTTGAAAACGTGATGTTTGGGAAAATCGCTTTAAAGTTTCGCAAAGAAGCGGAGCGACTCAGAGCCTCGGATGTATAAAATTCCATATCTCCGTTTGTTTCGCCCCAATTGCTCTAAGAAGTTGATACAACATTCTTGAAATGTTGTGCATTCATAAAATAAAATAATAAAAAAATGTTTCAAGACCATACCCTGCCCTTAATGTATCAATTTGCGAGAAGTTAGTTTCCATGTCATTATCGAAAAGACATAAATCGCTATCTCTGTCGAAACTTTCCAATTCCATAGACACACTCGAACTAAACAAGGGTTCGCTGGCAAACACAGAGAGTTCGATGCGTTTGTTTACTGTGTCACTTGTTACATAAACTCTGATCCTTCGGAGCAGGGTTCAGTTTCAGGTACGTGATCATGTTCTCGCTTCCTACACCTCCAAAATGACCGACACTACAAGCAAAAGAAACAAACATCGTGTATGTTTTTGTTAATCTAAGCACGTTCAATAAAACTGAAACAAAATACACATTGAAAGGTTAAGAGCCAGCCAGTTCACCGATTGAAGTTTTGACGCAGTATTGGAGACCTCGGGATCGTTCTTTATGCCGTACACAGCTTCTTGCACGAACAACCAAATCTGCTACGCTGCGCTTGGATACTTGCAGTCCAGTGCAAAGTATATCTTGAAGACTACGTCGATAGCGTTAAGAGCCGTATCTACACGGTACTGTTGATCGTCGACTATCACGTACTCGTCTTCAGCGTTAGTTAACTTTCCTGCTAGAACTGGAAATGGTTGAAAGGTCTTGTTCATTTCGTGAGCCTCCTCTCGTTTCCTGTCCACCATCAATTGCAGATTGCTGACGTTCTGTGAAGAAAAATGTTTATATGAGAAAATGTGAATATGAGCGTCGTTTAGGAAAGTAAACGTTTTAGATACGAAATAAATAAATAAATAAATAAAAATAAAAAATGAGAAAGATAGTCGGACTGAAGGGATTAGATAAAAGAAAGGAAATGGGTAACAGATGTTAATCATTGAATAGTATAATCGTATAAATTATTCGAATACATACCGGTACGAGTAAAAAGAACGCATCCTGGACTTCCACCGTTGTTACTCTACGTTTTTTTTATCGGGCGCTTCTTCGATGATTGAGTATTACTTGTTTCGACAAGATTTTACGCGGTATAAGGTGTCTGCATCAATGTCGTCGGTAGATGAAGCACAGAGGCATCTTAACGTTTTGAAAATCGTAAAACTGTTATTTTCTATCTATTAATCTCACACAAATTAATCAATCTTACCTGATGGGAGAGTGCCAAGCTCGTGCATTTGCCCTTGTTTTCAAGCAGAAGAGGGTTTTCTTGTTCCCTGCAGCAACGCAAGTAGTTTATTTTTTAGACTTTCACATTTCGCGAAAAGACAGAGTTCCTTACCCGGGTGCAATTTTGCGAAGTCTTTTTCAAGCTAAGAATAAAATAAATATATATTGAAAATATAAAAATCGACCTACAATTAAATATTATGTTCTCTATTATGAACTAATAATTAGGGAATTATCAACGTACATTCATTCGGATCCCGCAGGCATTTAAGTCGATTCAAATAATCTTGTACGGTGATCCGACTGTTCACCAGAAGATTTCTTCGAACAGCGAATGTATCTTCCCAGCCACGGACTACGTTATTCCACGGGCTAATTAAATCCTTCAGCCACTCCAAAGTTTCTTCTTCAGTCTCTGAAAATCGACAATTGACAGCTGTTCTTGTACACATCCATATACGAAAAGAATGCCATCGTCGCAACGTTTTCCTCAAGGACATGATTTTTGTCTATGAGCAACACCGAACTCTGTTCAGCACTTGGGTGTTTTTGAATTCCTGATGGACAAAATTCACTTTTGATGTTGACGACGTGCCTTCACCACGGATGTTAATTTCGAATAAGCTCAGATCAGAAAATTTTCGTCCCTTATTGTTAAACAAAAAATTCTGCAAAAATAGTTCTCAAGGTGTTAGCTTTTAAGATCAATACCGGCATCGGTCTTAAAAAAAAACGCAGAAAATTTCATATGACTGCAATACTTTTTCAATCGTCGCTAACTATTGTGATTGTTATAATAAAAAATATTAAAAAACAAATACCGTGATTTATATACCTGTGTCCCGTCTTCTGTCGACTTCTCACACTAGTCGTTTAAAATCATACTATTCACTCGTTGAGCCGAGTTCATAAAGTCATGACTATATATATCTTTGCCGTTTTCAAATTCACAGGGTTCGACTCCTGAATCTATTGCAAAGAAGCGTGTAAAAACTGATGCAATATATTGATAGATAAAGAAAATACGTGCGGTAACAAAAAAATTATAACATTTCACGTATGTTGCAAAAAGTTTTAAAGAAAATATAAACATTTTTTTGAAACAATCAGAATGATTTTTATTTATTTATTAATTCATTCATTTTTTAAATCTATATGAATTTTATGAAAAATTTGTTATACTTTTGACTTTCCTTTCTTTTTAAAAATTAAAATTATAAAAAAAATGGAGGAAAATTTTGAGACAAGTTCTACATTTCCGACAAAAAGTTTCCGGGTGATGAACGAAGTGATTGAACGGGTGATTGAACGATTTAAAAAAAAAACAACAACAAATTGATTTGAAATTAACAAATAATAATTTTTCATTATTTTTTTATCAATTTTCTTTATTTGTAATTTTTAAAAATCATTATTATACAAAATTAATATTTTCGATATTAAGCACGATAGATTTTTTCAGATTTTTGCCGTATCAAGAAATACCGAAATTTTCATCGAATTAATCCTTTAGTTGGGAACATACGTGCAATTCATAAAGCATTCATACAATTATGTGTAATGCAGCGTTCGGTTACAAAAATTGTAAACAATGGCATTTAGAGACAATGAACGTTTCGAACAAAAGCAAATTGACGCCACATCCGCCTATTTGTCAAGTGGTTTGATTTTTTTTCATTCACTACATTTTAACCCTTCCTAAGAACGCCTTTTTCTGAAAATGTACAGCTATCTCTCTCGCGTCTAGACGTGTTTTACATAACTTTCAGAGGATGCTAAACACGCACGGCGGTCGCACGAGTGCGAGAGAGATAACGCTATATAGAGATCGTGAAAGAGTAAGGAGAGGGGGTGATTGGCCTTCTCTTAAGAAGCGATATACTTTGAAGGAATCAATCATTGCATGAAATTACACTATCATAACGGTAGAAAGAAAATTCTCGACAAATAACATACAGTGCTTGTGTTTACTTTGATGGTGAATTCGATATATACTTCAATAATCTTGTATTGAAATATCGCACAACAATAAAAAAAATTTACTTAAGGTGTTCAAACCACCATTAACAAACTGTGACCTTGCGAGAATATTAAAATCTTATATGCTATTTTCCTGAAACAGCGTCCAAGAAACCCCAACGAGGACTTAATAAAATTCAAAAATGGATGGAAAAATGAAGAATTAAAGCCAGCGACTCAAAATCCGTCCACATCACGTTCGCACTAAGAAAAGGAAATTGTCCCAGCATTCAACTCAAAAACAAAACCCTTCCAGTCGTAAACGAAGTCAAATACCTCGGTATTCACCTCGACAGAAGGCTTACCTGGGCCAAACACATAAAAACTAAACGGAAGGAGCTGGACCTAAAGCTGAAAAAAATGTACTGGCTCATTAGGCGAAACTCCCATCTATCACTACACAACAAAATGACCGTCTACAAGACCATTCTAAAACCAATTCGGACATACGGGATACAACTCCAGCAGCTCAAACCTCGAAGTAATTCAGAGATTCCAGTTAAAAACGCTAAGATTGATAGTGAATGCGCCTTGGTATGTCAAGAACACATCACTACATAAGGATCTCAAAATCAACACCGTCCATGAGGAAATAAAAAAGTGGAGTAAAAACTACCAGGATCGACTCGAAAATCACACGAACCAGCTAGCCGCAAGAATAGTGGAAGACAACTCCGAAAGTACGAGACTCCGGCGATTCAAACCGGGACATCTACACCAAAGATTCGACTAATAACAAAAAAAAAAAATAATAAAAACCCAAAATCCCCATATAATGCAACCACCAACCAGGGGAGAATCGATGGATCTCTACCTGTCTCCCTTTCGACTGGAATTACTCAAAACTATTTATTGTTATTGATAATGACAGATTATAATTGAATATTAAAAATAAAAAATATATATATATATACTATGTATGTTATTTTGGTACTTACTTATATTCGGTTGCGAACCGTGAAAATCCATACAGAAATGTAGAATCGTCGACACTTTTTCACTGTTTTCTGTCAAGACGCTATCGAGCGATTGAGCGACTCACCTTGCACATTTCAACAGGATTTGCGTTTTCGTTTTCGTAGGCTACATGGAGACAAGTGCCATAACTGTAGCAGTGCCCGCTGTTCGACAGTTCGGCTAGTCGTCGATACTAGAGCGTTGAAGAAAAATTACTATACTACATAAATCTTCAGTGTATCCAAGTAGCAATCGGATGGACCGCTATGCTACGTCGCAAAGTTTACTATTCCATATATTCGATTAACTCATTGTGTATGTTAGTATTCACGTCAAATACCATAAAATTTATGACAAATTTCCATACTTTGTAAGGATCCGCACACAGCAATCGCTCTGAATGTTGTAAAAAATGTTAAAACGTTACTATACACTAAACTCGATTCCGTATCAAAGGGCTCAGGTAGAAAACACCAATTGAATTCGAATATTTACTATACTACGTAGCACTAGATTTGATATTCCGAAACAATTACTATACCATATAGGGTAACGCACGATCTATGTAGTGATAGGCATTATTGCAAAGCTGATATATATTGTACTTAATATATATTTGCTTGCGTGTAACAAAATCAATTATGAAGTTATTGGCAATACGCAATTCATCGCATTGCATTAAACGTAGATCCCGCAAGCTATTAGGTGCGCAACTAAGTTCTCGCTGTTTTTCAAGAGATGGCTCCAGTAGTAAGTACTGGTCGATTCGGACATAACCAAAACGTCATGAACCAAGCTTAGACATATGGTAAACAAACCGCTTTGACACATTAGTGATTTTGTTTTTGCGTCATATACTTTTGTTTGTGTGAAAATGTCTTATTTTGTGCCAAATAATCGTCATTTGCGGGAAGTGTTGCTTTTCTTCTTTCATTCGAAGAAAACGGCGGCTGAAGCGCATCGAGAACCCCAAAAAGTTTACGAAGATGCTGCTCTAAGTGAAACAACATGCCGTGATTGGTTCCGTCGCTTCAAAGACGGTGATTTTGATGTTGACGACCGTTCGCGCGAAGGAAGGCCAAAAACCTTCGAAGACGCTGAATTGGAGGCATTGCTCGATGAGGATCCGTGCTAAATGCAAAAAGAGCTTGCTTCAGCATAAGGAGTTACCCGCCAAGCCATTTCCAAGCGATTGCATGCGTTGGGAATGATTAAAAAACAAGGAACTTGGGTTCCTTTTGATTTGAAGCCAAAAGACGTTGAGCGTCGTTTTTTCGCCTGTAAACAAGTGCTCCAGCGGCAAAAACGAAGGGTTTTCTTCATCGCATCGTTACGGGTGATGAAAAATGGATTCATTACAGCAATCCAAAGAGAACAAAATCATGGGGACTGCCCGGTCATGGTTCTATGTCGTCGGCTCGGCCGAATATTCACGCTGCGAAGATTTTGCTGTGTATTCGGTGGGACCAGAGCGATGTTATTTATTATGAGCTGTTGAAACCGAACGAAACCATCACTGGGGAACGGTATCGAACTCAATTGATGCGATTGATCCGAGCACTGCGCGAAAAGCGGCCACAATACGAGCAGAGGCACGAAAAAGTGATTCTACAGCATGACAACGCTAGGCCTCACGTTGCCAAACCCGTTAAAACCTACTCAGAAACGCCCAAATGGGATGTCCTACCCCACCCGCCATATTCCCCAAATATTGCGCCGTCCGTTTATTACTTGTTCCGTTCGATGGCACATGGTCTGGCTAATCAGCAGTTCAGCTCATATGAAGACATCTCAAAATGGCTTGATTCGTGGATAGCCTCAAAAGACGAATACTTCTACCGTGACGGTATTTGAGCTCTGCCAGAAAGATGGGAAAAAGTTGTCGCTAGCGATGGGCAATATTTTGAATGATTCATTTGTAAACATTTTTACAAATGAATCATTATTAAAGTTGCATTTTCATAAAAAAAAAAACAGCGGGAACTTAGTTGCGCACCTAATACATTTTTCAACTTCGTGAATAAAACATCGTTTCAATACTAATGAAAGTCATGATGTGCAAAGTAAAAATTACTATTTTTTTAAGCTCACGAGACATATCGTAGGTTAAAGTTTAATTTTCATCATTATTACAATACCATATTACAATCACTATCTTCCATTCAATACTTATCCATATACGAACAGTATATTTGATATATTTCGTTTCCTCCGTATACCGTGAAACAAATATAATGTCTAAGATCAAAGACCATTAGAGTTACCCTGGAATCTTTCGAAATTTGATATTGAATTACTTGATAAAGCTTAGAGCCCGAACACGAAAAGTTCCAGCCTGGGACTATCCGCCCCGTTCTCGAAGTTCGATAAATGTCTCGCGATGAGGATTTTCGAATTAATATAATATCTAATTCGAAGTATAATCATATTATTAAAACGAAAGATTTCAGAGATTTGTGCAACAGTTGATGAGTCGCTGGAAGATTTTGACGTGACGTCCATTCTAAATGATTGTCTGGAATTTCTCATCTGGCATCTTTCTCAACGAGTATTCAGCCCATCGAACTAATTATTGTACGTCAAATAAAAAATAACATTAAGAAGAAAAATGGAATTTGCTAGTTTCCAATTCGTCGTAAGAGGACTGTCCATTATTTTAGCTTGTCGTCAGATGAGTCGGTCTGAAACAACAAAAATCATTCAAGAACTATAAATCATGTCTGCTCTTTATTAATTATCTGCTATTAATGAAAAATACATATACGTCATTAACCGAATTTAAAAAAAATTATAGCAAACAACTTGCAAATTGAAAACATTTTTCCTAGTTTCTATCAATTTTATAGTTTTCAACTTATTTAAAAAATAACGCGAAAATCAATGAGACATAAACTTTTCACATTAGCTTTAAATCATTGAGTTATTGAATTACCAATATTTTTAATAGTTTGAGCTTGCGTATGCGACTAGGACGATTGTCATACTCGTGTCGCATTGGTATGAATAATAGATTAGTTGTTTCCGTAAGAGGTTCTGCAATATTCCGTGTCAGATCAGAGGTATCATCGAATTCCTTGCTGTCTTCATTGCTCTCCACATTCGTATCATCCACTTTTTGATCTCTGTTATTATAGAAAAAAAAGAAAGGAGTTTTAAAGGTTGTTCTGAGAACAAAGGGCCTTCATTAAAAAAAATTAATAAAAACAAATAGTTATGAAGATGGAATTTATAAAAATGTAGATTTATATTTGACGGTAAAGTGCACCGGAAAATCTCGGTCCTGGTAGAATCATAGTCGGTGGCCCAGTTTTCAGGTCGAGCGAGAAGTTTTTGCCTCCCGTACCACCTGTTGCTGGTTCGTTGTTCGCTAGTGGTTAAAGCAGATGCAGGTACCGTCAGTCGTCCTGTTATCAGACGAGAGAGAGTCCAACGATCCCGACTGCTCGGCGCCAGTAAATTCCCATTAGTTTCCACTTCCGCGATCTGATTACTGTCGCGATGATTATTAATGGGTTGCTCCTGTTGAGCGTTTCGACTATTGTAATTCCGTTTTCCATGTGCTGTAACGAAATGTATAAAATTGTAGAGAAACAGAAACGTTTTAATGATCCTATCGCTGAAGGCATGATGCACTATTTGAAAGCAAGATCACTATTTGAAAGCACGAAAAAAGTTATTTAGAGTAAATGTGCGACTGCGCTCGTGAGCGCCCGGGTCGGCGGGGTTGGGGGGCTACAATTCAATCGTCTATAACTGAAATTTGAGCTCAAATTTGATATAGAAGTGAAGTAGTAACTACTCTTTAATTGTTGTGATCTTCAACGAAATATATGTAAAGATTCAGAATTTATGACGTTTTGGATTCATTGAAGAAAAAAGAGGAATGACCAATCTAACTTCCATAAAAAGTCGAATATTGAACTGTTCTTCATAACTGCAGATACGGTATTGGTTTTGTTTGGTATTAAATTTAGGTGAAATCGGAAAAGACGTTATTGCACCAACTATCACAAAATTCTTTTTTACTCGTTTTGCATCGAGTTTGGTAGAAATCTGTAAAGTGGTTCACATTTTAGCAGATTCCGAATTTTTCAATTATTCACCGTTTCATTTTCCGAAAATGTTGAGACAACGAACGAAAACTTCTTGCACGCATCCAATAGCGTTCTACAATTTTGGCTAAATTTATTACCAAAAATCGATTTATACACCAGATTAAATTTGTCATTTCAATGTTGCTTTTGTTTGCTAAAATGAAAAATCTGTACATTCTGAATCACACGAACAATCGAACTTAAGTTTAAACTGAAGAGATTCAAACCGTGGCATCACGATTTGGATTTAGCACATACATATAGCAGCGCAAACTTTTTATCTGTTGGAAATTTCGTTAAAATATATTGGAATGAACCGATTTTGTAGAACTTTGATATTACGGGATTTCATATTCTCCATTTTTTTAACTGTAGACCGAAGGTTGTTGAAAACAGGACTGCTCCTCCAAAAGTAATAGAAAACTTAGTAAAGTAGAACCTTGCACGCTACTTGCTCATGCTTTTAGTTCGTCATTTACAAAGCTTCCTCTGTGAGGAAGACGAAATTGAGAAGATGGAATGAGGAATCAACATGGAGGACAACTTTTTACTTCTACTTTGCAACTTTTTTTTCTACACCACAGCGATTGGAAGTCTACGCGTGAATCGTATTTGTTCGGAAGGATCAATGATATTGACATATCTCACAAAGCTTTGATTTTCGTTTAACACAAATACAGAATGAGATAGTAAACTTTAGGCATTGATTTATGTAAGCAGTTGACTAGTTCTGAGTTACATGAGTTACGTGAATGTAGACCACTGTCATTAGGTTTCCATGTTGCACAATGTCGGTGAGAGAGTACAAGCTAATTAGGTATGGTACAATCACCTGGATGCATAAGACGATAAACCGATAATGGATTAAACGCGTTGAATTTTACATTAGAGACTCGATTAATTGTCTTGAAATGTACTGAACAACGCATGCTAAATTGACGCGTGAAGAATAATTGTAAGAAAAGTTTCTTTGATACCTCGCTAAACTGGCAAAGTACGATGTTGAATCATCATACTTTACCAGTAAGCCCAAACATATGACAGATGTCACGAATAATGCTGGGAAAAAGGTGCACGATCGTCCAACCAAAAACTTTTTTTTTTTGTCAAAACATATAAAATTATCAGATTCAAAGATGTCAGATTCATCAATTCGTAAAATAAATTCGAAATTTCAGTTGATCTCCCGTGCCCATATCCTATCATCATGCCGAATAAAATTAATTGAATGAGTGCTAGAAAATTTTTGTCTTTTCTTTAGACTAAATGTTAAGAACGAAGGTTAAGAAACATGAACTCAGCAGAGTACAATAGAGAGCTTGGAAAGAAAAAGAGAGCGACGAGAATAAAAATAAGTGGAGAATATCGGAAATGGAAAGTGAAGAATGCTAAAGAGTTGCAGCATATCACGCTAAAAAAATACGTTCTCGGCGAATAATAAAAGTTGTACATGAACAAATACTGTTTTCTGAAAGTATTGGAATATGAAAAAATAATTGACGAACCAGCAGATTCGTTAAATTGCTCCTCAATTTAGATTTTTATTGTTTTTAACTGTGAAAAACAAAGTTTCGTGAGATATGCCCATATGTGTGAAGCATTAGGTAAAGTTACCTGCAACTGTATTGTGTCAAGCATTGTTGGAAGTGACCTACAATTGTATCGTTTACACGTTAACTGAAATATTTCCAAGTGTAGAGGGCTCAGATGCTTATTGCAATTAAATTAGTCATTTCAATTCTTGAATTCTTGAAATTATTTAATCCAAGACATCTGAGAGTGCTTTTTTTATTTTACAATTTTAATGGTTTCATAGAAGAAGAGCCGGGGAAAAAGTTCTTACGATGCTGGTACTTTATTGTCAGATATTTAAACAACTTTGTTCTCGAATATATAACGTACACTCATTTTGTGTTGGGAAAATAAATAAAAATAAATAAAAATACATTAATCGAAGGGTGGAGGAGCATTGAAATATAACTACGTGCCTCGTTTTTTGGAGTGCGCGTATACACTGTGTCAGGTATTTTTTATAAGCAGGGTATGCAATTGCTTTGCATCGAATGCGAATTACTGTTCAATGTGGTCATTGATCACACCGTTTCCTCGGTTATTAAAACATCTCGGAACTTAAAAGACTTTAGAATAATTTTAATAACGTGTTAGGTTCTGGTTCACTTCCTTTGTATTAATATCGTCTTAAAAGAAGATAACGGTTTCCGGGTCACCGTATTTTCACCGTGAATTTGACTATTTTGTGAAATAAAAATGATGAGCCAACGTGCGAAGAGTCAATATCAGAGATTACTTAATAAATAATAATTCCTTAAAGGTATTTATCGTTTTAGATTTTTTAATCCGAATATTAATAATACAGTGAGATGGTTTAATTTGGATCGGAAGTAATCTGGTATCATTTCTTTAAACATCAATGAATTAATTACGGTTACAGTGCGGTTACATTACGGTTACACCGTATTTGGACCATGAATTCCGTATGTTTGTTTAAATGTTTGCATGTTTGAATAAGAAATGGCAATTCAACGTGTAGAGATCCGATATGAGTGATTACTTAATGGTATTTTATCGTTTCAGATTATTTTATCCGGATATCAATATTACAGTGAAGTGGTTGATATTGGATCGCATGTAATTTGATGGTAAGCATCAATGAATTGACCATTTTTGGGGATACTATGACATCCGTGATATCACGGTTTGAATTTCGCATCCCTGGATTGTGAGATGTGCAGAAATCCACGATTGGTAAAATTGAATATCGACATTATTTTTTGAAAAACCTACTTTATACAAAATAAAAGCTGAGATGTCTTGCCCAAAGACTGACTTTATACACCCTAATATCGAACAAAGCACGATATTTGTACACACATTGCATAAAAAGTCATAATGCACGTTTAAACTATTAAAATACCATAAAATCATCACTGATATCAACTCTACGGACATAAGATCACTATTTTGATACCACAGCCACGCAAAATTCGCGGTCATAATACGTGTCGCCGGAAACCGTAATCGTGCCGGCCTGAGAGTTACTGAATTCTTGTAATCGTTTCAGAGGAATTATTTATGAGTCGGACTTGATAACAGTTCACTCAGCGAGAATAGTTTTGTCTGATTATCTCAGTGTTAGTAAAGGTACTTTGAAAAACCGCATGAAACTGTACAAAATATACCGCGTTTCCTTATTTTTAAACTGTGAAAACAGAATCCACAAAATTCCGAAACTAGAAAAACTTCAACGTTTCATATTTCGTTAGTATTCACTTTATAGTCCTGGTTTATTTGTTAACATTTGCAATCTTGCAGTAAAGCGTCGTAGGACACGCAATTGTATAAGATTTTTGCTTCTTCATAGAGGACACTTTGTTTTCGTGAAATTTTTTTTTTATATTCAAAGCGTCGAGAAAAGTGATGTAGAAAAAAATGTTGTGTGCGTACGCATGTGCAATAATAATTCTAAATTTCAATAGCCTACAGCTTTTACTATTCGTTTGAGCAATCGGTATTGAATTTAATCATTCTAGAGTCTATAAAATGTTTATTACTCACCTCCCCAACACGAATGTCCATAACTTAGGCAAGAACCTGAAAGCATATGATAATTGCAGTCTCAACAATCGAAAATATGATGAATGATGTATGTGTGTAAAATAATTAATACTAGACAACGCATACGTTTTCGTTAACGTACACTCGAGTATGCTCCAAAGATTTCTTGAAAAGGTCAACTACTGTTATGAGGTTATTTTTTCATCAATGAAGCTTGTTCGTTACACGAACCCTAATTTCACGGTACTTTTGTAAAAGACTCCGGACACTGGCCTTTAACAAAATGATACCGTGAAAAAAGGTACCGTGAATTCAACTCCATTCATACGGCTCGAGTGCTCTCAATCTCCTTAACACTACCTCTCTTCGTCTTTGTGCAATTTTGAGTGTAAGAATCCCTTTTATTCGTACACGTACATCAAAATTTAGAATCCTAGGAATTTTCATAGAAACTAATTAAACAAAAGTAGTATTAAACAATAGACTTTGTATGAGGCCATCAAAATTTTGTTATATCTACGTAGTTCAGAATTAGAATGGTGAACATGGCATTAAAAGAAGTAGGTAGAGTCTGTTTTCAAGTTTGGGTATTCTGTACACCTTGACGTTGAAACTCCTCAGTCCCGTATCATGTTAACGCAATTTAATCCAAACTCTTTTTGTTTTTTACAGTTCGACCTATGGCTGCTTCAGCGATGTGTACGCATGAATCTATTTTTAACGAATCGGTACTTCGTTCCGCGTGGGCGTCATTGCATCGTAGATAACATTTTTCAAATATTAGCTCCCTCTAGGTACAGAGAATGGCGAATATGGTCGTTTTCCATTTATTTTTTTAATCTCGACGAGTGGTTAATCTGTGTTTTTTCAATAGTTTGGAATTTTCTCAATAGAGATAAACAATCCGCTTTCGGTACGCTTGGTTTGTTTACGCTTACGGAATGTAGTAGTCGCCATAGAGTCACGTAGTTGGTGCGCGGTTAGTAAATGTACTCGCAACGGAGATACTATTGACGATATCGTGCGATACCCTCAGATCTTGAAATATGAAGGCTCTATGAAAGTACATAAATTCTCGTTGCTCTCCCTTCTTTACGAAGCTGAGAATGAGACACGCGGGAATATTTTTTATAGATGGGCTTGATAGTTGAATATTATCCTCGGATTTTTCCATTGTGGTACTATCGCGATTCGCTCATTTTTTTACATTATCCGCGGTCACGGCATATATTCATTACAGGTATTCATGCACCTACAGATGCAGCAAATAGCTACTGCGATTTATAATGATAATACTAAGCAGATAATTATTCGTAGGGAATTATTTAAAATATTCTACCGGAGGACTGGTGATATCTTATATATTTTTTATATTTAATGCGTTATACTCTGTACCGATACCGTTTATCGACCGAGCATGGGTCAGCATGGGTGATAAATTTCCAACTCTTTATTTAACTATTATTTTAATCAGTTTAGCAATTTTTATAGTCAATAATCAGGATTACACATGAAAAAATGTTTAATATTATAGAATGGCGTTAAGAATAGTACATTACGCAACTCTTTCAGAATGTTGGTCATTCCGGTCGAATGCAAAATTTGGCCCTCGCCTTCGGCTCAGGCCAAATTTGCACGAGACTGAATGACCAACATTTTGAAAGAGTTGCGTACAGTGCTTTTTGACACGAGTGCGAGAAATAGCTCAATTTTCGACAATTAATCAACGTTTTCCCACGTCACATCATTACACCATCGCGTCTGCTAGGTTAGCAGTTGACGTAAACAAAACAGTTGTGTTCATTCCTGTCTTTGTTGGGTCAACTGATTTGACAATTCTCGATTTGACAGAAAAACAGAAAAATAACAGTGAAGGAATGAAATAATCATAATATTAAAATGAAGGAATATAAAAACAGGAGAGGAATGTAAACAGCTGATTGCAAAACAAAAATGACTCGTTTTCTACCATGGAAACGGGTCAAAATTGAGCTATTTTCAAAGCACGTGTGTTAAAAACATATTTTTTTCACAATAGCTAATAAACATTTCGTTTATCTAGCTACAGTTATATTGAATTGGCAAAACATTAATTGGTTGAATTGAACTTTAATGGAATTGAACCTTGCTCTTCTTCATTCCCCTTAATGGTCTTAAAAAAAATCTATTATCCACATTGGTATCTTTGCCTAAAACAAATGATACAGGATGAGAATAATCTTCCGTACGCGTGGAAGATAAAATATTTGCGGTTTCGTTGGACTCTCGAGATTAAAACGTGTGAACTTTAAAAACTCAAAGAATACCTACAATGAGAATTCGATATGTTTTTCTCACTTTTCTCTGCTTGTCGTCCGATGGGGGAAAAATCTTTTATACGACTCTTTTCCGACTGTCGTGCGTTATTCTCGCGTCAATATTTCACAGTATCAAGAAGTTGGTATGTCAAAGGATGGTTTCCACCATATTTCAACGAACTAAAGGCAATGCACGTGCAGAAGATTTGCTGAGCCATTGTAATAATGGCTTGACTTCAAAAGTTTCTATCTCCCATGATGATAAAGGCATCAGATGCAAGAAGAAAGACATAGAAAGCATGCAATAAACTCGATAGTGGTAATCGAACATCCGAATAGTTTATGTGAGCCAAAGATTGCCTATCGACAGATCGGATTCTCTTTTATTATTTCTCAAAACTCAAATTCAATTCCGATATTGAAAATAATGTCCAGTATCAGTCATCACTGAGCTAGTAATATCACCTGAAAATGATGTGTGTTCGATTAAAATGATACGGTGCAGAGCCGGTAAAAATCATGTTAAAAACAAATTATTCGAATAAATGGGAACTCTTCGAATTAAAAAAAAAAACTTAACATGTTTGACGTATCGTTTCTATTCCTAAATATTACAAATAGGCGTTTTTACTTTTCTAGTAAAAACTGAACCGTAAATATATAACAGGGAGTGGTTTTACATGTTCACTCTTTTGTTCTGAAAAAAATTAATAAATAAAAATGTCATTTTCACATTAATATGTCGATAGGTACACATTGAAAGCTATATATTTTTGAATGTGTTATTATTAATATGCTCGATTCAATCTTTGCAAGTTAGATCATCGACGCGGAAGATCACGTTATGATGCGTTCCAGTGACTCTAATTAAATCATATGATGAACGGAATTGTGATTGCCTTTAGTTATATCACGAATATGTTGCTCTATTCAACATCACCCAGTTTCATCGGACGAAACTGAAAATTGAATCTCGTACCACGCTATGTCGACTAATAGACTTGAATAGTTTTATTTATTTCTCTTGCTGCATTGCAAAGACAGCAAAATTTTGCACTGAATGCACAAAGCGTATAGGTTTCGTATAATTCTTACAAATACTTAGTAACGTATTTTATACTAAAAATGACTTAAAAATTGGGAAAGTTGAACTTGTGATAAATTTGAAATGAAAAAAAAGTTCAATCCTAATATTTCCAAAATCATTAGAGCTAAAGTTTAACGTGCTTTTATGAAGGAATTTGTTAGATAAACATTTTTATTTTTAGACAAAATATGCTATTGCTCTTACTCCCGTAAATGCTAAGTTACTGCGGTAAAAGTATTATTCGCAGTCATTTTTTTACTATAATTTGTAATCGTAAATCCGCTGTTACTGGCGTATTTAAATTGTATTTAACTCACTGAACAAGTTTATATATAACTTTTCACTATGAAAATACTTGCTTTGCAATAATGCTTTTGTATTGGTTTTTCTTGCAAACTTTATATGCGGTAAAATGGCTATTATTCGTGCTAAAACCATTAACAGAGAATACTTTTTATTGAATTCTTGATTTATGTCGAGCAAGAGAGCAGGGTAGAATGTCAGGCAATAGTAGAAACGATTGCTAATAGTTTCCGTGGAGGACTCGGGGTACAAACTCGTTTCCGCAAAGTCCCTGTGGATAGCCGATTGGAATGGCATATGTGTGGTTGTAACGAGCAAACTTCGAAATGAGACCACTATGATTATCGACAAGAGAATTGGTTACCTCTCTACGATTCTATTGTCGTTCTCGGATCATTAAAGTGCTGACATCCCCCACCCCCCTCTTACTCTGTTAAGTATCGCTTAACATTACGTTCCTCAACGTTACAATAAATCACGTTATTTTTGTTATCAATAAACATTAATAAAATTTTATTCATTTTTCAACATGGCATTCAATATCATTAATTATTACTTCTTTTGTTAAAGACATTTGGTAATTGGTGACATACCTGTAGCGCACCCAACGAAGTAAAAAATAAAAAAAAGTACTAGCAGTCGGGCGACGATTGTGAAGCTGAATGGGTGCCCCGCACTGATTGACCAGTGATCTTTCCTCATGTTTCCAACGGCGCAACTTCCAGACACGTTTAGCTGGCGGGAATAAAGGAATTGTATTAGTGACGTTACAGCGTTTCCTAACGGCTCTACACTTCTACGTCTCCTCGCATCTACGATGCAATCGAATCTTTGACTACGTGAGAATAATTATTTAGCGGTTGAGTTTATCGATTTTTCTTCTCGAAATGTGCAGTTTTCAAATGTCACATTGCTTATAAATTCTCGTTATAGCTACAGCATCACAGTCTTTTTGCTTAAGTAATACCATTAATGTCACCATCGTTCTCGTGCGGAAATGAATTACGATGTTGATAGAAAGAGAGGTGTGTTTGGGCGTATTCAAAGTACAGACACGGTGGATGCTAATTATTTTTCAACTGTGTGAGTTTGAATGTGTCACCTGCTGACAGTAATTGAATAATTACAGTGCAATATCCACAGGTGAATGAATGAAATAAATTCATTTAACAGAGTGAAGTTTTAGTAAAATTACAATAACAAAAATGCGCAAACATAAACAACAAGTGTTCGGATTTGATAAAGAATTTTAGTAAACGTAAATAAAATTACTAAAATCAATGACATTGACAATTAATTCGGTGAAATGGAATTATGTTGCTAACGCATTTGACAATGATTCACTTTTTTTTTCATACTTCTAAGAAATATGGCATCGATAAAAAATGATGGAGATAAGATTGTACTGTAGAAAATTGTGTAATTGAAATAAAAAATTGTATAATATTAATTTACACTTCTAAAATGCTACACCCGATTAATAACTTAATGTCAAAATCTTCATCGCTCACACTTTTAACTTTATGCACACATATTCGTACCGAAAAAAAATGTTGGATTCGCACTTCTTGAGATTGTTAGTATTATTTCGAAGTTGTCACTTCTTAAAATCACTTTTCTATAATATCACTTTTCAAAGTGGTGTTATAGAGCTACAGAAATACCCTGAGGTGAGGAGGTGAAGAAAGAACAGATATTTGCAAATGCGGGTACCGGGGCTTAGGCGAGCAACAATATTCACACCTGAAATACGAGCTACGATCCTGTGCAGGAGCGCTTTTATATAGACGGCGACAGAATGGTGGGGAAACGTTGAACAGGCGCGCTTTAGAGGACGCGCACCTGCGTTGGTGGTGGGTAGTATGTAGGCAGTAGGGTGTACTGCTGTTGCAGATATAACTTTTACGTATAGCCACATAGAAGTAGAAGTAGAAGTACAACTTAACAAGGTACTGTCATTTTTATATCGCGGAAAAGTAGAACGAATCCGAGATAGTCAGCCAAAGTTTTAGCTCGGAATGTAAGCGATTACACTTTAGTAGTTATAGTTTAGTATGTATTGTTATGGTCAGACGCAATATATACATAGGTGAAAATCATCCTGTTAGATTAAAATAAAAAGGAATAGCTTCACTGCATAAAATGTCTAGTTTTCTTGCAGAGGTGTATTGTAGTTGTGTAATAATAATATGTTTTAAATCGTGGACTTTGCTACCTCTATTCTGACTGCATTGATCTCGTAAAATACATCTTACTCTGTGAGTCTCTGAAATCAGAATTTTTTCTTGAAATTAGGATTTAATAATTGGGCTTAATAGAAAAGTAGACACAGATGTCGTCGAGGATATAGTATAGTCACTGCCATGCTTAGTCAGACGCGTTATCTCATGAATAATGAAAGAAAATGAATTGAAACGTGTCTTTTACTTGCAATTGGTTATAAGTACGAAAGCTCCTATTTTATATCTCGTTCGTGGAGAGCATCGAGATATATATAGCGATGAAAGGACACGATCCACCTGTTTGACCGGTGGCTTTGCGACCCAGTGTTCCTGAAAGTCCTGAATTATCACGACATCTAATATATGGTTAAGGCTGCCCCAGTACATTTGCATGGTTATGTAAATCATCTAGTTGGTTATTTGGTAACTAATCAATTGGTTAAAACAACTAGTTAGTTAGTTAGTTAGTTACTCAACTCAACAAAATAAATTTGCTGGAAAATTTATTATTTATTATTGCAATTAATCATTTATCTCCGTGTGATTTAATTGGTTGGGCCAACAAATTTGTTGATTGCCTTGGTAGTTGGTCAATCAATTAATTAGTAGCGTCAACAAATTATTTGGTTGGATCTACCAATTAATTGCTTAGCCAAACCAATAATTAGAAACAGTATAGCGCATATACCCACATATAACGACTCTGCACTTTATCTCATCTATGTGATAGTAGTAAATGATAACAATATTTTTATTTCAATTTCAAAGAGAAATTTTAACTATATTTTTGATAACCACAATTCTGCATGCAATATTTCCGATAAATAATTTTTATTTTGAAGTTATGATACACGTTATATGTGAAAATATATTGTTCATTTAAACAAATATAAGTCTAAATGATTTACACATCCACAATCTTTCATATTTTTGCTGTGCTAAAATATGTACATTTTTTTTTTTTTAACGTCGTTATAGCACCACACTCACATAATACATGTGATTATGGTTTTTCATCCGATAGAGTACGTAGAAAAAAACCATGACAGGATCTCCAAGGCAGTTACGGGAACGTGTAAATGTCAGAAGTAATTTTTACCATTCTGTATAACCATATACGTGAAGAAATGCATTGCAGTAATGTAGTGAAAATACCATGTATCGTCGCCTGTAGCGATTTTCACCGTACTGCATATGGTAAAACCTGGCAAAAAAGGAACACACGAGGAACAGAACTAGAAATATTCCAAACACGATAGCACGGTACATTACAATAGATAATACAAACGAACCAATACGATCCAAGCCGCTGAGCGATGGGGATACTGTAAGCTGCGACTGCGCGAGGGACGGTAAGAGTCGAGGTTTTACAGGTAACACAGCCTAAGGGAGTAGGGACTAGATGCAAAATGGGATCTCAGGGAGGGAATATACGACTACCTTTTAGTCATTGTCTTTCTTAATATACAAAGATGAGTATTTCGAGTTCATGGTCGCTCCACGTTATTCGCGACACAAAACAGTGTGAGGCGTGTAGGCAGAGATTCGAACCGTTGACCTTCAGGTTGCCGGCCGACTTCTCTGACTATTTACTGATTACGTCAGACCGATTACGATACTCACTCCAAATTGTTCTCATCTATTAAATATTACCGAAGGTAACAAGGGACATCACTTGCACTCCTCCGGGGACATTTAATACACATTGTATTATACTGTTTGGGTCACTCCCACGTTTGATAAGAGACCAGACTGTTTCAACCTTGATGAATTGTATATTTACGGTACTTTCCACTGGTGCACTAAATGGGCACCGTGTCCTGACAGTAAATGAGATAAGTACGCACTTAGGGCATGCATCTTCTACATCTTTGCATATAAGAATGCGCACTCAGTTTTACCAGTGGAAAGTACTCTTAGATTCCAAACTCCTGGCGGCAGAATTCAGATTAAATATCTATTGAATTTAACAAAATAATTCACTCGACATCAGTTCACGGAACTGTGATTCAACGTGTCTGGTTTCTCAAACGCATCTCGGTCTTCGTGGACCTCATTGAACTGTTTACTAAACAAATGCGTCACCCACAGACCACCACCAGACAAGGCCGCTATTCATCATCCATTCGGATGTTTGTGGACCTATTGCACCTCCAACACTTGAAGACGAAAATTATTTAATTACATTTATTGATGAATTTACTCATTATATAACTGTTTGCTTGCTTCAGAATAAGTCAGAGACTTTCTCAGCATTTAAAAATTTTGTTGCTCAAAGTGAAGCTCATTTTAATTCAAAAATCGCTTATTTGTATTGTGACAATGGAACTGAGTACCGTTCAAATAAATTTAAAGTTTTCTGCGCAGAAAAAGGCATACAGTATCGCTTAACAGTACCGCACACCCCTCAACAGAACTCTGTTGCTGAACGTATGAACAGAACGTTGGTTGAAAAAGCCCGTTCTATGATCTGCGGTGCCGACTTATCCAAAGGCTTATGGGGTGAAGTAGTCCTCACTGCTGCATATTTAGTTAATTTAACTCCTACAATATCGCAAACCAGAACACCATTTCAAGTTTGGTATAATCAAAAACCGCGATTAGACAATTTAAAGGTATTTAGTTGTACTGTGTACGCTTTGAGAAAACTAAAAGAAGTAAATTCGATAAAAAATCATTGAAAGGTGTTTTGGTTGGGTATGAGCCAAATGGCTACAAAATACTGGATGCTGGAACGGGTAAATTTATTAAAGCTCGTGACGTCATCTTTGACGAAGTGAATAAAAAAAAATCACGGCCTTCTTTGCAAATCGAAGAAAACGAACATACAAATACTCTAGTAAAAAGGTTAAAAATTGATATGAGTAATGAAATCAATAATAACCTAGATGAAACTGATAAAAACGTAAAAATCAGTAATGATATTAAGGAAACTGATGAAAACGTTGAAATCAGTGAAAGTCAGAGTAAAAACGTTAATAAAAAGAACGATGAAATTAGTAAGTTCCAAAATAAAGTTAACAAAAATCAGGAGGTAAGCAAAGGCGCGATAACGAAATAGTAGATAATAAAAACTGCCAAACTAACTCAAACGAAAAGGAACTCCGACGAAGTTCACGTATTAAAAATATGCCGATTATTTCTTATGATGAAAGTGATGAACATTATCAGGTCTGCGCTCAATTAGTTGTTAGCAATACTCCAATGTCATATCATGATATAAAAATGCGGAATGATAGAATTCAGTGGGAGAAAGCTGTAAAAGAGGAGATTAGCTTATTGTTAGAGAATGAAACTTGGGAAATCGTACGTCAGCCAAAAGGCAAAAACATTGTAGATTGTAAGTGAGTTTTCACAATTAAAAACGATGCTCAGGGAAATTTCTCGAGGTACAAAGCTCGACTAGTTGCAAAAGGTTTTAGTCAAAAGTATATGTTAGATTATAATGAGACCTTTGCATCTGTAGCACGTATGACAACATTTAGAATCATTGTTGCTCTTGCGAATCAGTTTGATCTATTAATAGATTAGATGGATGTAAAAACTGCGTTTCTAAATGGATTGTTAGAGGAAGAAATTTATATGCGTATACCAGAAGGAATTAAGGAAAGGGCATTATATGGTCGGAAACAATCAGCCAGGTGCTGGTTTCAGCGATTTGATGTAGTCCTAAAGTACTGTTGTTTTGTAAGCTCTTCGGTCGACCCTTGCTTATATTTCCTTGGCCGGGGACACATAAATAAAAATATCTATGTTATTCTGTATGTCGATGACCTCTTAATCGTTACTTATAACAAAAGCACTATGCAGAATTTTAAAGAATATTTGAAGAAAAAGTTTTCAATGAAAGATATGGGCGAATTGAAATCCTTTTTGGGTATAAATATTGAGTGGAAAGGTAACATCATAACACTGGATCAAAACGCATATTTACGTAAGGTTTTTACAAAATTTAACATGAGCGATTGTAATTCGATTAACACTCCATTACCGACAAAATTAAATTATGAGGTTTTAAATTCAGAAGAATATTACCACGCACCATGTAAAAATCTTATTGGCTGTTTAATGTACGCTATGCTTTGTACGCGCCCTGATCTATGTGTAGCACTCAATTTCCTCAGTAGACATCAAGTAAAAAATAATAAGGAATTGTGGCAAAATTTGAAGAGAGTGCTCTGTTATGTCAAAGGGACATTAGAATTACGATTAACGTATAAGAAAAATGATTATAAAGAATTATTAATTGGATACGTGGACTCTGATTGGGCAGGTAACGGAATTGATCGTAAGAGTACCACTGGTTATATATTTAAATTATTTGCTCAGAGCACAATTTGTTGGAATACAAAAGGACAAAATTCTGTTGCAACGTCATCCACTGAAGCAGAATACATGGCTCTTTTTGAGGGGGTTAAAGAAGCTTGCTGGCTAAAATCTCTTTTATCAAACAAAAAATTAGAGTCATCTAGTCCAATTACGATGTACGAGGATAATAACGGTTGTATTGCAATAGCAAATAATCCTACAGATCACAAAAGAACTAAACATATAGATATAAAATATAATTTTTCAAGAGAAAAGATTCAACAAAAACAAGTCATTCTTAAACACATCCCTAATAAAATCACTTCCCGTTACACAATTTGTATGCATCCGTAAACAGCTTGGCCTGGAGGAACACTAAATATTTATGAATGTATGATATAATAAAAGAAAAAATAAATAAAAATAAAAATATGTGTATGGATATATAAATACATATGTAAATATATCTATAAAAGTAATTATTAATAATATTAGCAAATTAATGTTTGATTTCTAAGTCGTGTTTTAATGTTATGTAATGATTAAAGAGTTCACAAATTAAGAGTGAAGTGAAGTAAAGTGAAGTGAAATAAAAAAAAAATTTTTAATGAAAAAATTTAAAAATAATAAATAATGTTTTTGTGAAAACTACTTATTTTTTTAAGAAATCAGTCAAAACGAACAGTTTGAACTGCCATTTTTGTAATGTTAAGATTCATGTTAAAATGATGTATACTTTGTCTGATTGGGTTTTTCGGGGTTTCCACAATCCGTTGCAGCAAATGCTGGGCCAAATAATTTTTTTTTGCGCTCCCCAAGAACGGCATACAAAGGGCAAGCCACAAGTATCGATATGAAATATCGATTGATCTTATTTTGAGTAGGAGTATTGAATTTAACAAAATAATTCACTCAACATCAGTTCACGGAACTGTGATTCAACGTGTCTGGTTTCTCAAACGCATCTCGGTCTTCGTGGACCTCATTGAACTGTTTACTAAACAAATGCGTTATCCACAGACCATGGTGGGAATAAAGAACTTATAAAGGGTGGTTAAATTTTAAGGGCCGATGTTGAATGTGAACCACACCTAAACGTCGAGTTTTTTTCTGCATTTCATTTGACATTTCTCAATTTCAGACTAACTCAATTTGAACCATGGAAAGATACACAATCGAGCAACGCGTTAAAGTTATTCAGGCTTATTATGAAAATGGGCGTTCAAATCAAAATGCATATCGTGCACTTCGTGATTTTTTCGGACAATTTAATCGTCCAAATATGCGTACAATCGGAAAAATCGTGCAAAAATTTGAGCAAACCGGGTCTGTAGGAGATATTAAAACACCAGTGCATGCTCGTACAGCTCGTACTGCAGAAAATATTGCTGCTGTTCGCGATAGTGTGGCTGAAGAGCCGTCCACCTCAACTCGTCGTCGTGCCCAACAATTGCACCTCTCACGCTCGTCGTTGATGAACATTATGCATAAAGACTTGCATTTACACGCTTATAAGGTGCAATTGACTCAAGAACTAAAGCCTCTTGACCATTCCAAACGTCGTCAATGGTCACAATGGTGGCAAGAAATGGCAACAGTGGATGATCAATTTTCGAAGAAAATCATCTTCAGTGATGAGGCACATTTTCACCTCAGTGGATTCGTCAATAAGCAGAATTGCCGCATTTGGGCGAATCATAATCCAAGAGTGATTGTCGAAAAACCAATGCACCCACAAAGAGTGACTGTTTGGTGCGGTTTATGGGCTGGTGGCATCATCGGGCCGTATTTTTTCCAAAATGAGGCCGGTCCGGTAGTTACTGTGAATGGTGTTCGCTACCGTGAGATGATAACGAACTTTTTATGGCCCGAATTGAAAGATATGGATGTGGGCGATATGTGGTTTCAACAGGACGGTGCCACTTGCCACACAGCTAACGAAACAATGGCTCTTTTGCGCGACAAATTCAATGGCCGTGTTATCTCACGTGGTGGCGATGTCAATTGGCCGCCAAGATCATGTTATTTGGACTTCTTTCTTTGGGGTTATTTGAAAGAAAAGGTGTACGTCGATAAGCCAGCAACAATTCAAGAGCTAAAGGATGAGATAATTCGGCACATTAACGGCATAGAACCTCAATTATGCCTAAGCGTCATCGAAAATTTGGACCATCGGATGGAGGTGTGCCGCCGAGGTCGCGGCGGTCATTTGGCCGATATTTTGTTCCATACATAATTGAACCATACCATATTATCATAATAAAAAGAATTGACAATAATTTCCTAAATAATTTGTGTTTTATTCAAAATCATCATCGGCCCTTCAAATTTAACCACCCTTTAGAAAAGATTATGGTACTGAAACCAAGAGGCCCGTGTGCTCTTTGTTAGTCTTTATTCGAACCTTCATAAGAGAGGACCGTTAATAAACTTATCATTTTTCTACCTCTTAACTATTGTTCCATTTTATTTCCACTGCCTGATGTACAATTTCCAATAATATCTTATTAACCAAAATCTTATTTAACGAATTCATATGCGATTCATTGTTCGATCACTTTTATCTGCCTAAATATGTCTAACCTCAAATTTTTATCCGCTGTTTTAATGTGGATATTTATTGTTCAATCGTTCCACAATGTGACCGAAATTAATTAATTTGTAAAAGTATAAATATAAAAATAGTAAATCTTACGAAGTAAATGAAACGAGTAACCACTGACGAAGGCAGCAATAACTCTTAATTTTATTAAATCCAATTTGAAAACAGCTTAAAAAATAAATATAATAAGAAATTCAACTGTACAATTATAGATATCATTAACTTTTATAAAATAATTAGAAAAAAATTATAAGACAAATACATGCCGTCAATTTTTATGTTTTCTTCAGTGGTGGTTGTGGTTTTATAACAAACTCTACGAGATATTTTTAAATCGACACCAGAGGTTTACAGTTTTACGGTGCACTGCGAGCAAGTAGAGTGAACAAACTTCATTTTGGAGGTGTATATACGTGCTAGGAAAACTGAGACGCCTGTGAGCTACACGCTGTGCCTGCCGCAGTCTCCTTCTTAATACGACGTAATATAGACGTAAGACGCAAGACGTACCATCTCTATGAAAGCTCTATAATTTCATTAAATCTCGCCTAATATATTCTAATATATAATTCAATACCGACACCTACACGATCCGTGCCACAGCGTCGAACCTCGTCAACCATCTTCGTAGCTCTGACCCTGCTTATATTTATCAAAGTCCAGAATACCCAATTTGCATACAAACGATGATTTTCTTTACATTCCATAGTTAATTGTCGATATACGCAGCAGCTGAAAATAGCCTACGAGATTTCATTTTTACCTTTATACCACCAGACGGAGAACGTCGATCTTGATTTCACGATAATAGATCATTATATACGTTTACGAGGGCAGAATTATGCCTTTAGTGTATCAACGCCTCGTGTCTCCAATGCCGTTAATGCCCTTTGACGTGACTTCTGACTACTCCAGGCTTCACAATTACTATCATATATCAGATTTTGTATCAGGCGTGAATTATGAAAAGTGTGCTCGTTAAATTGTACGGAAAACGTCTTGATAATAAGAATTCATAAATATTGCAATGCCAGATGCCCCTGGGAAGTATAAAGGTTTCGAACGATTCAAGCCATGTGGTCCGTTCTCGATGGTCCCGTTTCCTAACTCTCGGACGACACAAAGTGTGATCATTACGGACGATCATCGAAACGCTGAGAAGCTTGAAAACTGCGTCAAGTGTCAAGAGAACGAACGTCACACCTGGTCGATATTTTTAACCAAACGTACCAAACAACAGCAGCACTAACAACAATAACAACAACAATTTTCGTATCATCCAAGTATGTGTTTTCTTTTCGATAAAATATATTTTTACACATCGTGGAATGTACTCTGAATTTGGCATTGATAGGACTAGGTTGACATAAAGATTATCATGTACAATAAAAATGTTTGAAAATAAACATATTTAAGATGATTTATAATTTAGTTTAGTTTTAATGATTAGATATAAGGTGAATGGACATTTATGGAAAGTGACTTATGAGTGTAAAAAGCACTTTTATAGACAATGAACCTCGTGAACTTATGACAAAAATTATGCCATAATAAATGCGCGAATTCCTTGAATCATATTATATACATATATTGTAATCCAGAAGAAGTGGAATACTCGTACATCAGGAACAATCTGAAAAAATGCGGGACGTTCGGGGCGGCATTAAAATCCGAGACCTTCAATCGACAGCTCTCACCACTGAGCTACGCCAGGCTGCTTACCGCACGTCATCCGAATTATCTTCATATATTGAATATTCCACCGCGTTATATTATAATAATAAACATGTTTATTCATTGTTAGGATTTAATCTTTTGGGGTTTTCGGGACACTTCCGTAGTACAGACGACAAGTGAATCGCTGATATTGACACCCTTAACGGTTAGTATTGATGATAGATGTATTGTATCGTAATATACGCCAAATGAAATTACATAGAGCGTAGGCGATAAGGTTGTCAAGTATGTTAGCGACTGAATCAACAATAGTGCGGTACGTTGACTCTGTCGCATGTCTAGTATCCTATGTATGCGTAGCAGCAGGACACGTTATGTATTCACATGACGCGAAGAGCTTTGCCACTTTGAGTACATAGATCGATAGACATCTCATTTCAAGGCTGGCCAAGCCAGCTCACTGCAAAGTTGGCCTATGAACATTAATCGCTTCTAGAGATTCCGCAGGAGAAATTGCAGCACACCGATTAAGCTTTACTGTGTACTCCTCGCAATTTCACGGAAATAATATAGTGTGCTTATGTCTTTCGCATCGGAGATCAGAAGTTGACGTGTAGTTAACTTTTATACGTGTAAAGTGCGAAATGTATTTGGTGGTAATAATTATATTAAAAGACAAACGTACGGTATTTTATAATAAACATGAACAGTACTTTTTTGTTTTTTTTTTTGTAAATATGTTCGCAAAAATAATTCTCAAACGGAAAAATGTATGAAAGAAGGATTTAAACCATAGAACCTCTAAAATTTGGATCATTGATAGTTGTGATAATTGACCATTGATATGCAATGAATTTTTTTTGGGTTCCATATACTGTTTTTCTACAAGGGCTTGGTTGTGCTAGAGGAACTAAGCAAACGGTCTGATCATAATAGTGACACATGGTGAGACAGAGGGTTGAGTGAGTGGTTTCGACTAGAGTCGATTCTGTCGTAGCGAAGTCATAAAACCTAAGTCATCAGAAGGAGGAAGAATGAGGCAAGCAGTTTAATAACAAACTCTAATTACGCGGGATTTGCCGTACGTCAAAACAACATAATACTATAACCGCGTTCAAGAAACGTATTACTTCATTCTTGGGATTTTTAATTGAAGCAAGAATCGAATGGAAGAGCACTAGTCCAACTTTTGCTTCATACGGGTGGTATTTCGTCGTACCTGAAGCCTTTCTTATCTTGGTTATTCTACGATTATTGAGGTATCACTTCGACAAGTAACAATCCATATTTTATTCCACGCAATCACTTATAGAGCTACAATTGATTAATACGATATGATTGTTCACTTGACTTTATTGCCCAGTTTATAATTACCAAGATAACGTACATTGAAGTCAAGAAAGAAGTATACTTTAACTTTATTAATTGCGTTCGAGCAAAAGGAAAGTTAGTTTAATAAAATGCTTTTAGAAGTAAAGTGTTTCTTTTGAATAGGGAGTAATAAAAATAAGAGAAATATGTATCTACAGGAAGCAGGATTCTAGAAAAAAAAAAAAAGTTGATAATGAAACATCCAAATAGTTATAACAATTAACAATATCCAATTAACATTTGCTTCATCTCTTTCGAACTCCTTAAACATAATTTGTTTAATAATAAAGTTTTGACAATAAAATTGGAGATAACTGAGGGTAGACTCGTTCACTTAAATAAAGAACTCAGAAATAATACGCGTGGTCGCGTACGGACATATGTACGTGGAGGGGGGGGGGGGGGAGGAATGATCTTGGAAAATTTAAATCTTGAAAACGGGTTGATCGACCTTCTGAAACTTTGCATAAGAGTCTGGTCGTAACATCCGACGGTTTGCTGCAAAATTTACTAAAATTGCTATCGTATGACTCATTCTATGGTAGTTCGCATTTTTAAAAAAAAGGGTGTAAACTCTCTAACTTTATCGCGCTAAAAATTTATACAATAATCGGCTAGGAGGCAAGGTTATTCGGTATTGAATTTGAAAAGTGTCGATCCAAGCGTTCAGATTTGATAGAATTATGAGTGTTTGTAATTTATCGATGAAAAATTAATTTTAGATAAAACTTTCGTTAATTTTCATCTATCAAACCGAAATTTAGCATACACATTGATTGGGAGACAAGGATACTTGGTCTTGATTTTAGAAAAAAGTGGTCGAGGAGTTTAAATTTTATTAAATGTCCAATGTGACTGAATATTTTATTTGATTTTTTTTCATTATTTTTCACCTTTGACAAAGCGGTCTCTATGCAAAAACCAAAATCGATGAACATATTTTCACATAGAGGTGACTTTGCCAAAGGTGAAAAATAATGAGGATGCAACATGCAAGGTTCTAATTTGCATCCTTGTTTTAAATGTATAAATCTCTTTAGCGGGACCCTTTGAAAAAAGTAACACTAAACGTAATTACGGTTGGAAATTGAGTGAAATCACCAAAAGTTTCACCCAAAAATTAATAAGTAAATTTCGCGTACTCATAATATTATCTAAAAATATCTGCAGTGGTTTAAACGTCGAGCTGAATTTATTCAATTTCTTTAGATTCACATTTACACATACAGATTATAATAGGTTTATGATACCTAAAAAGCGACATTTTAATTTGTTATTTTTTTATTGTAAACCATCGCTGAAATGCATCGTCTATCGTCGTTCCATGTTGAGTAGCAGGAATGGAGTGGTCGTCATTCATATCTATTTTCAGTTTAACTTTGAGGAATGTCACAAACAATTTGACCATCCTCAGTGTCGAAGTTGACATTGAAATTGCCACTGAGGATCATGGGCATCAAATGATAACTTTTGCCCAAAGAATCGAGCCATTATTTTATATTGGCTATTTCATTCAATGTCCAATGAGATCGTAACGCTTTGTGATTGTCACTTTTGGCTACTTTACTTAATTTCCAATAGGGCTGCAACACTTTTTCGCGACACTTTTAGTCATCGTTCTCTTTGACGATACTTTCGTGGGTTGATAAGGAGTCCCGCTAAAGAAGTTTTTCGTAAACGCTGAGTTCTGATAAGCAATTCTGGGAGGTGTCGTCCGTCGATATATTGCTTTAAGTTGACTTAGGCATCTCTTAACATTTTATTAGAAGTCAGCGTTCGTGAAGTTGATCGTTAAACTTGGATCCACCAAATTGTATGGTGGTAGATGAAAAAAGAAAAACTTTTTTTCAAGATATCACATACTTAAGATTTTAATAATCTCCCACCACTAAATGATGTTGTTTGTAACTATATATCATATCGCACGAATGCTGAGCTCTGGCAAACAATGCTGAAACGTGCCTAACATTGATGTACAGGTTTAAGTCGATAGAATTACCAGCGAGTCCCTACCGCCAGTTCTTCTTTAATGTCGAAATCTATACTTTTAGATGGTGATTAACAATCAAACTAACACTACATTTTTCATTATCATACACGTGCCCAGAAAAGTGGTAAAAATTTTGAAGTAGAAGTTAATCCGATTTGTCACGGTCTCTCCTACGCACGGCGTTTTTTTCCAATCGTTGGCGTATCCACCAGAAGAGTGGTTCCAACACATCGTCGTTACGCGAAGCGCGCGTCATTCTATCACGGACCGTTTAATCCCAGCCGAATACTAGGATAGCAATAAAAGAAATAAAAATTCAACGTAGCGTTGCGTGATACACTCAGACAGTCGTTGCGCTCGAACGTTTTGCATCGTTGCACTTGGCGCCCGATGAATGACCTGACCCTTCCCACGCTTACGTTTAACTCAATAATTGAAATTTATTAGATGGTATTTTCGGATTTGCGTGAAGACTTAGCACAAATGTATTTATATTTACAATTATATTAACAATTAAAACGTATCTAAACAATATATTAATAACTACTTAAATTTTACGCAGCGTTAGTTATTATAACTATTACAAAGTTTGGGGTAAAAGCGCAGATTTTTCTAGTAGTGTTATGTAAGAAAAAATCTTAAGTAACGAACTTATAATCTATACAGCAATAAGTATATCAGATAAATTTCTGTAACAGCCGTGGTATATAACGGCTGGCAGTATTTATTTCCTCAAATCCGTGTTTTTGTCCAGAACATACTTTCATAAAATGCACGGATGTTTGGAAAAATTTATAAGCGATAATTATTGGCAATTTCTGTCTACTAAATGAAATTAAGTTCAAAGTTTTATCAAAAAGCCGTCAAGCAAAAATAGGAACAAGGATATCTATACAATAGGAACAAAAATATCAATACTTTTTTTTTTATATGCCCCTAGCAAAGAGTGATTTATGCTTCGTCGCAAGGAAGTATTTTCCTGGGGATATGAAGTCAATCTGTGGGCCACCCATTACTGCGATTGTCTTTGACTTGCATCGACCAACTAAGAACTGCAGGTACGAATTGCACGGTTTGCCGTAGAATCCTGCGTTTGAGTTGATTGATTCTGCAAAGAATTTGTAAGACCGCGCGTGGGAACAGGCACCTCCGACATCTGGAATGCAGCCTAATTGTATTGATCCACCGTTTGGATAAAAATCCGAATGACCGATGGCATCACCGTACCCCAAAAATCCGGCGTTTGTGTGAATGATTTGCACATGGTTGGCGTCGTGCGTAGATATTCGAGAGCCAGGTTTAGAGAACCTGAACATCGGAAGCGCTGGATCTAATCCTAAAGACATATGGATGACATTAATCATAATGTAGTCTTCCGTTGTTCGGTCTGTGCCCACAAGCCTCAGAAATAATTATCATTGCCAACGGAATGAATGTTTTTCCTATTGAAAATCAATAAAAGAGAGCATTCAATAGGATGATTCAATGGTCATTATTCATTCGATTGGCCTAAAGATTACTGGCAATCAGCATTCTTGGTAATGGCATCGTACAAGTTCGATGATAAAACTTACCAACGATGTAATTTATGGTGCCCTTTGCGTAATAACCTGCGAGGCCCATAATGTGAGCACCGAGAGAATGACCAACGAGGGTAGTCTTGTAGGTGTCTAACCTGGCGTGTGCTTCTAAAAAGTCGATCATCTCGGCGACACGTTGGCCAACCATTAGAACGTGTCGAGTTGCCCATAGGTAAGGGCTCATTGCGATTTTACTCCAGTCAACGACAATCACGTTAACATCGTCGTTTTTGAGGTATGCTGACAAAAGCAGAAACGATTTTTTTTATAACCCTACTTAAAAAATATAATCCGGGCTTCAAAGAATACCCTAGCCTTCAAATACCATTGTTCGAACTCGCTCGAAATAGATTAGAACAGTCGAATTAAATCGGATATTTTTGCCCGACTGTCGGATATTTGTGTCTGATAAATCACATTTAAGAAAATGTTTGAATGTGGGGAATGCAAGGGTGCCCTAGTGTAGATGAGAATACATGCGCGTGGGCGAGTATGTGCGAGAATGAGTGTGCTCGGGTGAATGTGTGTCCATGGAATGGTAACCGATAGTGTGCGAGTGTGCGAAGATGAACCCAAAGGACAGCGGAAGGGTGAAGAAGTACGCGAATTCGTGGAACAGTGTGCGAGCATGTGTGTACGAGGGTCTGCAAGTGTGCGAGTATGTATGAGAGTGCGCAAGAGCATGAGAACGCATAGACGAGTGTGTTTGAGTGTGTGCAGAGATGGCCAAAGGTACAGTGAGTAACTTTAATATTCGGACACTGTGAGATTTTTATTCTATTACGTCATAACTTTATTTCTAACAAAAGAAACAAACAGGTAATTAAGTATTATAATAACACATATGTTTAGTAAGTAATAGCGTACATTTTATTTGCATAACTTACAATAGTTGTTAAATGATACGGTTTAAATAAAAAAAATGTCCAATTTTGACGTTACTTTAATATTCGGACACTTTTAGAAACTTGGCATTTTTAGGCTAATTTTTTATTTCTAATATGCGTTTTAATATCTCGTTGGGTAGCCATTCTGCTGTATTACTTCTTGCAAACGTTGTGGTATATTGTTATTAATTTTTTTTAAGTATTCAATACTCAAACTGTTCCATTCTTCTTTTAATCGATTTTTTAACATTTCTTTTGAAGATATTGGTGTTTTTCTAATACGCCGCTCTAGTTGATCCCATACATTTTCAATGGGGTTGAGATCAGGTGATTGAGGTGGTGGTTGTAAAAGTTTTGGGCAATTGTACAGCAAATATTCCTGTACAATGCGTGCCTTATGTTTCGGATCATTATCCTGGTAAAACTTAAACGTGTTTAAAATTCCCATTTTCGTCGCACTTTTGTGTAAATTGTTTTTTAATATGTTCATGTACACATATTTGTCCATAATATTTTCAATAAAAACTAGTTCACCCGGTCCAAATGTGGATATACACCCCCAGACCATTACACTTCCACCTCCGTGCTTTACGGTCGGCCTAAGATTTTTAAATTAAAATTCTTCATTTTTCTTCCGCCATACCATCCTTCGTCCATCTGACCCAAAAATGTTAAATTTACTCTCGTCAGTAAAGATAACGTCATACCACCATGTTTCGTCTTTCAAAATAAATTCTTTAGCATAATCCAATCTCTTCCTTCGATTCTTTTCACTCACATACGGTTTCTTTCTAGCCACTCTTCCATTATAGCCGGCATTTTTTAACGCTCTGCGGATCGTTTGAGGGTTTACGGTTTTTCCAGTCTCGTTCAAGAGCTCTGTTGCCAATTTTGGAGAACTGAGCGTAGGATCCTTCTTTATTTTCCTTATTAATTTTCTCTCATCACGCACATCTAACTTCTTTGGTTGGCCTTTTTGGGGTATAGAGTCTATACGGTCCTCACGTTTAAACCGATTGACGATATCTGCTATTGTACTCTTACTGATGTTGAGCAGGGCAGCAATTGCTCTATACGATTTGCCTTTAGCGTTGTGATAAATGACAAGTTGTCGTATATCAAAACTAGTATTAACTTTGCGTGGCATTATAGAAGTTCCTTGAGTGATTATCGACGAATAACTGATGAAACAAGGCTTAAACTTGTATCGTCGAACTGTTGACAATGTTTGTAAGCAAACATTGTATTCACAATACATTGTAACTCGGCTTGAATATTGAAAAAAGGTGCTGTATTGCCAAGTGTCCGAATATTAAAGTAACGCGAAAATCGGACATTTTTTTATTTAAACCATATTATTCAGCAGCTGTTGTAAGTTATGTAAATAAAATTTACGCTAGTGCTTACTAAGAATATGTGTTATTATAATACTTAATTACCTGTTTGTTTCTTTTGTTAGAAATAAAGTTATGACGTAATAGAATAAAAATCTCACAGTGTCCGAATATTAAAGTTACTCACTGTATGTGCCGCACAGGGAGAGTACGAGTGTATGCAATTATGTGCGTTACCACGACAAAAAAGTTTCCTTTATGAGGGAGCAATAGGATTTTGTTTTTTGACACTGCGTCGCGGACTATTCAGGTTAATTTTTAAAAATAAAAAATTAATTTCTAGTTGTTAAGGACATCTCTGATGTACAACAAACTTATTAAAACTGACATGCTGTTCAATATTGCTTATATAAATTTAGGCATTTTTGTAAACATCGAGCGACCGGTCAAACCAAGCAGGCCAGCCGCCCTCCGATTTCAAGTGGTTCGCAGCGTTGCCGTGTGGGCTATGCAACATAGTGCTGCGGGGCGACGAAGTTAAGCGTTAGACGCGTGAAAGACAATGAGCTAGAGAGACGTTGTGGGTGACAGTGTAAAGCGTCAGTCTCGACATATCCACGAATATAGTATTTTCTACCATCCTGAAGAAAAGACTGAGTGTATCCAAATTAATCTATGTGTGTTACCATAACCCCCTACAGTTCAGAAGAGGGATTCAACGTGTATTATACGCGGGACAATGAACGCATACCGAAGTTCAAATAAGTAAGCGCATGCGCGTGTCGCCGAACAAAGGAGATGCGAGTTTTGCTTTGTGCTAAATTTTGTACTTGGTTATTGATCATCGTGGAGGTTGAGACTGAATAATTAAAGCTGTATTCATAACCGCGATCGATTACGATATTAACTACTGTGTGCGAGTGAGGATCGTAACGAATATTTTACTGTGTGTAAAAATTCGTGTTTCGTAGTGTGCATAGCAACGTTCTCGGTAGTGCTGAAGACGATCGCGTCGGGACGCCGCGAGTGTAACAAAATGACGGCTAAGGAACCTACTGATTATACAGTCGCCGAGTTGAAGAATTTTCTTCATGAAAATAATTTATCAGTGGTCGGTACTAAGGCCGAGCTGATAAAGCGATTGACGAGTAGTGATGCGACCATATGGACACGCCTAAACGAAGAGCGGGCAAAACAGCTCGATATAATCGAAAGCGAGCTGACAGATAATTCACCCGATCGGAACAACCGATCGAATATCGTCGAAACAGAAGTACAGGTACATGGCACAACGCACATACTGACTGAAAATGAGTTGATACGACGTGAAAACGAAGTGTTGCGGCGAGAACGTGATTTGCTTCAAAGGGAGCTGGATATCGCGAGAAGAGGGCGCACACCGAATAGAGATACGGTAATAACGAGTGGCAGTCAGGGAGAGCGTAGATTGTTGCCCACAAATGAGAGTGTGAGAACTGTTCGTGATCTACTTAGTGAATTTGACGGCAGCGGAGGCACATTTTGGAGGTGGGAGCAGCAATTAGCGTTATTGCGAGTGACGTACTACGTAGTACGTTCTGGATGACAGTGCGACGAGAATTCTGATAACTTCAAAGTTGAAAGGACGAGTGCTTGAATGGTTTCACTCGAAACCGAGTTATCTCGTACTGAGTGTCGATGATCTGTTGCGGGAAATAAAGCAAATGTTCGACCTCCGACAAACAAAGATGGTGCGACGTAAGAAATTTGAACAAAGGAAGTGAACGAGCGCGGTATTATAATCAGAAACATAAGAAAGGGACACAGTACAACGAAGGTGACTACGTCATGATCCGAAACATCGACACTTCTGTGGGTAGCAATAAAAAGCTCATACCAAAATTTAAGGGTCTGTATGTCGTGAGTAAGGTGTTAGATTCCGATCATTATGTAGTTACCGATGTCGAAGGGTTCCACCTAACGCAGTTGCCGTATACAGGGACGATAGCCGTCGACCAAATGAAACCGTATATCAATATGTAATGTCCGCAGGGAAAGCTGCGAAGAAAGTTTAGTACGTAAGCGTTTTCTTGTTTTTGTAATTCTCTGTGTGTCAATATTATCCTTACATATCCGAAACGTCCATATGTATGTCAGGATTGGCCGACTGTAGGCATTTTTGTAAACAACGAGCGACCGGTCGAACCAAGCAGGGCAGCCGCCCTCCGATTTCAAGTGGTTTGCAGCGTTGCCGTATGGCCTATGCAATGTAGTGCTGCGGGGCAACGAAGTTAAGCGTTAGACGCGTGCAAGACAATGAGCTAGAGAGACGTTGTGGGTGACAATGTAAAGCGTCAGTCTCGACATATCCACGAATAAAGTATTTTCTACCATCCTGAAGAAAAGACTGAGTGCATCCAAATTAATCTATATGTGTTACCATAACCCCATACAAAATATTGACTGAATCCCACTTGCTCTTATGCTCACTTTACCGTGAGTGCTCTGAAGTTAGGTACAGATGAATGAGTATAGCACTCGTAGGAATGACGGTCATCTTGTAACATTTCGATGTATAAAACGGTGCTTATCATAGATTTTTTAAAAACGCTTTTATCTTTCTAGAATCTCACCTAATATATACAACCTAAGTCAAAAAAGAAAAGTACAATCCCGGGCAGTCGGGAGTAATGAACGGAAAGTTTGACCAAGCGGCATACTCGTAATTGCCTGAATCGATCGAGTTGATCGAACCGGATCCTTAGATACCAATACTTGTTCGAACCTTTCGACCTGTCCGAATTAAGGGAACAATTCGACTATATATTGGGCTCTAAGGACCTGGTTTGATCACGTTTGTGAACATCTTTATATCCCTGATGTGATGTTTAAATCCCGGAAGTATACGCCATCTACCGCAAGGTGTTGATCCCGCGAACTACCTGTAGACCCGTTTTGTAATAATGTATAAGGCAACAGACCATGTCGAGCGTCAACCACGAAAAGTCCATCATCTGTCCCTCGTGTACATAACTTATAATAAAAGTATGATTATTCAAGAGATCATAACGTGTGCAATTATTAAGAGGCAAATGTCTCAGACACTACAGTGGCGACGAGGATAAAAAGAAGCAATAAAGGATTGCAAAGAAATCGACGGATTTCAAAGTGGTGACACGAGGACGGAAAAACGTAATAAGAAAAAGATGGCTGAATCGGTGGAAGAACTTCGCGAAAAGTACGAGAAAGCGAAGAAGGAACTCGATCAAGAACGAACCGAAGTCGAGGAAAGAAGCAAACAGTTGATTCAACAGCGACAACAATTTATGTGGGAAATGAACCGAGCATCGCAAACATCGAGATTGAATCTATCGACGCAACAGTCCGAAACGCAATCTCAAGATGCCACAACTCATGGTGACCGGCATCAACCGATCATGACGGGAAGGATCGGGAGCATGAAGGAATACGACGTCAAGGACGATTGGAACCATTGGATCGAGAGGTTTGAGCAATATAATTTAGCAAACGACATATCTCCTGCTAAGGGTGTTTCGCTTTTTCTCACTCTAATAGGCAGTGAGGGATATGCATTGTTACGTAGTCTTTGTACTCCCATATTACCAGCGTCGAAATCACTTAAGGAGCTAAATGACATTATGAAAAATCATTTACAACCAAAACCCAGTATTATTGCTGAACGATATAAATTTAAAGAATGCTCACAAAAAGATTCGGAGAGTGTTATGGAGTTTTTGGCAAATATAAAGAAATTATCAACATACTGTGAATTTGGAAGCAGCTTAGAATATTATCTGAGGGACCAGTTCGTATGGGGATTGAAGAATGAGCGAATCAAGAAAAGACTTCTCAGCGAGCACGATTTACCATACGCGAGAGCTGTTGAGTTAGCTCAGACAAGGGAAATGGCTACGAAAGACGTAGCTGAAATGGGATCTTCGACAAAGGGTCAAGTAGATTCGATACATTTCATGGGAAAGAAAACATCAGATTCTACAAGAAGTGAAGCCAACATCAAATGTTATTGCTGTGGAAGGACAAATCACCGAGCAACTGTATGTAAATATCGCAATTACAAATGTAACACTTGTCAAAAACAAGGTCATTTGGCCCAAGTTTGTAAAGTTAGGAAACAAACAAAAGAAAAAGAAAATAAGTTTAATAAAGTAAAATAAGGTAAAAATAGTCAAAATCTTATTTCCAATATAAATGAAACGAAAGACAATTTTGGCTCACTTTTCCTTTTAGAAGGTAGAAAAGAAAACGTAGCTGTAATAAATAATGAGATAGAATCTATTGCTCCTTGGAAGGTTAGAATTAATGTTCAAGATATTAATTTAGAATTTCATATTGACACAGAGTCAGAAATATCAGTTATTTCGGAAAAAGAGTTTGTAAACAGAAAAGAATGGAACACATTACCCCTTGCGAGAACAAATAGACAATTTAAAACACACCCAGGGCACAAAATTGAACCTATCGGTATAATGAACGTTCAAGTGAAGTATAAGAGGAGGAATTTGAAACTTCCCCTTTTCGTATTGCCCGGGGATGGACCTCCACTAGTTGGGAGAACGTGGATATGGGCATTAAGAGTCCCGGTGGGAGAATTCGCAAATAATGATGGAAATAGTCATGTCGGAATGATTCAAAGCGAAAGTCATAGGGACATAGATGTAATTATTAATGACTTTGAATCAGTCTTCTCAGCCGAATTGGGAAAATATACGAAGGGTGGTTTTAAATTACACCTGAAAGAAAATGTACAACCAATTTTTTGTAAGGCAAGGCCGTTACCGTATTCAATGAAAGATAAAGTTGAAAAAGAATTGAATCGTTTAATCAAAGAAGAAATTCTAGAGTCAGTCGAAAGTAGTGAGTGGGCAACTCCGATTGTTCCGGTTCCTAAAAGTAATAGAGAAATAAGAATCTGTGGGGATTATAAAATAACGATTAATCCTAGAATAAAAATAGACCGTTATCCGGTACCAAGAATCCAAGACTTATTATCAAGCCTAAATGGGGGAAAAGTTTTCTCGAAAATAGACTTATCACAGGTATATCAATAAGTTGAGCTGGACGAACAATCGAGACCCCTCCATACGATTACAACTCACAAAGGATTGGTTACTTATAAACGACTTTGTTTTGGTGTAGCCTCAGCCCCGGGATTGTTCCAACGTGAAATGGAAAAGATATTACACGGGTTGGAGGGTGTTGTATGTTTCTTCGATGATATTATGATTAGTGGCCCAACGGTAGAATTACATAATAAGAGATTAAAAGACGTACTCAGCAGATTAAAAGATTGTGGACTAACGGCGAATAAAAGTAAATGTGTTTTCGGCCAAGATAAAATACAGTTTTTAGGATACGTACTAGATGGCACGGGAATTCATGCAGCAACGGATAAGATAAAGGCAATAGTTGATGCCCCAGCGCCCACAAATATGACTCAATTGAGAGCATTTTTGGGTATGATGAATTATTATTCTAAATTTATAAAAAACTATGCACAATTACTGAATCCGTTGTATCATTTGTTACAGAAAAACGTGGTTTGGCAGTGGAATCGTGACCAAGACAAGGCATTTAACGAGGCAAAGCGTTGTTTGATCTCATCAGAAGTATTGGTACACTATGACGCCAAATTACCGATTAAAGTTGCGTGTGATGCATCGTCCTTTGGCATAGGGGCAGTATTATCGCATGTGTACTTAGACAAGCGAGAGAGACCCATAGCATTTGCATCTAGATCGTTAACTAAAGCAGAGAAAAATTACTCACAGCTGGATAAGGAAGCTCTAAGTTTGGTTTTCGGGGTGAAAAAGTTTCATCAATACCTTTATGGTAGAGACTTTATTTTAGAAACCGATCATAAACCACTTATATATATTTTTGGATCGAAAAAGGGTTTTCCGCAAATGGCCGCGAGTCGAGTACAACGATGGGCTGTGTTTTTGGCGGCGTATCAGGTTGAGATCAAACGAGTCAAAGGCATCGATAATGGACGTGCTGATAGTCTTTCACGTATTCCGTTGCCAATCAACGAAAAGAAATTCAAAGAAACAGAAGATTATTCTTATTTAAATTATGTAATTGACGAAGTCAAAGCTATGGATGTGAATCGTATTAAATTAGAAACAGCAAAAGATCCAAAGCTCAGAAGAGTCAGGAAATATGTATTAGAGGGTTGGCCTGATAGGGTGAGTGAAGAGTTTAACGCATTTAAAATTCGAGAGAATGAATTGACAATAGAAGAAGGATGTATACTATGGGGACATCGAGTTGTGATTCCTCCGTGTATGCGTGAAGAACTGTTGTATGAGTTACATTGTAGTCACATGGGTATTGTGAAAATGAAAGCGTTAGCTCGATCTTACATTTGGTGGCCTAAAATTAACGAGGACATAGAAAATGTGACAAAAACATGTTTGGCGTGTCTAAAAACGGCAGATAATCCACCGAGATCGGTATTACATTCGTGGAAATGGCCGGATGGACCCAATCATAGAATACATGCAGATTTTCTAGGTCCTATCGAGGGAAAAATGTATATCATAATTATTGACGCATTTTCCAAATGGATAGCCGTTAAGGAATTATCAGATATTACATCGGAAACTACAATAAAAGTATTTAAAGAATATATGTCGACGTGGGGAATTCCACTTAAATTAGTTACAGACAATGGGCCGAGTTTTTGCTCAGAATTATTTAGAGAATTTTTAAAAAATTATGGTATCCATCATATACGAACTGCCCCATACCATCCAGCTTCAAACGGCGCAGCCGAAAATGCGGTTAAGAGTTTCAAAAAGAAGTTTAAAGTTTTAAGGGAGGCAGGAAATTCGAAGCAAGATGCGGTACTTAAATTTTTGTTTCACTATCGAGCAACGCCTCATTGTACTACAAACTGCAGCCCAGCAGAATTACACATAGGACGAAAGTTTCGTACAAAACTTGATCTAGTTAGACCAGATCTTAGGAAACATGTAGAAAATCGACAACTAAACCAACAGCGTTTCTTTCCAGGAAATAGACGATTTACTTGTAAAAATAATGATATAGGAATGATAAAAAACTATGCGGACAATGTGTGGAATAAGGCTCGAGTTATCCAACAATTATCTCCAGTTACCTTTACGGTGCAAGCAGAAGACAATAGAGTACATAAGCGTCACTCTGATCAATTACGAAAATGTAACTTGAAGGGGGAAAGTAGTATAGTAAATGCGGAAAAGGAAGAAGAGATTATTGACTCCATGAATAAAACAACAATTATAAAAGATGATAATCCATCAGAACTGGAAGAACCAAAAACAGCACAGTGTCTAAGTGCAAATGTTAACAATAATATACCAACGATGCGTAGATCATCCAGAGTTCCAAAACCAAGGAAAAAACCAAAAATACTAGATTTATAAAATAAGAAGAATTATAACTGCGAAATGACTTGTATAAACGGGAAGAATTATAACTGCGAAATGACTTGTATAAACAGGAAGAATTGTAACTGCGAAATGACTTGTATAAACAGGAAGAATTGTAACTCCGAAATGATTCGTATAAACGAGGAAAATTGTAATTCCGGTTATGAATGGAAATAGGGTACAACCAAAAATGTAATTTGGGATACAAAGAGTGTAAATTCGCAGGAATTTAAATTCTAGTAAGGAGAGATGTGATGTTTAAATCCCGGAAGTATACGCCATCTACCGCAAGGTGTTGATCCCGCGAACTACCTGTAGACCCGTTTTGTAATAATTTATAAGGCAACAGACCATGTGGAGCGTCAACCACGAAAAGTCCATCATCTGTCCCTCGTGTACATAATTTATAATAAAAGTATGATTATTCAAGAGATCATAACGTGTGCAATTATTAAGAGGCAAATGTCTCAGACACTACACCTAATTATAACTTACCTTCTTTGATAAGAGTGCAGGACGGGCTGGAATCGCTGCCTACCCATCCGTGAGTTATGAAAAGAGTCGGCTTCTCGGAATTGAAATGACTCGATGCGATAGCCTCTTTGTTGTTAATGTATAGTTCCTTATAATCAAGTGGATTTTGTCTCGTGTAGAGACGGAACTTGACCTGATAATCAAGCTTGCTTCTTATCTCGTCCTCGCTTACTTCAACATCACCTTCTGTAGTCAATGACACTTCGACAAGATTGCCATCGTCATCGTAAACCATAAGTCCTCTCGGGAAAGCTTCGATCTCTCTCGCGAACCGAAGCGAGTTCATGCCTCGCTCTTTGTCGTAACTTCCCATGTTGTCATCGATCAGATGTACCTCAACATTGTCCGAAAAATTAAACCTGATCGGATCACCCACAGCGAGAAGCCCTTAATGGAAAAAGTAATTAGTACTCTGGGTAAAATTTATTCGCTGTATCGAATGATCGAGTAATATTGGAGTTTTAGTCTGTATTAGTTATCGATTTCTTTAATTTTTCTTACCGAGGGTAGTGCATGCTAGTAAAGAACAGACCGATAAACAGATCTTCATATTTAAGCTCCGCGATTGTGTTGTAAATATTCACTTGTCCCTCGTTTATAAAGCCACGGCATGACACACCATACACGCGATTAAAGCGTTAAAAAGTGTCCTGTGATAAGATTAGGTCATCAGTTTTAGTACGCGTGTGCGCATGGTTTTGTTTTGGTAGATATGATAGATAACTTGTTGTCAAATGAGCACGTCGAAAACAGCCTTGATGAACCTGCCGGTATTAGATTTTTCTATACGTGATCTAAGATAATCTTCTATGTTGAAATCAACAATACGCACGCTTTGCTTACGCGCCATGTATAGTATCTTAGTCCAGAATCCATGAAGAGGTAGCATGATGGCTAAACATTAATACTTAAACACGCTAATTGTTTCTCTCTCACCGATTGAATTTAGAAACGATACAAGTACTTTGTATAACGTCAGTTGTAAGCTGACACATCTGATGGACATCTCAGCGTCAGAACGACGTCGAGAGAGGGATGAACAGGTAAAAGAAAATAGTAAGAAAAGCGAAATGATAATCATGGTAACGAGTTCAGTAAAGGGGCCGGTTAAGTTAAATAAAATTAAGAAAATCGGGGTCTTACTGTAACAAAAACTTAATGATATTTGTAACAAACCTAGTTTCTGTTCGATTGCGATAGAACTCAGCTAGCTTGTCGAAAAAAGAACGTTGATTATTTTGTACATTTTTTTTTTCAAAATTACCAAAGATCTAGTTCTATCGCAGGATATGCTCAAAAGTGAGTCAGTTAGCAATTGCTAACTTATTAGTATAAACTTAACCCACATCAAATCTGCTGGAACAACGTACTAGATGGAAAATAATTATTCATCGGTAGAAGAAATTTGTTTGAGTAAATGCTCTCCAGTGAACCATATTTATTAATTGGTCCATAAAGCCAATTTACTAATGCAACAAATTAATTGGTAGGTCTAACGCAGCTAGTTGACACAACCAATTAATGGGTTCGCTACGAACTAATTTCTTGGCGCAACCAAATAAATCGCCTGGAGCGTATTTTAACATTCTGCTTTCTCCGTTTACAGACACTCAGAATCATAATATTAATACCGACTAAACTTTAGTTACATAAAATTGTTAAATAAACATTCATTCTTACTGTAGCTAATAAATTAATTTGCAAACATTTACTTACGTTTGCAGAATTGAGCTTATTTGTGAATAAGATATTGCATTGAGCAGTGGACAGTTTATTTCATAAAAATATATTTGAAAAAATTAACATATTAAAGATCGCTTTCTAATCATCCGCTTGTCCCAAGTATCTTAAAGTTCATTATAACGTAGGTATTTTGTTTATTTTACGTTTTAACTTTCTAAAAGTTAAAAGGGACTTTTGTCCCTGTTTTCATCCCTGGGACGAAAAAGATAACAGCGTCAGCATCGAGAACTATATCGCGACAAGCAACTATGTTCACGGCAGTTGAAGCAACAGTCATTTGTGTTTTTAAGAAACCTTGTTACGAGCATTTCTTGTCGCTTAAAAAAGTGTTTCTCGAAATTGAGTTTCACGAAAGTAATTGATAAATATATGTTAGAAATATTTATAGGTGAAACTCCACAATATAAAAGAAATACAATGACTGGTATAATATTAGTTGCAAGTGAACAGAAAGTATTGACGAGGTGTCGTTGTCGCGGCTTGGATCTAGAATAGTCGGGGCTCGCCCGATCGATGGCATCCAGAGGTCCCAGTACTACATCAGCCCCTCCTCGTGGCGGACAAGGGCCTCTTATCGTCTCAAAGGACCTTCCCCGAGATCCCTGATGACTCGTGGTGTTTATTTATCTTAGCGACACCAGAGAAGCAACGCCCGGTCTCGAGTGTCGCTATGTCGCTTTCATATAAAAAAGATTCAATTTTATTCAATAAAGCGCTTATATGCTATGTTTTTTATTCAGTGAAAATTCACTTATTTATTCAATAGGGGGGGGGGGGGGCTAACCCGTCCCTGGGTCTCTGATCCTGGATCCCGAATTCCCTGACCTTGACGCTTTTCACTAATTGTAAGTAATTTATTTTTCTGCTTGACGACTTATTTTTCATTCAGGAAACAGCAACGATGCTTTGCGTGCACTTGTTACAAAAAGTATCGTGTTTGACGCGGGCCGAAAGTTGGCGATTGCGACTCGTGTGATTGGTGCCCTTCACTCGCAATCGTCGCAATCGACACATTCGACCCTCGTCATACAATATACCATGATACTATTCATCGAGAGATCAATAAAACTGACGCTCGCCGTTATGAAACGTTACTTGATTATTTTTAAATGTTATCTACGCCATGACCCGTCAATAGATTACGTCTGTACTTCACAGTCTGACGTTCTTATTATCATCAATGTTATGCAATTCTCCATATGACTTGCATGCACATGTTCGAGTATTCTATTAGTCCAAGGATAGTACGCTACTAAAAATTAGTTGATGCAACTGTTAGTCTATTTAATATGTTCGATAATGGAAATTTTATTTTTAATCAGCATCAGCTTCGAGAATAACCTTCGCGTAATAATCTTTGCGTATGTTTAAACAATTGAGATTGCCAACATAAATCGAATTATCGGACCATAGGAATTGCTGCAGCTGTATTGGTTCGAAATTAAATTTAATTGATCTTCATTTTAGATTTTGTTTGACTATTCAAATCTTTTTTTATGTATTGACAGTAGAAGTGCAAAAATGATATAATTCACCACCATAAATAGTATGTGAGCAGATTCGTATGCTCGATACTCCATCGGAATGTATGGAAACACAGTAATTTTTTTATGATCGCAATATTTAAGAAATACGCTTACCTAACAATAAACAAGAATTTTGTGATAATGATAATGAATAAAATAAGAAAATATATTATAAAGCTCATGCAGGAAGTGCCAAATCATCGCTTACTCTACAATCGGATCAGTGTCAATACAATAGTTACAACCAAAGTTTGCAATATACGCATGACTCAATCATATTCTGTAGTCGATGACACTTCGACGAGATTGCCATCGTCATCGTAAACCACAAGTCCTCTCGGGAAAGCTTCGATCTCTCTCATGAATCGAAGCGAGTTTACCTCAACACTGTCCGAAAAATTCACCGTGGGTGATCCGATCAGGGTATCAATCTCTGATGATCCAAGATCGAAGATAATAAATAACCACGATCAGATAATAAATTAGTTCACTATCGACTCGGTCGATCTGAAAAAACCTGTTATGCATGTATAAAAATAGAAATATTGGCACAACATTATCATCATTAACGGCCAGGTGATTAATTTGCAAAGTCGTACACATGTACAATGACTCTTTTTAAAGTTGTTGCATTATAAACGGTTTATTTATCAGATAATAATAGCATTGTCTACTTACATACGAAAGTTGAATAATACTGTTATCATTGCAAGCAATGAACGTCATCCATAAGACAGCCCTCCAAATCCCTTGTTCAATGCAATCCGGGATCTGTATGGTACCTGACTCATAAAGGAATAGCAAACAACTATATAATGAAGTCCTTAAATTAGATTTAGTATCGTCAACGACCTTGAAGTTAGGAAACAGGCTGAAAGAACAGATTGTTTTATCGGGATAGCTGTAACATGCTGTAACGGTATTTCACGTTATCATTCCCCTTGAAGGGTTTTAGTTCGGACTCGAGCAGGGAGGAAATTAATTCAGACTTCAGTATAGAGTAAAAGTAGGGTTTATTTGACAATTATTATTATTTATACACATGAAACTATTGATTATTAATATTACTTAATTAGACTCTTTTTCTTTGTTAATCCTGAGGATTATGCATTGTACAAAAACTCGACCCGGGCTCACGCACGCCTATATAATCGTGTCCGCAAAAATAGGAGTTTTTATATGAATTTTATTAAAATATTTCCCTAGATGGTATAGCAGTTTCTATATTTTCTACGCAAGGCATGAGAGAGTGTGTAGCCTACCGGGCTTGCCATCTATGTTAGCTTTGTTATTACTTCCTGCCTTTGGAACGCGCCTGTCCTATATCTATATCTAGTGGACCGTGGTGGGGACGGAGCTCTCGCTTTTTAGCTATCCGGACTACATTATCTACTCGCTGGCCCCGTCGCTGCTACGGTGGAGGCGTCAGCGAGATGCATTTTTGGTGCATCGGTGCATTGAAACGACGATAGGAGCGTCTCTATCTAAATTTCAAAGGGGGGTCCTTTGATTTAATATATTTTTATGATACCATTTTGTTAGATCTTGGTGACTCGAATGCTGGATGGCTTGAAGATGTGTTTTTTAGAGGGCTCAGTAGCTGGACTCCGAAAATGTTCGTCTTCGTAGGCTTCAGAAGTATCTGGGCCTGGTCCTTGGAGTGGTATTGTTGGTATGCTCCTCCTTTAGTTGGAACCGTGGTCCTTCTTTGGCTGGTTAGCAGGTCTTCCTTCTATTCGCTGGCTGGTCCTTGATGTCTGGTTGGAATCTGTGAACAAAATGCTTCCTGATCGTCGCATTTCGCGTTCTTTTATACTGGCTTTTCCTACTCTTCTTCCATGTTCTCGGTATAACTATATTTGGTAATCGTCCTGTAGCCCATCTCCTGTAGACCATTTCTTGTTAATTCCATATTTCTGATGATCGTATTTAACGTATCCCTTGTGAATTTCTTTTCGTTCATATTTCGATACTATAGTAGTTCGAGTGATTGTCGTTGATTTTCCTGGAATTCTGTTTTTCGTAGTGTTGGTTGTATGTACTACAGGTCCCTCTGACTGTATGTATTGGGCGTACTTCGGTTTGCTACTCTATGTTTATTTTTCTTATTGTATGTGGTACTGTCGCTTCGATGTGTGTGTGTGTCGTGTCCCTGTATTGTGTAGATGAAACGTACTTGTCGTCTCAATGCGTGTATTGGTGAATTTTTTATACCGAGAAATTGCATGGATCTATTGATATTCTAGAGATGAACATGATTTATTGGAGACACAACTTTAATTCATTGTTATTTGGTTAAGTGAGACGGAACTAATTCCGTCCTCACTGCGCAGGTATTCGAGTAATTATAATATTTATTTCGTGTATACTACGGCAATCGATCATTAATTATAGAAAGTAAGCGGGCATTCAATACTTAATTGATTGTTGTGCGAACGGTGTATTAAAATCATGGACCAATTTGGGTAGTATTGACGCTTTGACCGGAAGTTTAACCTGGATGAAAAATCGCCGATTTCTGACAAACACATCGATGCGTAAAAGAACAATTTTTAAAAAGAAAATACAAATAAATAACAAAAGTGTATGGAATGCATTAAAAAAATCAAATTTTTACTACATTTTTTATTTATTTCGATTATTAAAAAAAACTTTCTTTTAGGCTAAGACTTTTTTTTATAAACGATTCCAAATTTGTATTATTCCAAACAAGCGCTTTTAAATAATCATAAATCGATTCGATACATAAAAGAACAAAGGTGTACAAAAAAGAATAAAATAATTCATGAGTCCTCTTTTTAGTTGATATATACGACTCATAAAGTAACAAGTTATTGATAATTTTTGGAATAACCTATATACACTACGGCTTCAAACTTTTGCAGCTTCCGGTCAAAGCATCCATACTACTCAAATTAGTACATGATATTAACACGCCTTTCGTACAACAATCAGTCAGGTACTGAATGCTCGTTTTCTTTCTATAATTAACGATCGATTGTCATAGTACACACGACTGTAGCGAATCGGCTAGACAACGGCTAGCAATATGTATATTGTGCTCTATCGGCTCACAATACTTCATCCATTCCGATACCCGTGTGAACCCCGTAGATGTACCGTACGAAGTTCAAACGTATCGAAGTATATTATACGAGTACAGAGTAGGTAATTGTAGGAATATTGTAACGTAATTAGTCTCTGAGGAGCAGTCATGGTAGATAGACTGTTATAGAGCAATCATTATTGTTAGTCTTTGTAGAGCTATCATTATTGTTAGTCACTGTGAAGTAATCATTGAGTTATAGTTTATATGGAGAAATAACACATCATACGTTCGATAATTAATAACTCTTTCATCAAAATATCATACGCGGGTGTGTCAATGTCCACGGAAAAACCCGTTGCACTCGTTTGGAAAATAGAGATTCAGTGGCTAAACGAAGGTAAACGGTTCCACTCAATAACTAAATATCAAACGAAGATAATCGGCTCTACTCAACAACTAAATAATATCGGCTTTATTTAGCACCAAAATAATCGTCTCCAACTATGCCTAGATGTGAAATAATATAATATTGGGAATATTGAAAACCAATCAACGAAACGATAAATCAAAGAATTTGAATACTCTGAGGAGAAAAAGGAACCGACGTATCGCTGGATAGAATCGATCGTGCCAATCTCTCATAATTGGCCACAGGAATATACCGGGCCGTTGCAGAAGCGCATGGGTAGGGCTGCCATCAGCTTACTTTTAGGCAGGACAGTCCTGCTTTTTTGCACCTTGTCCTGCGTCCTACCTAACTCCCATATTGTCCTGCTTTTTTTAAAATTTGTGAATAAATTCAAGTTTTTTTGATATAACATGCCTAAAAAATTCTCGCTCGCTAACGCTCGCGAAAATTTTTAATTTTCTTTTTTACATCATTTATGGTATGGTATCTTATATTTATTATAAGCAACTTTAATATATTATTTATAACTTATATTTATTATAAGCAACTTTAATATTTTTAGATAAACATGGAAATTGAGAGTAAGAAGAGAAAGACATCATGGAAAAGTGATTATTCCAGAGAATTCGGATTCTTGAACAAAGTCGACGGAGAAAATGACAAGGCCTTTTGTATGATCTTCAACTCAAAATTTGATATTTCAAATGGAGGACGTGCGCAGATTACCAAACACACGGAAACCAAAAAGCATCAATCATCGATTCAGGCATCAACCAGCAACGTAAAAATACAAACTTTTTTCAAAAATCTAAACACAACAGAAGATTTTAAGTCAACCGCATGCGAAGCAGCTTGGGCTTCGCTTTTATTTCGAATGTAACGCATTTCCTGACTTCGACGGTTCGCCGCTGCCACGCTCACCGCCTTCCCCTCGCCGCCCAGCAAGGCCAGCTGGTCGCTGACCCGCTGTTTTCGTCAGCGAGGGAATTTCGGAGCGGCGACAGCTCTAGTTTTTCTGTCCGGGGCGATGGCCTATTGCCCGCAAACCTCGGTACTCTTGTACCGAGTCTAATTCTGTAGGTGTTTTCGCATCCTCTCGGCTCTTATGACCGTTCGACATAAGAAAATAGGCTAGAGAGTATAACTCTGTTACAGGATATATCCCCGCAGTTTTCGGAGCACTTCCGTTTCAACATTCTTTATAAAACACCGCCTGCTGCATCTAACTTCTTTCACGTCTAGCGAAACTTCAATAAGACACTTGTTGCCTGTGAGCCATTCAGTCAAAATGCATGCAGTACCAAGGAACAAATCAGATTCAAGATCCCACCGGTCACATGAATATTGTCAGGCGTTACTTCATCACCAAGATAGCGAATGTAAATACCCACACTTGGTTTTAATATCAATATCGATACGGTGTTAATTGTAACATCGCATTATAATTAATATTAAAGATAAGATAATATTAAAAGTTATTATTTTTGTGATCGTTCGTTGATTAGGAGATAGATCTCCAGTGAATGAGACAACGCGTGAGTTTACAGTAGAAAAGTATACGTTGGAAGTTTATTCTAGATAACGGCAAGTTTCCGTTATCTATTATGTATCAAGAAAAGAATAATACAATAATTCAATGTGTTCTCGAGTAGTCGACGAGGAATCAACCGTTCAGACTGAATCTACTATTGAGACTTTAATATTTCGGGCGAGTCCGACCCGCAATCAACCGTTCAGGTTGATGTTGAACTTCTTGCTGACTTAAAGTAGTTATTAACTATCTTTGGCGAAATCGACGAATTTGCAAAAATGTCTAATGTTGCAAGTTACTACAAGTCGTAGCTCTAGCTCGAGGTCATTGCTCGCGCCTCGTTACATACGTCTGCACATTTTTTCTACTGCGGGTGAGCAGCATTGCACCCGAAGGAGGAATAATGATGAAATAATTATACTCGAACATTCGCGGCACAACACTGAACTAATCCATCTGTGTACAATACACCACAATCGGTTGGAATAATAATATCAATCTGGAGTTCGTTGTAACACCGAAATAAAATGAAAAAGAACACCAGTGTAATGGATCATAGAGTATAGGCCATAATCAGTGTCAATTTTAACAAAGAGACGGTGGTATGTGTTACACCGAGATTAAAAAAATTAACACCACCAAAATGCACTTATATGTGTTTATTTTATCGATGTGAAATTAAAACTAATACAAAAGTAATGAACCTATCTAGACTACACTGTGGTGCTAATATTAATTAACACCGATTTAGCGCAAATACATTTATTTCTTTGGTGTTAATTTTTATTCCATATATTTTACTGGGTACACTGAAAAAATAACATTCAACACGAACTTGCAGCGTAGCAAGATTAGGTAAGGACACCTTTCAATGTGTATTTGACACCGTTATGCGCATATTTGAAAATATTGTAGTTGGTTTAAAGTATGTCCTATTAGGCATTTTACGATTTGACACAGAATTGTGTCGACTTCTAAAAAAGCAACAGCATTGATAGTTAACGTGATTCATCACATCATTTGGTGTTAATATTTTTTAGAGTACACCGAATTACTGGTGTATCACATGGCCGATGTAATTTTAACAACAACACGGTCTTAATTTTAACACCCTTTTTTGGCCAATCACACCATTGCAGTTAACACCGCAGATTTTTCAGTGTTGAAAATTTCTATGCCAAGTTTCAGTGTGTTAGATGAACATTTACAAAAGTTAGAGCAAAAACAGATTTTTTTCGAAAAATTACAAAAATTCATGTTTTAGTCAAATCTGAACGTGTTGATCAATTCTTGTCAAACTCAATACCGAATAACCTTGTCCCCTCGTCTATTCTTGTAGAAAGTTTTAACTCGATAGCTAAATATTTACGAAAACTAGAGAGCGGGCCTCCTTATTTCGAAAAATTCAAACGACCATAGAATGAGATACCCGTTAGCGATTTGATCGATAATTGCAGCAAACCAAGGGGGGTTGCGACTAGACCGGTGTGCAACGTTTTGGAATGATGGCATGACCCGTTCTCGAGATATGTTTATTGCAATTTTGCAAGCTCATCACACACACACACGCACGCACGCGGACATTTTTTGAACATACGATTTCTCGACGTTTTGGTACTTTTTAAGTACTCTGACATCAAAATCTCAAGAAAAATGCATAACCCCATATAATCCAATCTACTTTACTACATTTGACGAAACCTTATTTAAAATGCCTTCATAGTACCTCGTTTGTATAGAAACTATCAGCTCGTCAGCTCAAGTTATGCGAAAAATAGTGAAATAATGTAAATTTATCTAAAAAATCGAAATGTCGCAGAATCCAAGCTTCTTTACGTTTTCGGAAAAATTCCATCGAACATGCAGGCTCTAGATTTCTCCAATAGTTGGAGACATTAGGAAAAATTAGGGAAACTAGTATCTCCTCGAGTATTGTATCAAAAAAGGAGATGTGATGCCCTACTTATATGGTAAAGCTGAGCACAATCGGTTGAGGCGTTCTCGAGATATATATAGCCGTTTCAATTTTAGGAGGCCAGGGTACCATACACACGGGCCGGACAATGGTTGTAAGTGTTATTTTCCGGCTTTTTAAGACGTTTTCAGCACTCTGGCATGAAATGCTTGATAATTTTTGTCATAAAAACCAAATTGTCCATATGAGAAAACAAAATCGCCAACTTTAACCCCAATTCTCTTCTAGACAGTATGTTGAAGTCCCGTTTTATTGGTTTCAATCGCTGCAGAAAAATGTACTCTTCCGTTGTATTTTCCGGCAAAAACAAAAAAAAAAAGATATAGCATTTAGTTATTATCTATGTTATTAGTTGATTACCTTGATTGACGATCAAACAATTAGCGAAAGTAGTAGAATAACCTAAAGGGAAGACTTATACTGCAATTGTTCCTCTCTATGAAAAAATATCACTCGGAGCGTTAGGTATTTTTTTTATTTGCTAAAGTCGATTAGTACGAAGAACAATTTGCAAATTATCTGGTACGCTGTCACTTGGTCTACAAAGCTGGACATGTTGAATTCAAGTATTATTTTTTTACACCAGTATTACGCCATATTATTTATATGCATTAATGGTTATTTTTTTCATTCATGAGTCGCATAAAGAAAAGAATTATAATTCAAATTCAACAATAAGAGTGCATCAAGGATATTTTCAAAAGTTTTTGCAAATTACTTTTAAGATTCGTTGGGTTCCGGGACAAAGAAACAGAAAAACAAACAACTTTCTGTAACATATAGATACTTAGCAGGCTTCGAATGTATTCCAATTTTTTGAGCGCATTACTTGTAGAATATTAATAATTCGACCTTTCACGAAAATAGCGCTGTTTCCTTTTTTTTCCTTCGAGAATTATTCATACCCGAGAAATATCAAGAGACGCGGCAGCGGCTCGACACCAAGTATATGATATAACGTGAGTTACTGCTTTTCCTGGTTCGTTGGAAGTGAACTGGATGCACGCGGAATAAGATTTGTAGAGTGAAGAATGATGTCGGGCATCAACGGGTTTATTATTGTGACGCTCGTGAAGCTGCATGCAATGAATGTTAAAATATTTTTGAAGCTTCCATCTACGTGAGTTTTCATACAAATATCATGTACTGATACAATGTCCCACTCAAGGTTAATGTGAGTTTGAAATGTGAATGTGTTAAAGTCGATCGATAGGTTCATTTTTTATAATTTCAGTTAAATTTGTTGTTTCGTTACTGTAATGATATAGATTGCAAAATACGTTGTTTGGAATGTATCCAGCATATGTAAGGTAACTAATGCACGATCGGCAACAATTTCTTAGCAAATGGACTAGAAGTTTCCCCTGGGGTAAGATCATTCTGGATAGGATACTACATTACCGTATGTAGCTAAAGTAGTGTCCCCACCAAAGTACCAGCGTTTGATACACAATTTTTCCACTGATTCCTTCAAAGATAAATATTAAGTAAATGATATCAAAGGAATTTAATTGGAGCATATTTTTTATGATAGCCGCTGTGCTTGGACTCTATGACATAAATTGATACGCAATAGGATCGTTATTGATATTTAAGAATTGCAGTAAGATGGACACCACAGTAATCTCTTTATCGGGGTAGGTATCACTTGAGAATACATGTCGGATGACTATCAAAGTCTCGAAGTCTCAATTTCGCGAATTACTTTTGACCGACAGGAACGAACGATTGTTCGGTACGCCGTAGGAGGACGCTGATAGCGAAAAACCATATACAGGGTGGCCGATTTATCTGAAGACATGGAAATATTTCGAAAACTACGCATCGGATCAAAAAAAGTTCTGAATAAAATTTGTTCGCCTGGAAGGGGGTCATCCAATAATACTAAAGTCGACCCCTCGCCCCTACCCCCTGGGGTGGGGCGAGGGCAACTTTGAAATCGTAAATGGGAACCCCTATTTTTTATTGCAGATTCCGATTCTCCATACAAAAATAAGTAACTTTTATCTGAAACATTTTTTTTCGATTCGTGGTAGATGGCGCTGTAATCGCAAGGGACCTGATTTTTGCGAATATCTCGAGAAATTACACATCGGATCGAAAAAAGAAAAAGGCAAGGGGACTCACGTAAAACAAGCACCCCGATGGTGAAAGGCAAGGTGACTCACGTAAAACAAGCACCCCGATGGTGACAGGCAAGGGGACTCACCTAAAACAAGCACCCCGACGGGAACAAAAACTACTACGTCCACGTCGTTGTTCCTAGGTAACGCTAAAAGTAGTTGTTAACTTATTGATAAATGAATACATGCTTTCGATTGCAGCGCCATGTGTGAGAAAATTTCATATCAACAATAATGTCAAATCAATGGATTTTGTCATGGAAAACCAGGGTTCTCGAGGTCCAGCTTGACAGGAAAGTATATAATGATAGTTTGTAAATATTAAAATATTTTATATATAAGATAGTGCATTTTAAGTGGTGATACCTTCTGCACGCGACACTAAATGACAATAAAGGTATAAAAATTACGAGTATTAAGGTTTATTCGAACTATTCATGTATTTACATTTATTTTATTTATTTTTATATTATTCCAGGCTACACGAGGACAATAAGAAGGTGCTGTCGATCGTGAAAAGTACTGTCGTCGATACGGGAAAGGAGTCGAGAGTAAAAATCTCAATAAGTGAGTCATGTAGTTGTTGCATGTGTTAAAAATGTAAATACATGAATAGTTCGAATAGGATACTGTACTCGGTCTTTCAGTGAGGGATTTCACAAATTTATGGAAATCTAAATTATAAAAAAGCTTTCACGAATAGTGTTTAGATAATGGTCATGAGAAAGGTGTTCGACACTTTGACAATTATTATAGACGTGGGCGCCATCCATGGTTCCACGACTTTAATTTGCCAAGAAATGTTACGGTTAGTGTTAATCGTTTGAGAAGCAATCCTACGTCTTTGAAGGCTAGTCTCAAGCGGTTTGATATTGTCGTATCCATGGGATATTTATACCATGAAGTTTTTGAAACAGTAAGTCATGTATTTTGGGAATCAACTTGATTCGATCGCGAAAGAGAGGAGTAACTTATACTTATACTTAGAAACTGGAGTAAGAAGTATGATTTCTTGCCGTGCACCGTCGATTCTTTCTATACTCAATGGAGCTTAAGGCGATACGAGCCATTGGAAAGTTTCTGTCCAAGATAGATATTCCTGTATAATATAATCACAGTTATAGTTCAATGTTGTGTTTCGAGCATTCGCGCATTTGTTATGTTTTTAGTTCCACTGATCTTACCTTCTGTTCGAAGAACTTAATATATCAGGGGTACAAATTGAAAATGCGGGTTTGATAACAGATGGCGTTACTAACGCTATACGCATCAGGCAGTACTGTGACTATGTTCATGTCAAAGCTACGTCTTATAGCTTTAATTTTCAGTATGTGTCAATTTGTCGCAGTGTCAAATTCATAGTTTTTTTGAGCTCTCAATATGTCGAGTTTCGTGCCAACAAAACAGCATTTGCGGGAAGTTTTAATTTACTTCTTTAATTTGAAGAAAAGTGCTGCTGAAGCACATCGATTGGTCTCCGAGGCTTATCCGAGTCATGTTCCATCGGTTTCAACGTGCGAGAGATGGTTTGTGCGGTTTAGAAGTGGTGATTTTGACGTTGAGGACAAAGAGCGGCCGGGCCAAGTGAAAAAGTTTGAGAATGCTGAATTGGAGGCAATACTCAATGAAGACTCGTGTCAAACTCAACAAGAGCTCGCAGATTCATTGGGAGTGACACAACAAGCCATTTCCCATCGTATAAAAGCCCTCGGAATGATCCAAAAGCAAGGACATTGGGTGCCGTATGAGCTGAAGCCGAGAGACGTCGAGCGCCGTTTTTTTGCATGCGAACTGCTGCTCGAACGGCAAAAACGGAAGGGTTTTTTGCATCGCATTGTCACTGGTGATGAAAAGTGGATCCATTACGATAACCCGAAGCGCAAAAAATCATATGGTTACCCCGGCCATGCATCATCATCGACGGCCAAACCAAATATTCACGGCGCCAAGCTCATGCTCTGTATTTGGTGGGACCAGCTGGGTGTGGTGTATTATGAGCTAGTGAAATCGAACGAAACCATCACAGGAGCACTATACCGAACTCAATTGATGCGTTTGAGCCGCGCACTCAAAGAAAAACGGCCACAATACGAGCAAAGACACGACAAAGTAATTTTGCAACATGACAACGCTCGGCCACATGTTGCAGCGCCGGTCAAAACATACCTACAAACGCTGAAATGGGAAGTCTTACCCCACCCGCCGTATAGCCCAGATATTGCTCCTTCCGATTACCACCTTTTCCGATCGATGACACATGGCCTAGCTGACCAGCGCTTCCATTCTTACGAAGAAGCCCAAAAATGGGTCGATGACTGGATAGCAGCCAAGCCGGCCGAATTTTTTCGCGACGGTATCCGTAAATTGCCAGAAAGATGGGAAAAAGTTGTGGCTAGCGATGGACAATACTTTGAATAATTCATTTGTTACCATTTTTTCAGAATAAACGTTCAAAAATAGAAAAAAATCCCGCATTTTCAATTTGTACTCCTGATAAATATTATTGATATACGAGGGTGGATCAATAACTCAGTGATTTTGTGAATTAAAGATAGTTGTTTCTGCAAAAAAACGTTTCATTTCTCAACATAGTCTCCTTTGAGCTCAATACACTTTGTCCAACGTTTCTCCAATTTATTGATCCCTTATAAATAATAAGATTTGTCGAGGTCCTCAAAATAGAGGCTGATTTGAACGATGATTTCGTCGTTGGACCCAAATCTCTTTCCGCCGAGCTATTTCGTTAGGTTTGGAAACAGGAAATAATTACTGGGGGCTAAATTCGCAGAATATGGATAAGAGAGCAATTCGTATCCTGGTTCATGGAATTTTGCCATGGCGACTACGCACGTGTGCACCTGTGCATTGTCTTGGTGGAAGAGCACTTCCTTTTTGGCCAAATGCGTTCGTGTTTTCTTCAAATCGACGTTGAACAGTGTGGATTATGCTGCGTGCTTCTCAAAAAACTATCGCCATGACCTTGTTGGCCGACAGACCCACCTTGGCTTTCTGCGGCACCGATTCGCCTGGAGAACTGTTTCCACTGTTTCCACTGCTGCTTGGACTCCGGTGTGTTGTGTTGGATCCATGTTTCGTTCACGGTTATGAAACAACGCAAAAACTCGTCCGGATTGCGGTTGAACAACGCCAAACACTCATTCGAAGTTGTCACACGATTGCGTTTGTGATCGAGTGTTAGCAAACGCGGCACCCATCTTGCGGATAACTTTCTCATACCCAAATGATCTTTCAAATCGAAACCATTGAGCCATGTGACATGCCTATGGCTTCTACAATTTCGCGCACTTTCAATCTCCGCTCGGCCAACACCATATCGTGGATTTTGTCAATTATTTTGTTCATAGTGACCTCAATTGGGCGTCCAGAACGTTCGACGTCGCTCGCGCTTGTGCAACCATAACGAAATTCAGTAAACCACTTCTTTACCATTGAAATTGATGGTGCAGAGTCCCCATAGTATTTATCAAGCTTGATTTTATGTCATGGTTTTTTCCGCAATGTTTGATGAGCACACGAAATTCACTTTTTTCCATTTTTGTAAAAATTCAGGCGGTTGTCTGCTTTCAATAGCTGTCAAACACAAACTAAATAACGCAGCTTGCTCAAAATTTCGCAGCAGTCTAACGACAGATGGCAGTTGACAGGAGTAGTGTTGTTTTTCGAATTACGATATCTATTATACATATATAGCAAAGGGTTTAAATATCTATTAAAAATACATAGCAAGGTTTTATTATTAATATAGTACAAATACATAATAAACGTGTATATCAAAGATTGGCTGCACCCTTGGAGTGACATCTAGTGGGTTAGTTGCAGGAGAATTTGATTCGAGCGAACTAAGACTGTATTTTCCATCCTTCCATTACTGTTGTAAGCCTGAGCTAGATGGGACAGATGTCCTAAGGCCGTCTTTGATATTTGATATTTTTCAATCAAAAAAAATAATAAACGATTGGATGATACCGGCAACCTACAAGGTAGTTCACATATTACCAATATTTTTCATTCCCGATGAAAGCATGTGTTTCCACTGGCATATGGCGCAAATGTGCCAGTTTCTATGAATCCGATGTTCTCCGAATCGGCTGAAGATGTTTCAACAGACCTGGTATACAGATTCTGTGTATCGTAACCTCCATTTTTGTCTTGGATTGTATACATTAGGTTTGTTTTCAGAAAGATAAAAGCATTTTTTTTTAATGTATGAGAAGTCCTACTATAATCATTCATCTGTACCTAACTTCAGAGTGCTCGCGGTGGAGAGAGAGAATATATTTTATTCAACGGCATGTAAATTCAAATAAGTTTCTTGTACATCAGAGATGTTGTTAACAACTAGAAATGAATATTAATGAATGAAGTTAAAGTCCTGTTTATTGTAGTTTTTTGAAGTCGGGAGTTTGAAAATTTTTAATTTTTTTAAATCTACCACAGCCAACCGGTTGATTCTTCATACTAGTCAAGTTTTCATAAAGGCAAATAACGGCATTGGTCGATGCGATAACTGCACGTAAATGGATATGCACCTTCAAAAAATGTGGAATTTTCGTGTAATCTATTGAATATATGGTAAGTAAATAGTGAAATATTGTGAATAGATGTTTTTCAATTGTCGAAGCATCGCGGAATATACTTTGTTATCCTCGCCATTGTAAATACATAAACTAATTTCCGAT